>OY720451.1:21486323-21528823 GCA_963082715.1 Harpalus rubripes
TGGCATGATAGATTAACAAATCCAAGAGGTACAGTTATGGCAAACTTTATAACAACACAAAATTTATACATTCTTAATGAAGAAAGTCATCTATACACATTTGACAATGGAAGAGGCAAAAGTAATATTGACCTTACAATAGTTAGTCAACAACTAGTAGGCGTGACAAAAAATTGGCAAATATGTGAAGAAGAGAGTAATTCAGATCATAATATTATAACATACGACATAAATTATAATTACCACATGCCTAGAAAAGAACAATATTCTAGAATAAAATATATAGTGAAACCAGAACAGTGGGAAACATTTGAATCACATATTCGAGAAGAATACAAAAACCTATTTTCATGGGAATTTTCTAATAATGATAATGAAACACTAGATGAAGAATTATCAATGAAAATGAAAGAAATAGATACCAACTTTGAAAAATTCATGGAAAATTATACAGCAGCAATGAAAACGGCTTGTTTAAAATCATTTACATTTTCTAAGTCTAAACAATACAAAGGTCAGCATAAAAGTGTACCTTGGTGGACTACTGAATTAACAGAAAAAAGGAAAAAAGTTAACGCCCTCCGACGCCAATATCAAAGAACAAAAAACAATGAGAACCTTAGGGAAGAGAGGAAAAGGCAATATAATGATGAACGAGGGAAATATATGAAATTAATCAATAAACAAAAGACTGACTCATGGAAAGAGTATTGCACTATTTCCAGCAAAAGCAATCCTTGGGGTAAAATCTACCAATTGGCCTCTGGCAAGTCTAAACAAAACCTTATTCTTACGACGGTCAAGGATAAAGAAGGGAATTTTACAACGTCTACAAAGAATGATGGAAGAATTTGTCCCAGAAGACAATATAGAAGAAGATAATGAACACCACAAAAGAATAAGGAGCGATATAGAAATTTCAGTAAATTTTGAAGATGATGAAGAGTTTAGAAAGGAAGAAATAGAAGAAATTTTGAAGAATATGAATCCAAAAAAAGCTCCAGGTGAGGACGGTATAACAAGTGAGATATTATTAAAAAGTTTTTCATTATTCCCAATGTTTATGACAGAAGTGTACAATCAATGCTTAAAAAGAGCATATTTCCCGACTGAATGGAAACTTGCAACAGTTGTACCAATTGTTAAACCAGGCAAAGAAAACCTAGACAAGGCAGATAAATTTAGACCAATAAGTTTAATAAACGTAGGAGGTAAAATATTGGAAAAATTACTTATTAATAGAATAATGAAGTTTATAGAATCAAAAAATCTGATGAATAAAAATCAGTTTGGTTTTGTCAAAAATAAAGGTACAACAGAAGCAATTTTAGAATTGAAAGAATTTGTAGAAACCAGCTTTAAGGAAAATAAGGCTGTTATAATGGTTAGCCTGGATGTCAAAGGGGCTTTTAATGCGGCCTGGTGGCCGTCAATAATTAAAGAATTGAAAGACTATGAATGTCCTAAGAACCTGTATAATTTGACAAAGAACTATTTCACTGAAAGAAGAGCAGTTATAGACATAAACGGAGAAAAAATTACAAAATTAGTCAATAGAGGATGCCCGCAAGGATCCTGCAGTGGCCCAGGTTATTGGAACATACAGTACAATCCCCTGCTAAACTTAGAGTACTCTGAAAACACAAAAGTCATTGCGTTCGCAGACGACCATGTTATTTTAACAAAAGGGAAAAAGGTAATTCAAGCACAAAATATAGCGAACATCGAGATGTACAAAATTATGACTTGGGCAAAAAATAACAAGATGCAATTTAACGACAATAAATCCCAAGTAATGTTAATAACAAGAAAGAGATCTGACATAAAGAAGAAAATAGAAATTTACCTAAACCATGAGGTACTTACACAAGTGAATACCATAAAATACCTGGGAATATTAATAGACAACAAATTTTCTTTCGACCAGCACGTGCACTATATAACTGAAAAATGTATTAAACTAATACACAGTTTAGCTAAATCTGCAAAAATAAATTGGGGAATTGGGCAAAAATCGTTAGATACAATCTACAAAGGTGCTATTTTGCCTATACTATCGTACGGTATTCCAGTATGGAAGAACGCAATACAAAAAAGAAAAAATCAGAATAAACTACAAAGAGTTCAGAGATTAATTAATATAAAAATATTAAGAAGCTACAGAACAATATCATACAAGGCATCATGTGTACTAACTGGCAACACACCTATAATTATAAAGCTAGAAGAAATCGCAAGGATATATAAAAGATTACGAGCGGAAGAGCATCATCAAGAGGCAGAAGAAACGAGAATTATTAGAGAAAGAAGAAAAAATTCAAGAAAACGAGAAGTGATCAGTGAAGAAACTAAAGTAAGTGTTAAAAATTGGCAAGATGAATGGGAAACTAGTGTAAAAGGGAACAATACCAAACTGTTTTTCCCAAAAGTAGAAGAGAGACTTCGCATCCGTATCCCATATAACACAAAAGTGACAACAGTGTTAAGTGGTCATGGTAATATTAAAAGTTACTTACACAAGTTTAAAATAGTGGAAAGCAGTGAGTGTATATGCGGTGAAGGAGATCAAACAGTGCAGCACCTAATATTCAGTTGTAAAAACTTAAATCTAGAGAGGGAGGTACTTCAAAATAAAATTATAAACTCTGAAGCACAGTGGCCTGTGACACACAGAGACTTAGTAGAAAAATATATGTCACACTTTGTTGAATTTATTAAGAGTATAGATTTTGAAAAACTGCAATAAAAATAATAATAATAAATTTTCTTCTACGTAATAATGTTATATCGCAAATAGTTTGTAAATAAAATTAAATAAAATAAAATAAATGTTTTACGTATATTAATTAGGTTAAGATTGTTATGTATATATTTAAGTTATTAATTATTTATATTAAAATTTGCATGTAGTATATTGTAATATGGAACATGCTAAATAAAATAAATAAAAAAAAACAAATACACACATACACACATACACACATACACACATACACACATACACACATACACACATACACACACATACACACATACACACGTACACACGTACACACATACACACACATACACACACATACACATACACACACATACACACACATACACACACATACACACACATACACACACATACATACACATACACACACATACACACATACACACACATACCCACACATACACACACATACACACACATACACACACATACACACACATACACACACATACACACATATATACACACATACACACACATACACACACATACACACACATACACACACATACACACACATACACACACATACACACACATACACACACGTACACAAGTTAGGAAGAGAGAGATAAAAATCTAACAATAAGTAAATATAATTGGGTTTACCACAAAAATCAAACAACTTAATTTATCGAAGTTTTCGGTTTATGGCGCCATATAATTCGATTCGTATTGCGTCACATTCTGAGCAAAGCACGAAAAATATAAGGAATGCGCGTTTGTAATTCTATAAGCACCAAATTAAACCCCTTTTTTACTATAATATTTTTGTAAATTATTTTTTTTTTCAAAACAATATGTCTAAAAATATACCTAATTTTACATTTTAAACATTTCTATCTTTGTTTTCATAATAATCCTTCAAAAACTGAACATGGATCCGAAAAATAAAATTTGAACACTTTGTTTTTATGCTTATGGAGAAAAAATGCCACTATCTACTATTATATAATAATTGAAAATATGCTTCATTTAAAGGAAAAAAAGAACAAAAATAATTTTAGAAGGTCTCGAAATTCATAAATAAGAAATGAAAACAAACTAAACTAATGAAGTGACGTATGAGTTAATTTAATATTAAAGTTATTTTATGAAAATGAAAACAACTTGAATTTTAATTTAAAATATTAAATTAAAGATAAAGTTATTATAAAAGCTGAACTTTTAGGTAATGAAGTATGTTGGCACGTATTATGAAACCATATTTATAAAGAGCTTGAATAATACTGGCCATTGTTTCTATGTTTATTACAAAAAAGTTGTCCTCTTAATCAACAATAATACAAACAACTTCACTGGTTTCAGTCAATTTGTTTGTATTATAAACCAGACTGTCACGATCCTTTCCACATACAATTAATCAACAGTCGTCATAGGAAATTGTAAATTAATTTATAAATTCCTATGAGAAATAACAAAAACAATAAATAAGACAACAAATTTTTACTTTTAATACCATGAACGTAAAAGAAATAAATATTTTAATAAAATTCATTAAAAAACCACAACATAGGATTAAAATAGAACTACATTTGAGATATAAATACAATTATTTATAAAAATTATTTAAACGAATTAAATTCTAGGCCTAAACCTAACATAAATTTCTTTGTCATTTCTTAATACAAAATCAACTTTTAATTCCATAGTTTTTGGACTGTCCACTGGTTCCAATATAAAATTCCTTAGGATAGCAGAAATCACACTTTTCATTTCTAATAATGCATACCTTTGTCCTAAAAGTATATAATGAATATTTAAAAAATGTATTTGCAATCGTTAAAATATATTACCAATGCAATTTCTAGGTCCCGCGCTGAATGGAATATAAGCATAAGGATGTCGTTTTTTTGAATTTTGCGGTAAAAATCTTTCAGGATCAAATTTATACGGGTCTGGAAAATGTCTCGGATCGTAATGTAAATCGTAGATATGAATGTTTACATAAGTTCCAGCAGGTACTAAACCTAAACCTATAAGAAAATATAAAAACTATTATAGTGATTACGGTTTTTATTAAATCCAATCAATTTTTTTTGTATTTATATAATTATAATTTGATTAAATGAATGAAAAACAGCTAAAGATATATTATTAATTAAAATTATATGTGATTCATAAAAGAATATTAGTACAAGTTTTCACTTAATCAATGTCAAGAATAAATAAATTTAAATTTCTATTTCTTATACATTTGTAGAATGTCAGATATTCTTCGAACATATCATTTACTAAAAAAAAACCTACTACTACCTACAGTCTATTCACAATGTGAATGCATAAATTTATTTTTATGTAAAATCGAATCGACTCATCGAATGTCCGATCGCAGAAAGTTTTGTAGTTGTGGTCGATTTCACCCACATTGAAGTTTTTATACTCGTACCGTTGAATTAAAAAAATGTCCTTATTAAATTGATGAGATATAGATCAATGTAAAAAAAACGCGTCAATATATTTTGTATGGTTAGTTTTTGGAAAGTCTTTAATTATATGGAAAAATGTATCCTTTATTGAACAATACTGTTTTATCTTTACTATAACCAACTTAGTAAGTGAGCTGTGCTTTTTTACTGGGAGTGAGTTGTCAACCGGATTCGGATGTATTTAATTTCCTTCGTACCACCGGACATATTTAGTTTTCTAAACCGTTAGATTGGAACACTTAACCTCTAAATTTGATATAATAACTAGTTATTTCATGTAGAACGTGTTTCCTAAACATACCTTAATATAATTTTACTTAATACTCATAAAACTCGAGTCGAGTTTTGTGCGTTAGGTTATGTTAAAGAATGTTCAGAAAAGTTGTAAGCGAATAATGTTCAAGTATTAATAAAAATCTATTATCCAACGTCTTTTTTTAGTTGCAAAACAAATATTTTCATATAAATATTACTGTTTTAGACAAAATTAGAGTATAAATAAATGATTTTCCGTCAATTTTACATATGTACAAGTTTCATCATTAATTAAAAGTTTTAATGTGTTGATAAATAGGGAATAAATAGAACATTGTTAAATAATACAGATTTATAAATTATCACTTCCTGTATTCTCTCCAAATCTGATTTTCTTAAGCCGACAAAATTTTATATTTAATTTCTGGTCATTTTCATCTTTATAGCCATAGATAAAATAATACATAAATAAATATATTGTAACGTTTTTATTTATTTGGGTGACGTGTAAATATTAGATAATTATTATTAATTAAAATTAAGTGTTTATTAAACTATAATGAAAGTTACTATTACTAATATTAAACAATCATAAAAAAACTAATTAAGACTCAAACTATAATGAACTAGATAACACTAACATTAACACTATTTATTTACACGATATTACAAATTATTTATTTCAGTACGCGTTCCAATCTTAGACTGCCTGTCTGTTGCAGACTCTTGTAGACTGTTTACGCGATATTATATCACTATAATACTTATATCATGTTCAACTGTCCGCCTACCGACCTCCACAGCGTCTATTTACTCAACTGACTCAACAGCGCCTGTATTTTCAACTGCTCGGACAGAAATCACCTCTTTCACTTCACTGTCTGTAACTAACTTCCACAGCTTCAGTATCACCGACTGTCTGTCTTCAACACCACTGCCGAGGATTCACTTCCACTTGCCGTTACTGTCCCCATATACCTAGCTTCCCAATACTCTTTAACACTACCGAGTATTCTTTTTAACAGCTATCCCGGTATACCAGTAACTTTCCGACTCGCCGTTATTGTCCTTCTACACTATAGCTTCCCAATACTCGTCAACACTACCGAGTATTTACATCCACAGCTATCCCAATATACCAGTAACTTCCCGAGTACCTACTCGACACCAACTGCATACGCTCACTACGATACTGCTGTGCTTCTCACTAACAATTTACTTTCCAACACTCCATGTAACTAACTCTATGCCTGTATGTAACTAACTAACTAATTGCAAACTGCACTAATGTAAGTGCCTGTCCGTTTGTATTAATGGAACTGAACTATGTAAGTCAACCCCTGATCACATAACTAATGTTGTGTGATCAGGGACTCAACTGAACTAACTAACTCTCGAGCATAGCTACGTCCCTTTTATACAGCTGCCACTATCTTCTAGAAAAGCTCTAGACCGCATAATAACAATGAACACAAAAGGTTCAGGCGACCGGAAGAAATTAAACACGTTGCGACTGGTTTGTTTACGTAGCCCGGCTGCTAGCGCGATTGCATCATCGATATAAATAGACACTCGCTCATTGCTGCAGCGACGGCGTGGCGGCAGAGGCGGCGACGGCGGGCGTTCCACGTTACAATATCATCACGGCTTATTACCCATTGCTGGGTGTGCCAATCTGCTTTGTACACAGAATACCAGGCGTCACCTCGCGGGCACTCATTGCCGGCGTGGAGAGTGCACCACAGGGGTCAATTTTGTGCCATTTAAAATTGGAAATATTGGGCGTCGGTCGGGATCGAACCCGGTTCTACTGATTTGCGACGTGACACTCAGGTTCAATAATACATAACTATAATATAAATGTTAATCATAAGATTAATGGTTTGTTGTGTATTAAAAGTATTCATACTAAATTATAGCTTTCTAATATAGTAGTAGGTAGTAATAATAAATGAATTTATGCAATTACACATTTAAATACTCCTTTTACGCAGTCTTAGGTAATTAAATTGTTATAATGTAATTTATTACTTACTCAAGTGTAAGTCTTCTTCAATAGCTCTAGCAATCAAAGGAACGCTTGGAAACATTCTCAACGACTCTTTTATACATATTTCCAAATAATTCATCTTTTGCAAATCTTCATATGTTGCATGACGCTTAGAATCTCCAAAAATGTCCTCCAGTTCTTGTACTATTTTTTCCTGATGCCCTTTGTGATTGGCTAAGAGCATAAGTGCAAAAGAAATTGCCACAGATGTTGTGTCATGTCCCTAAATTAAAAACTTTAATTGTTTTTCGATGTTATTTATTTGTTTGTTGTTACCTCAAACATGAAAGTATCCACTTCTTCTCGTATGCCTTCGTCATCTATAGATTTATTGTTCTTTTTTGCTGAAATCAATAAATCAAGCATGGCTAGTCTCTTCTTTTTTCCTGTGTCATCTTTGTCGAGGTTTTCCAATACACTCTCTTCGAAGTTAGCTTCACGTTCTTTGATAACACTAGTAGTAAAATTGTGAAGTAATTTTACGTATTTGTTATGCCTCCAACCGAATGGTGATATGTTAAAGATAAATTGGTTGAAGATCGGTGGGCAAGTTGTTCGATAAACGATTACTTCTCCCAAGCTGAAAATGAAGCAGTAATACTGGATGTTAATTTTAAATGGGCTACCATTACTATCTCGAGCTATAAGGATGATTAAATTAGCAAACAATTTCTATTTTATAATGTAATGAACAGAAAAAATATATTTTTCAACCAGTAGGTCTCAAAATACGATACCTAACTTTTTTACTTTAAATGGCAACATATATTTTTTAAAATTTAAAATTTGCATTTTGTGACATTCATCTTTTTCCCCCTTGCTCTTCATTTGTAGGTATTTGGCAGAACTTAGAAATTTCGAATATGTGCTATTTAATTTAAAATTCACCGCATCAGAAAATAAAGTAGATTGTATAGTGATAGTGTAATGATATACGAGGTCTGTTAGAAAAGTATCCGACCTTTGGCCGGGGAAAGAACTGGCATACCTGGAGCGTTGGAAACCTAATCACCTTCAAAGTAGTAATATACTGCTGATGCCCTATCTCTCACTTAAGAGAAGTCTGCTACAAATATTATTGTCTATCCTTGTCAGTTAGTGTAAGAATTTCCCTCCCGCAAGTTCCCCTTTCTCGTTCTACACCAATAAAATCAAAGCAATCTGGCGTTTGCGCGGAGCTATTCTTACAGACAAGTGCAGCTATATATGCAGATAAATATGTCTGCACTCGTCCAATGCTAGTCTCACAAATCTCACTCCCACCAGCAGCATATTAGTTTTATAGGCATATTGATTCCACACACTTCCCTCAGCGGTGCCGCCATTGTTGGAAGCATTCCGAGAAAGCCTCTTTCGGAATGAAGTTTAGCTCAGCTGACATTGCAGCCATAATGTCGTCTCTTGTCTGAAATCGCGTTCCTTTCAATGGCCTCTTGAGTTGGGGGAACAGCCAGAAGTGCAGGGGGCCATATCAGAAGAGTAAGGAGCCTGTTGAACCACAGGAGTCTTGTTATTCGCCAAAAAAGTCTGAATCAAGTGCGAGGAATATGCTGAGGCATTTTCGTGATGGAGGAGCTAATTTCCTGTTGACCACAACTCCGGTCTCTTGCGCCGTAAATCATCACGTAGGCGATGGAGGACATCCCTGAAGTATTCTTTGGTGATTATTTGACCCTGTGGTGTGTACTCATGTTGATGGCCGACCGGAGCGTGGCTCGCTCTCTACCGATGTGCGGCCGTTTTTAAACCGGTTGTACCACTCCTTAATTTGTCTGATGCCCATAGCATCTTCACTGAAAGCCGTCTGAATCTTCCGAATGGTTTCCACCTGTCCGTCGCCCAGTTTCAGGCAAAATTTGATGCAATAGTGCTGCTCCAGTCATTCCGTCATTTCCCTTGCACTACACACTACCTCACTCAAATGTTACTCGCCAGCAACAGACGCTATCAACAGGCGGGAAATGCAAGCGCGCTTGATTCAAATCCATCAGGTTTTCGCAAAAAAATAAGGTCGGATACTTTTCTATCTGATCTCGTATTTGTCTTTGTGATGCGTAGAGATGGATGGTTGACGGATGACTAAACAAAGTGATAAGTTGTACTTTTAACCTATGGTTGAAACCGAATGAAGTCAATTATGTGTAGCTGAACAGTAACTCTTGTAGTGCACTCTCCTCAACACAAAATCAGATAAAAAGTCTTAATGATAGATTTATTCTTACTCATATAAAGCTTGAATGTAGCTGTTCTGCGTTTCGTTTTTTGGATCCATGTGTGTCCCCATAGCTGTTTCTGTAAAATTATTTTAAAATTAAATGTAATTTATTTATTTTTATAATACTAACCGCAAATAGAATGCAATGTTGTAAGAGTTACATATGGTACCACATTAGTTTGTGGTTCTGTAATTTCCTTTTTTAATTCTTCAACTAAATTTTGAGCATGTTCTCCAAAAGTTTCCGTAAATTTTCTCAAAATATTGAAATGGAAAGCCGGTGTTAGGAGTTTTCGTCGTTGATGCCATTTTGTACCTATATTATTAATTATTAATTCAATTCAATATTCAATTATTAACAATAGGTTGAAAGCTTAGAGGGGCCACAGAAAAATATAATTTATTCCTGAAATTTCAACGTTTTTCTTGAAATTTCACCTTTTCAAAAAGTTGAAATTTAACCCTCTTTCTAAAAATTTCACATTTTCAAGTTATATTTTCTGGTAGAAATCTTAAATAAAGCGATTATTATATTGTTTGAAATCTCGTACATTGTCTGTGAATGAAACTGTGTGGTGTGTGTACGTTAGGTTAGGTTAGGTTGGGTTGATCACCACATAGAAGTATAATATTCTGCTATTAAAAAATGTTGAAATTTCAAGAAGAAAGTTGAAATTTAAACTTTTTGGAAAGGTGAAATTTTAAGAAAAAGTTAAAATTTCAAGAAAAATGTTGAAATTTCACCTTTTCAAAAAGTTGAAATTTAAACTTTTTGGAAAGGTGAAATTTTAAGAAAAAAGTTAAAATATCAAAAAAAAAGTTGTAATTTCAACTTTTTGAAAAGGTGAAATTTCAAGAAAAACGTTGAAATTTCAAGAATAAATTATCTCTAAGCTTTCGTAGGTTAGAACAATTTTTTATGTAAATAAAACAAATGAAAACATAATTATAGAAAATAATTCATTTATTTTTATTGTTTATTTCTTAATTTAGTTGTCAAAATTTAATAGAATCTTTTATTTGATTAAATTTTACAATTTTTATAGGAACTTCATAGTAGGCAATGACATTCAAAATGAAATTTTAAAATGTTTAATTTCTGAGTTAGTAAAAAATCTAGGTAAACGAATATAGAAAAATAATCTGAAATAATAATAACCTGTGCTCGTAAGAAGACCGGTACCAAGCCATCCTTGCAAAAAATAATAAATTAAACTTTTCTTTATATGTGTGGTGCTTGATAATAATATCTGTAAAAATAAATTAATAAGAAAAGGCGAAGAAGCATTAAAATAAAACTGTTCCATACTTCCGCGTCTTCTGCTGTAACAATATTGATTAATGCATTATTTGCCATCCATAATCTGTAACTTGCTCTAAAAGTATTTGCCAAATTACGAAGTCTTTCGAAAATGTTTACTGAAAACAATTACATACATCATAATACAATTTTTACGGCAGGAATTAATGGGTACTATTATTTAGATTCTGTAACAAACTGATTATTTTTTGTTTTACATTTCTGTTTACATATTATAATTTTGTATATTTATTTACTTTTATATTTGTACCTTATGTTAAAAGAAGGCATTGTGAGTTCTTTTTTTGTTGATAGTAATTAATATTAATAAATTTTTAATCTACACAAATTTTAATTAACGAAGAAATATTTTGTGAAAAATTCATGGACCTCGCAGGGATTTCAACCCTGGACCTTCTTATGTCTAGTCAGACGCTCTACTGAGCCACAGATCCCATCCCACTGAAGTCAATGAATCTTTCACAAGTCTTTTTTTCAAGCATCGTAGTGAGTACACTCTTCTATTCGGAGTTGAATACTCAGCGCAAACAATGTGCTACAATAAGATATTTCACGACAATTTTTTTTTTCTTGATTTATATGAAGGTCCAAATTTAAATTTGCTTTGTGACGTAGGTATTGTGGGTGTACCAGAAATAAACAAACTGTGGTTCACAGGCCACGGAAAAATGTTGAACAAGTTACAAAATAATATATATATATATATATATATATATATATATATATATATATATATATATATATATATATATATATATATATATATATTATATATTTATTTAAAATGTAATATTATTGTAACGTATGAGCACCGCCGCGACGCTGAGCAAGCGTCTAAGTATAGCGATGACGTAATCGCGCGAGTAGCCGGGTGACGTAAACAAACGAGTTAGTTACATATATAGTTAGATAATCAACTGAGTTGAGTTGACGAGTTAGTTAGATTACATACATAGTTACATAGTTAGATATAGTCAGCTGGGTTGAGTTGACAGGTTAGTTACATACATAAATACATAGTCAGCTGAATTGAGTTGACGAGTTGAGTTCCATTAGTGGAGACGCACAGACAGAAGTCCGACAGTTAGTTCAGTTGAGTTACAGAGGCTGTAGAGTTCTGTTAGTTGTGGTAGATAGTGAGTTTAGTAGAATAGCAGTATCGTAGCTCGTATGCAGTATAGTGTCGAGTGGAGTACATGGGAAGTTACTGGTATATTGAGATAGCTGTGGAAATGAATACTCGGTAGTGTTGACGTGTATTGGAATGCTATAATACATGAGAACAGTAACGGCGAGCCGGGAAGTTACTGGTATATTGGAATACCTGTGGAAGTAAATACTCGGTAGTGTTGAAAGTATTCGAAAGCTGTAGTATATGAGAACAGTGACGGCGAGTTGTAGTGGATACTCGTCATTGGTGTTGAAGAATTGCGGCATACGGACAGTTGGAGATTCTGGATCGGACAGTTGAATGTGATATAAATAAATAGTGGCATAAATTATAGAAATATATCGCGTAAACAGTCTACAAGAGTCTGCAATAGACCGGTAGTTAAATAAAAGTATGAGACTACAGTAAAATAAATAGCGTATAAATAAACAGTCATGTTAAATGTTTAAATAAATAAATAATCTTAGTGTTTAAGTAATTGATTATATTCTTAGACTTAAATTAGTACTTAATATTTGATTTTAATAGTTACTTATCGTTTTAATAAACATCAATTTTAATTAGTAATAATATTTTGATTTATACACTTCACCCAAATAAATAAAACGTTACTTTATATTTCATTATTAGAAAATAAAATAAATCATTTTACTAAATTTATATGAGTTTTTCTCTCATTTTACAAAAATAAAGACACCCGAACAGTATCCGAACAGATCCGAAACACCCGCAAAATATATTCTTAGTTGAGGCGGAGTGAGGGCTAGGCTTTCATAGAGTAGGAGTTCATACTTGGATCCTATTTGCTCAAACACGCGTGTACATGTCCTGCGTCATCAAAAGCAACACACCCCGTATTTTTTCGAGAGGGAGAAAATTTATTTAAAAAATATTGGAATTTTCCTTATCTTTCAGCTATCATTCAAATTTACAGTAAACTCTTACTATTTTCGATTACGATGGAATAGCCTATTGTTGTGAATTTTCGCCTTCATTTTAAACGTTGATAAGAAATATTCGTGAACAAATTTTATTTTTATTTACGATTAAAACTTATATTACATTTGATCACAAATATTTCTTAACGTTTAAAGTGAAGGCGAAAATTCACAACAATTGTAGCGCATTATTCTCAGTTAGTTAAAGCGTCTCACTTCTAGATATGAAAAGGTCCATTGCAGAAGGGAATTCTACTGCAATTGATTGCGCCCGTAATTGGATGCTTTGTATATATGAAATTTATGTTTCTTGTTATGTTCACTTTTGTATTTTATATTTAGTATTTTTTTAGGACGTATATTTTTGTAGTTTATTTATAGTTATATTTTGTAATTTATGTGTATACTAAGTTGGATACAAGTAATAAAAATGATAATAATGATAATAATAATAATAATAATAATAATAATAATAATAATAATAATAATAATAACAATAATTAATAATAATCTGATATGTTTTTGGCAAGCCCTGGTGTACCTCAAGGCTCCAATCTTGGACCCTTACTATTTTTGCTATTTATCAACAATATCACTGAATTCGTACAATATTCAAGCATTCTAATGTACGCAGATGATATCAAATTATTTAGAAAAGTGAACTCAATTAGTAATTGTTTAGAACTTCAAAGCGACATTCATAATTTATTAACTTGGTCAGAAATTAATAAATTATATTTCATTATTAATAAGTGTAAAGTAAGGTCATATTCAAAAAAATAACATTTCCTACATAATTATCAAATAGTAGAAAGAGTAACAGTTCAAAGATTTTTAACAAAATCTTTCTTCGTTAATTAAAATTTCCTTGATCATTAAGGTCTATTGCCACGCTTATTTCTACGATTAAAACAAATAAATACTAGTTAATATTTATTTTTTAAAATGTACAAAAAAGTGGACTTGATGAAGTAGCTAGTATACAAGCGAGCTATAAAGTCCATATAAATTTTAGTGTTTCACAATGTTAAACTAGCGAAAATATTTTTTTTTCACTACCTATATGTGTAAAATTATAGGCCATAAATTTAACAAGGTAATTTATTGCTTACCTGGTGTGGTATGAATTAATAAACTATTTCCAATAATAGGTATTGGTTTTGGTCCAGGAAATTTGTTTATATAATGCGCAAGTTGACTAAAATTTTGCATATAATACAAATATGCAAAAAGAACCGCTAAAAGTCCTAATATTATTGTTAAAATTAACATTTTCACTCGTTAGTCATTAAGTCATAAAAATTAGTTCACTAACATGACTTCACTACGGATTCACATTAAAAAATGAAAAATTCTAACCGCGATAAATATAAGTAACTTCCTCTTATCTTCTTCAGTTAAGTAATAGAACACTAAGAAAATTTTATTTGTAAATTATCTGATACTACCAATGCTGTGCGATAGGTTTGTTATGAAATAATATATATAATGTAGATGTGTTATTGTAAATATGTGACTTGTAATTTGATTCCAAGTTTTAAAGACACTTTGTTATTGTTATTAACGGACTGCAATATTAGGCGTTTTCGTTTATTATCTCTGAAACAGTAGTCAGATTTGTTTGAAGACGTCATCAAATGGTTTAGATTGTTCAGAGTATTTGTGTAATATAAAAATGGACAAGAGTGTTATATAATAGCAATTTCAATATTGATTAAAATAACGAATCAGGCCTTTCTAATTTTTCTTTTCAATACTTCCATAAATATTCAATAGCGTTAAGATCTGGGCTTTATGGAGGTGTTATAAACATAATATGATGTATTAAATAATATCCATTCTCCATTTGCTTACAATATAAGCGATGTGCTTCGGGTCGTTGTCTTGCTGAAACTAGTAGCATTCGTCTACTACAAGTTTACACGGATTTGAACCTAAATTTTTGCTTTAATATGTTTAAATAAACATTTTTATCCATCTCTCCTTCTTGTAAATTTCTAACTGCTGAAGTTGCATACATCCCTACACCATTATACAGACAGCTGCATGCTTAATAGTTTTAATTGTATTTGTTTTCTCCATACTTTTTTGATATCTAACCCAAATAAATTGAATTTGATTTAATTAGTATATATACCTTTTTTTCCAGAATTCTTAATCTCGTTCTATTCGTTTCATTAGCGTACGGTTTCCTCTTTTTGCGGCATTAGAATTTCTGGCCGAGTTTTAAAAATATAATTACGTTTTTATATTATTTACTTTATATTCGTTTTTTACTTAAATTAAATGTTGGACATACCAAATAAGTTCTTGCAGGTAGTTTATTTTTTTATTTCTTTTATATGAAATATACAACTGTACATAGCAGGGGATATAATTTGAAAAAATTAGAGCTGCACTTTTTTGTCCAAGGATACCGGAGGGAGGCGATTTTTTTTAGTACATTGAAACTTACATATTTTCATAGAATGAACAGTTACAGGTGTAACGCCTTTTTATATAAAGAAATAAATCAAAATTACTTTGATTAAAATTATTTCACTACATACATACGTACGGCATTTGAAGGAATATTTGAACATACAACTACTAATATTCTACCATGCATCTGTAGAGTCACGAATAAACTACGGTATTAGGTTTTGGCTCGGGCTTTGGGGTAACTCTAGATGTTTATTAAGAACATATAAGAACTCTTCTTGTAAACCACTTTTCAAAAAACTGCCTACAGTGACTGAGTTCTATATACTCGACATTTGTCTTTATAAATTTCAAAATACAAATAAATTCAAACTCAACTCAAACATTTATGAGTACCAAACTAGAAACAAAAATGACTTCCATATACCTAAATCTAGAGTTAAAGTCGTCAAAGATTCTTCAGATAGGATTGGTCTATTATTTTTCAATAAGCTATCAGAGAACATTAAAAACTCGAAATCCTGTAAACATTTTAAAACTAAGTATTTATACGCTAATAATTTTTATAATGTGAATGAATTTATGTCTTGAATTATTATTGTGCGACGTTTTCTATATACTGTGTAATGTATCTGCAGAAATAAAAGATTTATTATTATTATTATTATTATTTTTATTATTATTATTACATACAAAAAATAGGTACATTTAAGCCGCGACAATCTCCAGATGTGTTACGGGAAGCACGCGGTCTAATAATTAAAAATATATTTTGTAATTCTTATTTAATGTACAGATTTGAATAATAAATAACATAGAGAGAAGTGAAAGCAACTGCAAAATTTAGATTTAGAGCTGCATTTTTTAAATTAGTACTGCAGAAACAAGCCAGAGCTGCACCAAATTATATCCCCTGGTACATAGAGTTTTGCTGGATATTGTACAATTTGTAAAAAATAATGAACCTGGAAATAATGGTATGTAACGGTTATTTCTTTTTTACCCTAGGCAGCAGATTATACCGCCGATACGTTAGTTTCTAATAAAAATAAAGCCAGGAGTACACATCCGGGGTTTTTTTTAATTTAGCAGCTCGTCACTTAAATGAATTTCATGTATATATATATATATATATATATATATATATATATATATATATATATATATATATATATATATCCCACTATCTTTTTGGCATCCACTCATTAACAAATTACGGATAATTTGGAACCCACTGTAATCTGACACCCGTATACCGGGTGTCAAATTACTCATGTGGTATTTCACGTAGCTTACATCATCTGGATGCTAGTAACAAAATTACATGGGGGTCTAAAATTGTATGTAAAGTGAAAATATGCGAATATTGGTAGTTTCAACAATTACCAGTTGGTGCGCTGTGATCGCTAGTGTATATAGGAATTGTATATTTATCGTACATGTAATAGCTAATAAGACACCCGGACATATTGCAACATTGCATGTCGGCAGTTTTCATTCTACTTGTGTTTTGTGATAGGTACGAATCTGTTTTATGAATTACAAATTTAATAATGGCAAAAAATTTGCGGATTGTACAACTAGCAGGCAAGTACACAATTATTAACTCGTAATAACGAAAAGTTTTTATGTTCCAATGTACTGCTTATGCCGATAAATTTTATAACTTTGAAAACTGTCGATCAGATTTTGATTTTTTAAGAACATATTTTGAATGGGGTGTACGTTATTTATTTGTCAAAGCTACGTTAAATAAAGGGGTTGCGTTTTTTGTGTGAAGCCCACATGTTTTCGCCGAAAACTGCGCACTGCGCAGTTTTGGTTGGGAGTTAATTTTTAACCGCGAACTACTTTACGACTTTACTAGCAGATATAAAGCATATATGGATAAAGGTCCGATAAATCAAATGAAAATTTGGGAAAAAAAACTTCAAATAAAAGTTGTAGAGCATATTCGTTATCGTTGCGCTGGCGTTGTGAATTTTTAGTAGGCTGTGGTTTCTACGTAATTTGTTGGTGTTGCTATTTTATTTGTTATAAAACAATTTTAATTTAGTGTCAAATGAAATGACAGATATTATTTAGTTCCATAGAAGTCAAAAGACGTACATGAGAAAAAGTACGAATGTTCTGCGAGTAGCGGTGTTCAAAGAATGTGATTTATCGAATTTGTTGTCTGACTTTTATCCATAAATCACGATTTTGATATGTTTGAATGGCTGTTGCCTGGCAACTTTATAGGCCCTTGGACAATAAAAGCCAAATTGTGCCCGCTTTTGAAGACGAATAAACAAGTTTATAATTCCAAAATAAAATAAAATAAATTTTTTGACGAACATGAATAAGCAAAATTAATTTTCCATCTACTGAAAAAATACCCTTTACCTTAAAGAAATTATAACAAAAGCTTTTTAACGGCATCCTGTGAAAAAAGTGCGTTGAAAACATATCAAAAGTTTCCAAAAATTTGAGCATGGAATCTCCCGCCAATTGGGAAAAATGGCGGCATATTTAGGTTTTTGGCCATTTTCTCGAAAACAATTGCCCATATCAAATTTGAATACAAAACTAAAGCTCGAATTTTTTTATACAAAATGGATTATTACATTTTTTAACTAGGATGAACTGTTAGAGAGTTATGTAATATTTAACAAAAAAAAAATATTAAAAACATTGAAATCATTCAAAATATAAACAATATTACGTATTTAATACGTCGTCTAAAAGAAGTAAATTATCGGTGATTGTAAATAATTTTTCTTAACGCTTTCTTACAAATTTTCATTTTTTCATCCACCACTCTGATCCTGTTTAAGATAAGATAACGCGGTTGGAAAATTTGAATTCAGCATGAAATTATCTTTCATGTCATGTAATATAAGCTTTCTGCCGATGAGAGGTTCGCGAGTTACTAACAACTTAAACTTATGACTCGATCCTGTTCACATCTGTAAGTCTTACTGATCTGTAAAATCCTGGCACAAACGCATATATTTGTGTTGATTAATATAAAAATTTTCATAAGAGTGCAGGTTTTGCAGCGATTTTGTTCATTATTTACAAATTTACGGATCTGTAAGATTTACAGATGTGAACAGAATCGACCCATTATATGAAGTTCCTCTAAAATTTTAAACATCTGCAAATCGGGTCATTTCTCATTTTTTCATTAACCACTTCAATGCATATTAAGTACGTAGTATTGTTTATTTTTAATCGTGTCGAAATTTGGGATGAAAAAAATTGAGAAATGAGCCGATTTGCAGATGTTTAAAATTTTAGAGGAATTTCATGTAAGTTTAAGTTGTTAGTAACTCGCTAACCGTTCATCGGCAAAAGTCGCGTAACGTGAATAAATGACATGAAATATAATTTAATGTTGAATTCAAATTTTCTAACCGCGGTCTTCTATCTTAAACAGGATCACAGTGGTAGTTGACAAAATGAAATTAATTTCTTTCATAAATTGTTGTTCTAGTTAAATATTTTTAACATAACTCTTTAAGAGTTTAACCTAGTTTAAAACAGTAAAAATATTTTTATGTGCAAAATTTTTGAGCTTTAATTTAGTAATTTCTCTAATTGTGTCCGCTCTTACTTGGTGGAACTTATTATTCATTTTAATTTTTAATAATACTTGGTTTTATGTTTCACAATTATTTTATTGGATTACTAGTTTCGCTATAACATTAGCATCATCAGATCTTCTTTATCGTTTAATTATAAATATATATATATATATATATATATATATATATATATATATATATATATATATATATATATATATATATATATATATATGTTTAAATTATATGAAATAAATATAAAAATGAAATGTCAAAATGTCAATAAATGTTTTTTAAAATAATTTTTGTTTTTAAATTTTTTGAAAAATTATTTTAAAAAATTACAAAGTTCAAAAATATTAATATACACAAATAAATTATAACATAAATTTTATAATGTTTCTAGAAACTTCATTAATGGTGAATTATTAAGGCTTTAGTTTTACTTATACTTTCTGATAAAAATATTTTAAAAAAGGCGAATATTTGGCAATCGGCGAATATCGAATGTGTGACCCCGGCTTAACACAGAAGCACAGAACTATAACTAAAAGGTTGTTATCTATTTTTTTATGTGTATATACTTTGTATTTATTTACTTGAACAAGAACATTATCAACGCAAGTTTTAATACCGTGGCCAAATGATGTATAGCTACCTATTTAATAGTTTTTTTGTTCTATAAATAAACAGAGGGTCACATTATTCATAAAGTAGACACGTTTCTATTAATGCCGGTGAACAAAAGTCGTATATTGTGATTTTTAATACAAAGGGAATGATCAATTTATTGGCGTTAACAACAATGTATTTATAACTCTTTTACTTTAGAGGTTATATAAGAAAAAATACTTGTTTATTCTATAAATTATTTATTAATCCTGTAAGTTGGTGTACATGTACGTTGTGTATGGTTAGTGGGTGAAAAAGACTAAACAAAAATAATATTATTTACTCCGCTATAAATATTTTAAAACCTAGACCTAAACCTAACATTTATATCAGTCTCAGTTCTTAATACGAAATCTAATTTCAAACGCATGTCGTTTGGAGTATCAATAGGTTCCAAAATATATTTCCTCAAAACTGCTGATACGATACTTTTCATTTCCAACATGGCGAATTTTTGTCCTGAAATCAAAACAAATCATGTTAGGTCAAGCAGATTTTTATCATAATGTAGTGAGCACGGTCGGTCGAGTTTAGATTTGTCAGCGGGCTAAATATCGCCCGTGCAGGTGGTGAGTAAACAAACAGGGAGATAAGTTTGATTACTCGTGCTCGCCAGATCCACAGAATATATACATGACTAACGTCAACAGAAGCGACACTGTTGTATGCATTGTCGTCCGTGTGCTCATGGCTACGGACCAGGGAGGGGTAATGCAAGGAGATTGGGCGTACTCCGGTACGCCAGGCTATGTCAGAGACGGAGTGACGGCGTTCATGTGCAGGGCGGTTCAGCGCAAAAATATTACGACTACCAGACTAGACTACTAGACATAATGCCGTGTGGTATAATATATTGTTGCGTAAAAGGCTTTCCAAATAATAATAAGGTTAAACCAACTCTAAAGAGCTTTTTTAGATTACCGGCTGAACGAGAAAATAATTATATTTATTTTATTTTACATATCTATCGACTGCCTCAGTATATTATGGTTACACTAAATTTTATATATAATTGTTAATGAGTTTTATTAATTTAGAATAATTATTATATTTTTATATTTATCAAATGGAAATTTAAATTTACATTTGAATTAGGTTTTACGTAATTTCTGTATGTTTACATTTTAATTTAAACAGGAAAAGGTTTTAAACGATTGCTATTTAAAATTTTTCATAGTCCTAATATTGATATTAAAATAAATAATCTTTCCTCCTAGATACCTAGACAGACACCTTACGTACGCCTAGAGGTGGGTGCGTGAGTAACTTTTTGTTCACGATCACGCATGCTCAGGGAACTAAAAATGTAATCACGACCAATCACGCACGACTTTTTATGTTTGATTCACGATCACTCACGCTCACGATTTTATTTTGGCACTCACGCCCGATCACGATTGTTTCTATATACATTTAAGCCTGTTTAACATAGTCATAAGTTGTTAGCAAATTTGTTAACAAATTGGTAATAACTTAGGTAACAGATTTGTTTCATTGGACACGAATGTATTTGGACAAATAGGTTGTGCTATTCCATCACAAATATCATTATAAATTTGGTAACAAATTTGTTAACAAAATTATGATCGTGTCAAACGGCTTAAAGATGTATATATCTTTAGCGAAATCGGAGCAACTGTGTATACAATAATAACACTATTTTTATGTAAAAAGGTATTATTGATGACATATTTGGACATAATAATAACAAGAATGTAAAGTAAAAGATGGAATTTGACAATTTTTTAAGTAAAACATAGAAGAAAACTTGTACTCACGCCCAATTAAATTTCAATCACGCCTGACCACGCACGATAATTTTTTGGCGCCTCACGCTCACGTCCAATCACGACGCAAAATTTAAATTATATTCACGATCACGCGGCGACAAAATCACGGCCCGCGCCCACCTCTACATACGTCCATGCTAGCGCGTAAATCGAGCTTGTTGAAGGCCACCAAATTTAAATACAGACGTATAGGGTAGTGTTGTACCAGTGCCAGAGCCTTATTTTGAGGTCATTTTTGCATCGAAGGTTCTGGATACTTCGAGAATGAATGAGAGCGGGTATATGAGGCGGTAAGCAGCTCTGCATGACTATTCTACAAGAGTTAGTTTTGTTTAATTAGTCGAATCGACAACGACTACACACGTGGTGAAATAGTGAAATAAATATATGTAGACTCGTTGTCGACTGGTCTGTAAAATTAATCCTAAGCACAAGAGTCTTAAAACTAGCTCAACTATTAGACTTTTAGAACTACTAATTTAATATTCTTTTTATGAATTTTATTATAATCGTATGCAAGAGTGAATTTTTTTTCTAATGCTTGTATATTAAGTTACTTACCGATGCAATTTCTTGCTCCTGCGCTGAAAGGAATGTAGGCGAAAGGATGTCTTCCTTTGGCGTTATCTGGCAAGAATCTTTCAGGATCGTATTTTAAAGGATCAGGAAAATATTTGGGATTATGGTGTAAGTCATAGATGTGAAGGTTGCAAATAGCACCAGCAGGAACCTTAAAGTTAGCTAAAAACATAAAAAAATTATATATTTAGTCAATTAAGATATAACCGAATGAAAATATAAAAGAGAAAGAAATAATTTAGAAAAAAAAAATCCCAGAGAATTCATAATATTCTATGACTTTTTCAGGCAATATTAAATTCTCTGATTCACCGACCGTTAACTACTCTGAGTTTATATTTGGTATTTTTGGCAAAAAGTGGTCGTAGTGAATATGCAAAAAGACTATACAAATACACCGATAACTTTTTTGTTTATCAGGTAGAAAAACATAATTATTTAAATCAAATGTACAAAACAAATGCAACAATATTAACATAATACGGTCAAATTTCTCAAAAAATTGCATTCCAATGTGACGATGTCATTTAGTTAATTGACTAGGCAGTGAAGCCAATTGATCTAGTTGATGGAGCTGACAAATACAGCGTGTTCATTTTAAGTGGTACACTATTGCGAACTCGAGAACTATAAGAGCTACGAGGTCGGTTAAAATAGCAAACAATTTCTATTTTACTAGACCATTTTAATGAGCGTAAAATTATTTTTTGTCAGCCAGTGGTTTTCAAACTGTGGTGACCAACTTTGTAATTTTAAATGGGATCATATATTTTTTATTTACTTATTAGATAGAGATTTTTTTCTGAATTCAGTGATATTATACTTCCATACCCTCACATAACGGTTTTTAAAAGATATATGCATATAAAGTTTTATAGTAATATGATTAAAGTATGACTATAATGAGAGTGCCATGGATGGAAAAAATGAATACATATTAATTTTTTACATAGAATTAGAGTGCCCTGGCAGAAAGTAGTGAATATTTTCTTCTGTCAAATAAATAATAAATACTTATATTAAAGAACGTTAAATTCTTTATTCGATAAATATAAATTCATTATTATATACAGATTTATAGATAAAGAAATGCATATAAAATAATTTGATGTAAAAATTTTCAGATCAAACTACTTCAACGCAAGAAATTTAAATGTTTGTAATTGACACATAAATGTTACTGTCAAAAATATTTGTATGCCGCTGTAAAAAATATTTGTACATCATTATGAAGATTATGAAAATAAAAAAAAGTCAACAACGCAAAAGAATATACCTAAATAAGAATATAAAAGGAATTTGCGAAAAAATGACAAATATAAAGAAAAAAAAAGGAAAGTAGAAAATGAAAATTTCAGGGTATTGAATATAAAGGAAATGTATGTATTGTACATAATTTATATTAAAATACCCCATAGATTTTGCAAGTATATGTGAGAATTATATTGTAGTGAGGCATGAATATATGTATTTGTGATTAAAAATATTTTTCGTTTTATGCGTACAACCAGGTAAAATATCTGGCGAGAGATTATGTGTTGGCCACATCAGATTTTTCTATTCGTGGCTCTCTTATTATACTGATATTTCTATCATATTAATAGAAAATTTTATATGCATATTTCTTTTAAAACTCGTTATGTGAGGGTATGAAAATATAATATCACTGATTTCAAAATAAAAAAATTTATCTACTAAGTAAATAAAAAATATATATATATACCCCTTTTAAAATAACAAAGTTGGTCCCCACAGTTTGAAAACCACCGGCTGAAAAAAATTAATTTTATGGTCATTAAAATAGTCTAGTAAACTAGAAATTGTCTTCTCGGCCTTCTTTCGTCACTTGGTTTATTTGGCCTCTAGCGTGGTTTACACGTCGGGTGACCTTGTAAACTGAGTCTCCCTCCTTGTTGCTTAAACTCGGCCTCTAGCGTGGTTGACACGTCGGGTAACCGTGTTTAAGACAGTACTATCCCCCTTGCTCCTGAAGATGCCCCATATGACTGCGGGCGAAACGTTGAGCTCTGACTCAAAATATGACACAGTCCATTCCCGGAAAACGAATATTTCTCATGACTCAGACTGTGGCAGCCTACGCAATTATTTTAGAAATTGTTTGCTAATTTAACCGACTCTCGTAGTTCTCAAGATAGCAATAGTGTACCACTGAAAATGAACAGCTGTGTATGAATTGCCTATATTAACTACATGTGGTATAGAATAACGAATTGAATGCTTACTTAATTGTAAATCTTCGTCTATAGATCTACCTATCAGAGGAACACTTGGGAATATTCTGAGCGATTCTTTCAAACAAAGTTCTAAATACTGCATTTTCTGTAAATCGTCATAGGTGGCAGGACGATTATCATCACCGAAAATTTCATCCAGTTCTTGTTGAATTCTTTGTTGATGTTCTTTGTGGTTAGCCAGAACCATCAGTGCGAAAGAAATACCAACAGATGTCGTGTCGTGACCTTCAAACATGAAAGTGTCTACTTCTTCTCTAATGCCTTTGTCGTCGATGGATCCCTTGGTTTTCTTGGCAGAAATCAGGAGATCAAGCATAGCTAGTTTCTTCTTCTTGTTGATGCTATCGTCGTCTTCGTTTTGTTGGTCTAGATTTTCCAAGTCGCTATCTTTGAAGTTGGCTTCGCGTTCTTTAATAACTCCAATGGTGAATCTGTGCAACAGACTGATCAGCTTGTGGTATCTCCAACCTGCAGGAATCATGTTGAAGATGGTGTCGCTCATCAAAAATGGGTTTGTAATTCTGTCAACCACTATGCCTCCCAGTCTGAAAGGATAAATAATAATGCTCTTATATTGCACAATAAAAGATTAAAATGCATTTAACTATATGACTTCCGAAGGCAAAAATTAGTTTTTCTAGGCAAATATTATCTGATTGGGGAATAATTTTAATTTCTTGTTTATTTATTAAATGGGCGAACAAATTCTATTGGATCTGATAAATAATATCAGTTTAAATACTTCCTGGGCATATATAGGCAAAAATAAGTAAATTTATCGACTCTCTCTAAGTGTAGATTAGGTGATAACAATTACTCGAAATTTCAGTCATTCAGCATTTATTCTTACAAAATCGCCGTGTCCACAGACATTATACCTTCTTTAGGATGAAGAAGACAGATTTTTAAATAAAAATTACATATATTTAAACAATCAGTTTTTCAAACATCATACAAAAATTCGCGAATAGTACATATACGAGTACATCTTGTCCCTCTCCAAAACATAATTTTCACAAACTAGAATGTCTAAATCACTGAAGACTCGGAGTAGTCAACAAATTGAAGATAATACTTTATGAATAATAAATGACTTCAGAACTATTATTATTGTACCGCTTAAAATTTTTCCGCTGGTTATTTTTACCTTCCGTCACACTTTTAGATAAGGAAGGTATTGTTTTTGGTCAAAAATTTCAATGGTGAGTTTTTAATTAATAACCAGGTTTTGGAGTTCCTAGAATACGAATTTACTATTTTTGCTATGGTCTGTATGTCTGTGTGTGTGTGTATGTGTGTGTGTGTGTGTGTGTGTGTGTGTGTGTGTGCGAGTGCGCGTGTGCGTGCGCGTGTGCGCGTGTGCGTGTGTGCGTGTGCGTGTGCGTGTGTGCGGGTGTGCGTGTGTGCGTGGGCGTGTGCGTGTGCTTTTGCTTGTTTAAAGTGTAGGCTCTGGGACTAATTTTATAAATAATTTATAAATTTGTCTATAAAATATGTAGAAAAAGTATTTGTGCAAATCTGTAGAAAATTTAATAATCTTTTTTAGTGACACAAATTTTGAAAATATAACATTTGAGGTATTTTTCGAAGAAAATCTATTTTGAACTTCAAGTAAAGTGCCATTTACGGTTATCTGATTTACACAAAAATCGAATGGCTCTTCACATATTAGAATAAGGTAGAAATACAAGGTTTCATAATTTTCTGAATGATAGTATTTGAGTTATGGAGGATACACATACACACACATACACACACGCAAATACATACACACACGCAAATACATACACACACAAACCACACACACACACACACACACACACACACACACACACACACGCACGCACACAACGTCACACATACACACATACACTCATACACACATACACACATACACACATACACACATACACACATACACACATACACACATACACACATACACACATACACACATACACACATACACACATACACACATACACACATACACACATACACACATACACACATACACACATACACACATACACACATACACACATACAAACATACACACATACACACATACACACATACACACATACACACATACACACATACACACATACACACATATACACATACACACATACACACATACACACATACACACATACACACATACACACATACACACATACATACACACATACACACATACACACATACACACATACACACATACACACATACACACATACACACATACACACATACACACATACACACATACACACATACACACATACACACATACACACATACACACATACACACATACACACATACACACATACACACATACACACATACACACATACACACATACATACATACATACATCGTAAAAATGTTAAAATCAGATTGCAGGGATCTTAATACGTGGTCATTTATCAAAATCTCGATATGCGATTTTTAGTACGGTCCCTATACCAAAGGTAGCGGGAGGTAAAAATTATAAATATATTAAATTTCATAAATCAGGCAGCTATGCTTTCACCATGGAAACTGCTGATATATCCAAATAATTGTAATTGACCGATGTCATTGTCAAGTGCAATTTACATATACTACGTTCCGTAAGTCAACCAAAGAAACCAGTATCTTGATTTCGGGTACACCATGGTTCCTGAATATTTCCAAGTATTTCGGGACAGATTGACATTGAATCATATGGCATTTAAAATTGACAACCTAACAAAAATAAAAATTAACTAAAAGAACGATAATGTTGAATAATGCCAATAAAAATAACACAATCAACAATATATCAAATATAAATAATGTTTTCATAATTACATCTATAATAATTATTAGTAATACCACTAAAAATGCGGTTTAGAAATTTGACATTGACGGATATCGTTTGATTTGTTATGATGATGTTTGAAAGTAGCGGTAGTGGGGGTAAAAATACCAGAGAAACCAGGATTATTTCGTGGTTGCCGTGGTCCGACTTTTTACCAACTTTTTTCAGAAACCGCGTTCCAAATTAAAACCGGTAAATAATTTCAGGACTTACGGAACACAAAACCGTAAATCTGGTCGAACCGGTTGCGTTACGGAACATAGTAATAGTATGTTCGTAGAACACGGAAAGATAATATAAAGAATGCGAGGATAACGAAATTGTTTCGAGTGATAGAAGTTTCTAGAAAGATACAAGAGAGACGATTAGAGAGATGAAGAATATATTGGAAAAAGAATGAACAGCTTAATATGTAGTAGAGGGTACAAAAAACAGAGGAAGACCAAAGAGAAGATGGAAGGATTGTATTGTGGAATACTTGAGAGAAAAGGAATTGAATAAGGATGAGATGCAAAATAGAAATGAGTGGAAGAAGAAAATCGAGAATAGCGACCCCTAACAAATGGGAAAAGTTAAAGAAGTTCGACTTATAATTTTAATCGAAATATAGAATCATTTCCAATGAACTCTCTGCATGGAATTTCTACAAAATACATAGAAATGACGGAAGGTAATGTGCTGGTCTCATCAGATAAGTGACCTAAAATATTTCCATGTAAATAAAGTCAGGGAAGTATCTTATCTGCCGGCGCCGGTTGCCTTGAAAAAACATAATAGTAGCCGGTGCCGGTTGCTTTAATAAAAGTTCATCGTGGCTGCACATATGCGAACCGCCGTTTTGTGCGTTATTATGTTATATTAGTAGTAGTGAAATAGCCAAGTCCAAACTTACAATTTAGTGTAAATAAAAAGAATTGTGGTGCATATGTAAGCCTATATAAAGAGCAATTATTGGCATTTTTTTTTTATTTGGCTAACACCGGCTGCAGATATGGGAATCAGAGCCCGCTGCCACGGCACTGCCTATTTTATTAGAATTCTAGAATAATGTTGATTTGGTATTTACTTTTATTAGCCAGTTACACGTGGTTGTATGTAGCACTTTTATTTCGTGGAATATATAAAACTAAATTTCAAATTCACTTACTCGTATATTGCTGAGAAGTAACTTCTTTGAACTTTATCCTTAGGATCTATTGTAGTTCCCATAGCGGTTTCTAAAACGATATTTTTATTTAACAAGAAATATTTTTGGAACATCTTTACAACTTACCACATATAGCTTGCAATGTAGTATTTGTAACAAAGGGTTGTACATTAGTTTTTTCTTTCGTGCATTCTTCTTTTAAGTCTTCTACTAACTTTTGTGCGTGTTCTCCGAAAGTTTCAGTAAATCTCTTCAAAATATTGAAATGGAATGCCGGTGTAAGTAACTTCCGTCTTTGTTGCCATTTTCCACCTTCAATAAAAAAAGGTTTAGCATCTTGTGAAGGTCTAGTTAGTATAGATGAGAAAGTGAAATACTTACCAGTGGCTGTGAGTAATCCTGTGCCCAACCATTCATGTAAAAAATCGTAAACCTTGCTTTTTCTTATATGCTTATTACTTGTTAATAGTATCTGCAAGAAAAAAAAATTCTAACATCAAATAACGCGCAGTGATCAAAAATTACTCATTTTGAGAATAAGACCGTATATGTGGTACTCGTATATTATTAAGAATTTAAAAATACAAATTCCGTAATTTTGGCGCAAAACTTGTGACGTCAGCATGACTACGACATATGAATAGAGAACCGAAATGCATTACCGTAAAAATTAAATCAAATTAATGTGTTTTGTATAATATTACATTAAAAAATAAGTTTCATAAAGCAATCTGTTAACGTACGACTCCATGTTTTACAAAAGATGAGTGCGATCCAGGCAGAGCTGGACAATACTTGCAAGAAAAGTACTTTATTAGGCTTGCAAGTACTTCCAGAACTTCAAGTACTGTACTTGAAGTACTTTCTATTTATAGTACTTCGTACTTGACAAAGTAAGTCTATTCACATGTACTTGGTACTTAATACTTGGAAAAATACTTGAAGTACAATGAAAAGTACTTGAAGTATTTTTAAATATCTGAAGTACTTTAAATGGATTTGAAGTATTTTAAATGTACTTGAAGATTTTTAAATGTACTTGAACTACTTTAAATATACTTGAATTACTTTAAATGTACTTGAAGTTCGTCGAATAATTTAAAAGTTAACAATGTTATGAAAATTGTTTGTCTCTCTGAATTTCTTATGTAGTGGTGCGATGTTATTACTGTAGTATACAATCATGTAAATTTCATTAAAAAATATATTTTCAGCGATAATATGACAGTAAAGATATATTTGCAAATTTTTTGGCATAAATAAATTAGTTCCAATCTGCATACTGTGTATATATTATAATGTTTGTATTACCTAACAACAGTGTTGGGACTTTGCCGTATCGCCTGGCGATCGTATGATGTAAAAATGACGTCATTCTAACATCCCGGTACAGCTTCTCGTATCGCTTGGCGATCATATGACGTCAATTTTACGTTATGAGATCGCTAGGTGATACGGCAGTCCCAGCGAGGAACTCTTGTTTTAAATAACCAAATAAATATCGCATATTGCAATTTTTGTCAATAATCACCTTTTTTTTAAGGTCCATATAATCACAAAAATATCAATTATCTGAAAAATAATTGCACCAAAAATAACAAGTACTTGGTACTTTCAAGTACTTTAGAAATTAAAATAGTACTTGTACTTCAAGTACATTTAGAAACATCAAGATACTTGGTACTTGTACTTCAACTACTACTTTCCGGTACTTTGCCCAGCTCTGATACCTGGCCTTATGACATATGTTTTTATACTATTTTTTCTATTGAGGTAATTTTGTAATTTGATTATATTTTGTATGAGTTGGTGTTTTTTATTTGTTAGGTATGTTGGTAGTGTTTCCCTCTAAAAAATTTAACTTCACAGATAATAATACATTGTTGGTGTTGTTGCATAAAAAACGAAAAGCGCCAAAAACAGTGCATTTATAGATGTTCTTAACGACGTGTTTGCAATGCGTTTATATATATATATATATATATATATATATATATATATATATATATATATATATATATATATATATATATAGGGTGTTTCCTTTAAAACAACCAGCGCTTTTTTGGGCGAACTAACAACTTTAGAGAAAAATGTTTTATACCAAAAATGATCAAGAATAAGGGGATAATGTATTAATAGTAACAAATCGAATATTTAACCAGTGGTTCTCCAACAGTAGAATAAAATTATATATTTTTTTAAATGGCTCCCTATATAATTTTTTAGCCCTTTAAGTAGAATATTACTTTCTGATTTCAACGATATAAATATAGCATAGGGTTGTATAACAATTATTTCGAGAAAAATGGTATTAAAAACTAGAAATAATGTAATAAAAAATGGGTTTACTATTAGCGTAACTAGGCAACAGACCTGTGTATTGCATAGCCTATTGTTATATTATAACATTATTTTGAATACCATTTAAAAAAATATAATTTTGTTCTATATATATATATATATATATATATATATATATATATATATATATTTATAAAGACACCGAAATAGAAAAATATGTAAAAATATGAGTATTTATATTAGACGCGCTCATTAAAAAGAAATCTTTTCTACACAACTTGCGAGGTTTTTTTTATTGCTTTTTCTTGTTATTAGTGACAACATGGAATAATAGTACATACGTCGAATAATATTACACATCAAGCCGGTGCTCCATTACAGCGGAGCCCTGAGTTAGAGCTAGATGACCGAGGTAGTCAGCTATTTTATTCACAATCAATTAATGAAGCTCGATCACTTTATTAGTCGATCTCATTTAGATAAGTTTATTTATTATTTAGATGAATATGACCTTACTTCTGCATCTTCTGCTGTTGTGATGTTGATTATTGCACGATGGGCTGCCCATAACCTATAAGTTCGTCTGTGGGTTGCGGTAAATGTACGGAATTGTTTGAAAATGTTAACTGAAATACAAAACTGCCATTAGTATTTTTGCTAATTAATTTATTTTGGTTGATTATCTTCTTTACAATCGAAGCAATAATGCAAAAAAAATCAGATTTGGTGGAAATGATTATTTCTCTCATCATGTTTAAATAAATCAAAATGTTTTATTTTACAATTGTCAAAATATCTAAAATGAATCATGATGGTGGATGTTCTAATTCAGCGTTTCTTAACTTGGGGTCCGCGGATCCCAACGGGTATACGAGACATCTTTAAGGGTTACGCAACTTCACTGAAAAATAGTATACCTATGCCTGGTTTTATAAAAGCGAATTAAATATTTTGTCCAGGATTATAATTGTAATCCAAGATTTTATATACCTACAGGATATCTTTAAAATAGGGGGACATGGCTTAACCACAGTCCTGGGCTAAAAATACGACGATTTAACTAAACTTACCTATATCCGAATGTACACAGCTTAGCAAGTATTCTGCTTCAAAGTCCTTCCAATAAAAAGTTAATTTTGCTTATAATAACGAAATGCTTTGTTCGATTTGCATGAAATTTAGCATGATAATCCTTATAGATGTACCTATACTATATCCGTTTTAACTATAGAGTGATGTGAAAATAGGAGCAGTTTGATCTTTGTATCACTCTATAGTTAAAACGGATAGAGTTTAGGTCATTTTTTAAGAGGTTATTGTTAGTGAACCACTAGTGTATTATACTTTGGAGTCACGATCATGATTACATCATAGCTTTTTTAATAGCAACGTTAATAACGTAAAATTATTATTTTTCAGAAAGATACATTCGATAGTAAACTTTTCTATCTGTGCGAAAGTTGTGATATCTGTAACTATATTTAAACAGAAAAAAACGTAAGTGACTGCGCCGTGTTATTTTTAAAATATTTTTTTCTAGCAGTCTCTCCAAATGTTAAAGTTGTCAATCTTCTTATTCTTAAGTTTTTTAGAAGTAAAAAACATTATTTAATCGTATTATTATAATAATGGCACTAAAATACTATTAGGCCGAACAAACGGATATGTTACTAAACTCTCTCTGTTTTAACTATGGAGTGGTGTAGAGATAGGTGCAGTTTGATTTTGTTTGTTTGTTGGATAATATCTCGATATTATCACACCACTTTATAGTTCAAACGGGTAGTGTATAGTTTTAAAATATGGCACAGTAAATTTTTGATAACACATACACAATTGTTTCTGTCATTAAAAATTACTTGTTTAACATTTGCGTAGAATAGACTGTCAGATAAAATTTATTTTAAAAATTCCCCTGTAGTTAAGCCAGGTCCCCAAAAGGGGAGAACACCAGAAACCGTGAATGGGACAACTGTTTTTTTTTTCAAATATTATCTGCCCTGTAATACTATAGTGGGAGTTTTTAACTTCCGTCATAGGTACCTTTAGGTAAGGAAGGTATTGTTTTTGGTCAAAAAATTCGATAGTTTTTAATTAATAAGCACGTTTTAGAGTCTCTACAATACGATTTTACTATTTTTGCGATGATGTCTGTATGTATGTGTGTATGTGTGTATGTGTGTATGTGTGTATGTGTGTATGTGTGTATGTGTGTATGTGTGTATGTGTGTATGTGTGTATGTGTGTATGTGTGTATGTGTGTATGTGTGTATGTGTGTATGTGTGTATGTGTGTATGTGTGTATGTGTGTATGTGTGTATGTGTGTATGTGTGTATGTGTGTATGTGTGTATGTGTGTATGTGTGTATGTGTGTATGTGTGTATGTGTGTATGTGTGTATGTGTGTATGTGTGTATGTGTGTATGTGTGTATGCGTGTATGTATGTGTGTGTGTGTGCGTATGTGTGTACGTGTGTATGTGTGTATGTGTGTATGTGTGTATGTGTGTACTGTGTATGTGTGTATGTGTGTATGTGTGTATGTGTGTATGTGTGTATGTGTAGATGTGTAGATGTGTAGATGTGTAGATGTGTAGATGTGTAGATGTGTAGATGTGTAGATGTGTAGATGTGTAGATGTGTAGATGTGTAGATGTGTGTATGTGTGTATGTGTGTATGTGTGTATGTGTGTATGTGTGTATGTGTGTATGTGTGTATGTGTGTATGTGTGTATGTGTGTATGCGTGTATGTATGTGTGTGTGTGTGCGTATGTGTGTACGTGTGTATGTGTGTATGTGTGTATGTGTGTATGTGTGTACTGTGTATGTGTGTATGTGTGTATGTGTGTATGTGTGTATGTGTGTATGTGTGTATGTGTGTATGTGTGTATGTGTGTATGTGTGTATATGTGTATATGTGTATGTGTGTATGTGTGTATGTGTGTATGTGTGTATGTGTGTATGTGTGTATGTGTGTATGTGTGTATGTGTGTATGTGTGTATGTGTGTATGTGTGTATGTGTGTATGTGTGTATGTGTGTATGTGTGTATGTGTGTATGTGTGTATGTGTGTATGTGTGTATGTGTGTATGTGTGTATGTGTGTATGTGTGTATGTGTGTATGTGTGTATGTGTGTATGTGTGTATGTGTGTATGTGTGTATGTGTGTATGTGTGTATGTGTGTATGTGTGTATGTGTGTATGTGTGTATGTGTGTATGTGTGTATGTGTGTATGTGTGTATGTGTGTATGTGTGTATGTGTGTATGTGTGTATGTGTGTATGTGTGTATGTGTGTATGTGTGTATGTGTGTATGTGTGTATGTGTGTATGTGTGTATGTGTGTATGTGTGTATGTGTGTATGTGTGTATGTGTGTATGTGTGTATGTGTGTATGTGTGTATGTGTGTATGTGTGTATGTGTGTATGTGTGTATGTGTGTATGTGTGTATGTGTGTATGTGTGTATGTGTGTGTGTGTGTATGTGTGTATGTGTGTATGTGTGTATGTGTGTATGTGTGTATGTGTGTATGTGTGTATGTGTGTATGTGTGTATGTGTGTATGTGTGTATGTGTGTATGTGTGTATGTGTGTATGTGTGTATGTGTGTATGTGTGTATGTGTGTATGTGTGTATGTGTGTATGTGTGTATGTGTGTATGTGTGTATGTGTATATGTGTGTATGTGTGTATGTGTGTATGTGTGTATGTGTGTATGTGTGTATGTGTGTATGTGTGTATGTGTGTATGTGTGTGTATGTGTGTGTGACGATTTTTTCTCCGTCGATAACTCCAACACTACAATTCTAAAAATTATAATTCTTTTGTATTTCTCTTCGTTACATATGAAGAGCTGATTAGATTTTGGTTATAAATGGTCGACTGGAAGTAAGTACCCTCATTTGAAGATTTTAATAGTTTTTCTTGAAAAAATGCTGTTAAATATTATTTTTTTCACATTTAATGTTATTATAAATATTAAAGAATATTTTATTCTCTATATGATTTGATTACATTTTATACTTCATATTGAATGGATATTGACTTAAAAAATTATAAAAAAACTAAACTTCATAAAGCAGCCAGGCTATGCAATAACACTGGAAACAGCTAATATAATTTTTAAAAATCTGATAGACAGATGTCAATGTCAAGTGCGATTGACATAGTATGTTTCTGTTATAATCCTTGGTTATAATTTTACTGCAAATATAGAATCAATTCTAAGAAACTTTCTGTATGGAATTTATACAACATACATAGAATTGAGCGAAGGTAATGTACTCTTTCGCAAGAAACTGTCTGTATGGAATTTTTATAAAATACATAGAACTGACTGGCCACATCAGATTTTTTTATATGGTTAATGGTTAGAAAAATTATTTAATTTGGCATTGAAGAGTACCTATCTAAATTTCTAAATACTCCTAATTAAATAGCTTATTATTGAAGTATTTACAAAAATATAATGCTACTTGCCAGTCATTCAGTGCAGCATAACCGCGCCACAATACCCCCCCCCTAAAGCCTCTACCTTCCCCCCAAGTCGGGGTCTCTGACTGTCGGTTTTTTTTAATTATGCGTTTGTATAAATTTTGGAGTCTTAACGTACGTAATTTTGCGAGGACAAAGCTAAAAGTTTATCTTGGAAGTTTCCAGGTATGCGAATGAAACGGTTTAGTTGTACAATTAGGTACCATTAATCCTAACACAATAATTGAAAAAAATAGACTTATATTTTGTTCTGGCAGTAGCGATTTAAATGCGTATGAAAATTAATTAATTAATTTTGCTAATTGAATAATAAAGGTGATAAAAATAGTATTTTTATTATTTATTTAATTGATTAATTAACTTAATCTTACATAATTGTTAAAAACCGAACAACTACTTATACTTATTAGTCTGCTTGCTGATAACATATTTCGTTTTATCATTTTAAAGCCCGGTTTTTCCATTTGTGGATAAAGTGTCATTTAATTTGACTGCCAGATAAAAGAAAAATATCGCATCATATAATTGACATGTATATAATGAGGTGTTGCAAAAAAATTAACATATCTTTTTTCTTCTGAAATTCGAATAAGTACGTTCTACAGTATTATTAAATATGATTTTCTGTTCAAATTTTTGTACATATTAAGCACAGTAGCAGTTTAAAAATATATTTTTTGGCGCCAAATTACACTGCCTGCGACGTCAGAAAGACATTAGCCAATGAAAAAACTGGAAAGATGATGAAAAAAAAATATGTATCATACATCAACGTCAATGATTGCTTTAATGACAACTGTGTGACATAAGGTCTTACTTATAGTGCAGCGTGATTTTTGGTTCTTTAGCGTAGTTCTTAATTATTTATTATTACATTATACCGTTATATTTCATAGTTTAATGCCCAGTATTATAAAAGATGAATAAGTAAAGCACTAGCAAAGTAAAATTTACTCTTGAAGTAAAATAGTTTATTCCAGAGATTTTAGTCAGAAGCTAAGCTAAGTATATTTACAGAATAAATTATTCCACCGATGTTCGAGGAAGTAAATTTTATTCTGTAAAATGAATTTGACACATGTCAACATTAATTAAATTAAATTCATTATAAATTACATCCCATGTATTTTTACATTTATTTATCTCCATGTTTGCTTTGGCTATTACTAGAAATATTTTTCCCTATTAGTTCTATATGGGCACACTGCAAAAACACTTTTTTACAACCATGTTTGATTATTACCAAATACAAAAATCAGTAGTAGTTGACAGCTGTCATGACTGTACTGTCACTCGTTTAAATTCCGTCGGTGGCAAATGTAAGCCACACCCTCATTGGTTAGGTCCTTTCGAACGTCATCAGGCGAAAGGGGAAGCGGAAATTCAAACATTATAATTTCAAAGACAATTTTCTCATGAATAAAGAATAATGCGGAAAAAATAAAAAATAGGGGTAAAATATTTCTTATTCTTTCGATTAAAGCAAAGATAAAAGAACCGTGCAACACCTCATTTTGTCAATGTATGCTCTAATATTGATGCGATATTTTCATTTTATCTGGCAGTTAAATTAAGTAATACTTTATGAGATGGAAAAACGGCCTAAATAAATTATTTTTTTGTAATAGGTGCACCGAAAATATCCCATTACTAGTCTATTTCCGGGACTGAAACAACCTTATTACTGATCAGATCAATTAGTATTCATTATTGACCTGGTAAGAGGGCAATAATGAAAAATAACCTACTGAAAAAAAAATCGCCCTCGTCGCGTAAAACGAAATTCTATTTCGTTTGGCGATGTTAATATTGTCTCGGATGTTCAAAAAATTTTAAAAAATTAGTTATCATTTTTTTTGTCTCACTTCTTGTAACAAGTGCCTTGCTTTATATTGTACACCTAGTACACTATATAGGTGAACTTTCAGTCCAGCAAATAGACTCGTAATGGGATACTTTCGGTGCACGTGTTACAAAAAATATCATATGCAGCACGGATATGAACAGACGTCATTATCAACACGCGTGAAATGACATCCGTTCAGTCCGTGCAACACAATATACTATTATGATTTTATCTTTAACGATTAATCTATTAATTCAATTTCTTGTTATAGGATATTTATAAACAATATTTCATGATATTTTTAAATCTTTAATTTCCAAATAAATATCATTTTCATATCAAACAATAGATAATATCCCGTTAGTACATATCTTTAATCGCTAAATTAATAAATCAAGATGTAGATAATTTATGTCCACTTGAGAATCAATTAGATTTCCTTTGATAACTAACCAAAGGTTATGATTTACTATCTAGTGAAATCAGTCTATGAATAAAATTAATTTATAACAATTATCAATAAAGCGTGCAAAGATATATTTATTATCAAAAAATCTGACGTGGCCAGCACATTACCCTCCGTCAGTGGGCTACTTGCGTGCCAGTTTTTTATTTAATATTTTTGAAGAGACTATAAAAACTTATTGCCCATATTTTTTCTATTGGCAAAATTTTCATTAATTGGCCAGAAAAAAAAAATTAATGAAATTTTAATATTTAAATTACCGCCATGTATGAGGTAGAATTACGCCGAACCAATGAATGGCCGTAAAGCAATAACATCGATACGTCCAATAGCAACGGCATGTGCGGGTAATTTAAACATGACAGATCATCTGTTTGACGTTTGTATAATAGTTTGGAGGTTATTATTTTCGTTTGTCATTTTAATTGTACGGGTATAAGCTCAATTAAAATCCTTCAAAATCCTGCTTAACAAATCGAAATACGTAATAACAGTAACACAAACCACGCAAATTGTAAATAATAAAGAAGAGAGACAGTGACAGAAAAATGAACTAATGTCAAAATCAAATTAAAACTCGCATTCGCTCGCCATCTACAGGTTACATACTTAAATATGCATCCCTGTCTCCAGTTCAAAATAATGACGTCAAAGAAAATATTTCTTTCCTTCGCTCAGTTCTATGTATTTTGTACAAATTCCATACAGAAAGTTTCTTAGAATTTATTCCGTATAAAATTATGACACAAACATACTATGTCAATCGCACTTGACGTTGACGTCTGTCTATCACATTTTTTTATCTTCCGTCATACCTTTAAGTAAGGTAGGTATTGTTTTCGGTCAAAAGTTTCGATGGTGAGTTCCCTAGGATACGATTTTACTATTTTTGCGATGATGTCTGTATGATCGCAATGGACCTTTCCAATTTAAGGGCTATCTCTTTCTATCGCTGCAAATAGTAAGAAAATGGCGCGAACAACTGCCAGTTGGGCTGTCAAACGAAACGTCAAAATATTGCAGTCATTAAAATACCTGTATTCTCAGTGAAAATTTGCATCGTTAGACATTTTACCTTCAATAAAAGCTTTTGTAACTTATTTCGATAAGATTTTTTAAAGTAATCTTACATTTTACGTCTAATTTTTTTAGAATCAAACGTCATAGATCTCAGTTGTTCTTACTATGCGCAGATCCCCATTGCGCATATCTTCTATCTCTTTAAATTGGAAAGGTCCATTGACATTTACATCTGTTTATCAGAATTTTTAAAATTATATTAGCTGTTTACAGTGTTATTTCATAGCTGGCAGCTTTATGAAATTTAATTTCTTTATAATTTCTTAACTCCATTGAATATGAAGTATAAGATGTAATCAAATCGTATAGAGAGTAAAATATTCTTTAATATTTATAATATTAAATGTGAAAAAATGATATTTAACAGCGTTTTTTTCAAGAAAACTGTCAAAATCTTCAAATGAGGGTACTTCCGGTCTACCATTTATAACCAAAATCTAATCAGCTCTTTATATGGATTTAACGAAGAGGAATACGAGAGAATTATAATTTTTATAATTGTATAGTGTTGGAGTTATCGTCGGAGAAAAAAATTGTCACACACACACACACACACACACACACACAAACACACACAAACACACACAAACACACACAAACACACACATATGCACCTCCACCTATACACACAGCCACACTGCCATTCAGACATCATCGCAAAAATAGTAAAATCGTATTCTAGCTACTCTAAAAGATGCTTATTCGTTAAAAACTAACCATCGAATTTTTTGACCGAAACAATACCTTCCTTACCTAAAGGTATGACGGAAGGTAAAAAGAATATAAAATAGTATGATGCAATTGGAACGGAATATACCAAATAAAATCTCAAACATTATTTATGGTACGTATACTGTTTATTAAATACCATTACAATAATTTTTGATTTACTAATACACCACCACTTCCCAGACTGCTTTTCACTAAGAGTGGTGAAATTAGTCTTTAATCAATAATCGAAATACAACATATATACATATACTTACTGATTAATAAGTAGCAAAGTTAAATAATTTGAAAACAATTCTTCATTATAAAGTTATAACGAATTAAACATTGCTGAAAATCCCGCCTATAATTCCACAGCACCGCGCCCATTGGCAGTTCTGGTTTACAACACTAGCGCCACCAGTATATCAAACAAATTAAATTTCATAAAAATGGAAAGTTTGAGAACTTATAATCTTTTTAGAAAGAAATAGAGCTTAAAAACAACACATTTATTTGAAATATCAAACACTTTAGAGTAAGAACTGGAAAAGTAATCAAAAATTGATAAATTTCGATAATTCTGTTTTACAGGTCCTGATAAGTTGAAGATCAAGATTTTAGAAAGATTGTTTTACGACGATTGCATCAAGAATGACTGTAAAATGCATTCAGTAGATAATATAGAATTATAGATTATAAATATAATTAAATTAAAATAGTAGATATTGCCTTACCTGGGGTTTTGCGCATATCTAACGCGTTTCCTAAAATTGGAAGCATTTTAGGCCCGGGAAACTGATTTATAAACTTTGAAAAAGTACTAAGTTTTTGAAGATAATACATATATCCCAAAAAGGTTGCGAACAACCCCATTATTATCGTTAACCCAAACATTCTGTTTGTAGAAAATGTCGTTATAACATTACATAAATACAGGACTACGATGTTACCCGAAAGAGTAAAATTTCGAAAGTGAAAATTATCGCAGTACAGTATAAATTTGTAGGATCGTTTATCAGCTTAACTTTTTAATTATTTCAAAATATAAAGAGATTAATAAAGATAATTGTTACTTCTAGAAAGAAGTATAATCTAAAAATTTATCTTCGATTATGAAATTTCTACTATGTTGAACATCATTTGGATATTAAATGGCATCATTGGTGAACTCTGATATGGATCATAATTTCCGTTTCTTATTAATTCCTTTTCTCTAAATATTTAATATCGGTAGACAAATCGTTACATTTTTATTATTATAGTAATTATGCAATATACTTCTGGTCTTACATGGTCTATTATAATATTTGATTAATATTACTTATTTATTATTCCACTTGAAACAATCAGATTAATTTTTCATGTTCATGAAATCATTTTGGATTTTCCCATGTCTAATATATAAAAATTTGAGATAATATATTTTTTTTATAATATAAATAAACGAAATATGATTTACGAAAAATGAACCACAAGTTCTTCAAAACTGCGTAGGTACATACCTATATCTTAGTATTCTTAAAAACGAAGTTTTAGTTAAACTTTTCTGTAGATTTCCGGAAAAATACGAGCCCTAGCGAATAAAGTGTTTGTTTAAATAAATTAGGACATGCGTATTTTTACTTCTCTGGTTCTAATAAGTACTAATTGATTTTTTTAAATTTTATTCTCTTTCGTATTTTAATTTTTTCCTCGTAAATGGGAAGAATTCATTAGGGCCCAGTTGCATAATAGTATATTAAAGAACGTGTTTTGTAAAACATGTTTTTTTCGCACGCGTTTTCTACTTGACAAGTGCGAAAGAAAGTCTTATAAAATGAGTTCTTTATACTATTTTTTATAATTTGCGCAATTAACATTTACTTACTCAATTAGTGATTATATTTGTAACCATTTGTACATTTTCATGTAAATAATCTTCCCTAAATAAAAAATAATAATAATAATTTCGACATTATATTATTATATCGCGAGAGTCTCGCAATAAAAAGTATGTGTAACTTTATAGCTTTGATTAATAAATTCAATGAAAAATGCACCGTACAAGCAGTGGAGTCAACGCTAATTCATGCATAGATCACGTAAATGTGAAAATTATATGAATTCACTATATTTTTTGAGTCTATCTAGAGTCGATTCGATTAGGATCGTTCCCAGAGCGAGGAAATGCAAAAATAAAGACAAAATCGGTATTGCATCCAATAGAACTAGTTTTCTCCAATATTTCATCCCCTAATTCACCCCAGCTAAAACCACGGTTAATAAAACTATTGTTGCTCCTGAAAAGTAAAGGATGTTATATTAAGCGTCGATGGGAGCCAAAAGGGAGAGAAGCTGAGTGATTGGTTGCCGGCGGGTTACCAGTGTAGCGGTTTTTTATGACTTAATTTTACTTAAATAGTGGCATATATTTAATGAAAAAGTGTGGGTACTTTTAGATACAAAAAATATTTTTTTTTGTTTAATTCGTTTTGCTGATGACATAATGTGTTAACAGATGTTCGTATTGAAATATTTTAGAGATCACAATTTGATGATAAATTGGATATTTTAGATGTAAATTAAATTATTTACTAACTTATCACATTTTCTGGTGACCGTAAATGAATAAACATTGGGCCCTATTCTGTAACTCAGTGGTTAATTTTTAACCACTAGTTAAAAATTTTATCCAATAGATATTGATTTGACAACTAAAAATCCCTCCTTTTGTTATATGTCAACGTATTTGATTGGTTAAAAAATTTAGCCAGTGGTTAAAAATTAACCACTGAGTTACAGAATAGGCCCCATTATGTTCGTATTGAAATAATTTGGTGACCAGAATTTAGTGTTTCGTCTCTTTATTATAGTTATACGATTGCAAATACATGGAAGACGGTGGCTATTGGTGCGAACTTATCTCTTGTAGTTAAACAGTTACGTAAATATGTAGTGCGCAAGCGCTTATTTTTGTCTCGTGCGAGAACGAGATGAGCCCGATATTTTATATTTCTCGTCTCGTCTCGCCTCGCGTGCATCACTAACTGAACTCTATATATCGTCGATCGGATTAAATGGAAATGGGTGTATCAGGATAAGTTAAAAAAAATTAATTGCGTATTCCTGAGGTCATTTTGAACAAAAAATGTTATGAAAATATGTCTGGAAACTTTT
>OY720451.1:21533823-21811323 GCA_963082715.1 Harpalus rubripes
GTAATTCGAAATGTTTATATACAAAGCTATATGCGCTGTATAAAGAGATCATACATATCAGACTTGCCAATTCTATGTTAAATTTTGGTCGTAATACACTTTCGCTGCTAACGTCGGTGAGATGAATTAATCACAAATAGGCAGTAGTAGATTTTATTTTTTTAGTTTTGATGTTTAATAAAGAATCAAACATAATTTTACTTAGGTTAATTCATTATTTAAAAAATAAGTAATAATTTACAAAAAACTATTTCATCCGCAGGACAATAAATTTTTTCTAGTGGCACGCGTGCCTTAGGTACGCTATCCCTATTGCTGTTATTTTATTTCTCGCTTTTTAATTTTTCTAACTTTTTTACTATCAGCAGCCATTAAGAGTAATATGTTGTATTCTGTAAGTTAATATATCTAACGAATAAAATACAATTATAATTTTTCTTATAATCTACATCTGGAAGTATAAAATGTGTAACTTGTTAATAGCGTTTTCAGCTTACTCAGTGCAAGTGCGCACTGAGTGCAACATATCACGTGACCACACTGAACGAGTTCTGCCCTCATTCGCCATATTTGCACTGACACTATTGCACTTGCCTAGGGAGTCAGTGCACAAAAGTCGCACTGATCCAGTGCACGGTGCAACTTTTTCTTAAGCTTAAAATGCATCAGCCGATTAATTTTTGCACTCAATGACAAGCTGAAAACGCTCAGTGCAAAAAAGTGCGCACCAGTGCGCACTCGACGTGTAAGCTGAAAACGCTATAAAAAATTATCAAAAATTTGGCGCTCTTCTTAGCGTATTTGGCCTATTGGCAAATTTACCGCCTACCCCCCAGAATAAATCTACACCACCCCTCCCCCCCCCAAGAGAATGGATACATATTTGAAATTAAAATACTTATTACATCACACGAGTAATTACTTGTAAAGAATCTGGGAAACATTACTCATTACCACTATGATATATTTTTGTAGTTCGGACAACACTGGTTGAAATCTAATGTAAACCTACTTTCTTTTTTACATGACAATGATTTCTTTGTGTGAAGAACATTGAGACTATTAGTAATAGATAAAATTTGTGATAAAATGTAATTATATCAGTTTTATTATCAATTAAATATTAAGTATATTGTTTCTAATACGAAAATGTACAAATATATTCAATAGCTAAAATACGAGTAATATTAAATAGTGTTTTATTTCCTAGGCCTGAATTTCACATTTATTTCACCCTCATTTCTCAGAACAAAGTCCAGTTTCAAGTTCATAGTTTCAGGAGTATCCACAGGTTCTAAAACGTAATTTCTTAGCACAGCTGAAATAATGCTCTTCATTTCCAACATGGCGAACTTTTGCCCAATACAGTTTCTAGGTCCTGCGCTAAATGGAATGTAAGCAAAAGGATGGCGTCCTGTTGTATTCTCCGGCAAAAATCGATCAGGATCGAATTTATTAGGGTTAGGGAAATATCTTTCATCATAATGTAAGTCGTAGATGTGTAAGTTTACTGTTGCTCCTGTTGGTGCAACGCCAGTAGCTAAAAAAGAAAAGAAAACAACATTACACTCAAGCGGCAAAATACACTTTCAAAGTCTTATAAAACTGTAATTAAAGATTTGTTACAAAAGTATTAAAGAAACTTTGATTCTTTATCATTAAATAATTTAACATTTAATTATCAAGGGTGCTAATAAGAGCGATTAATAAATGAGATATTTTAACGCGTTAATTGCCTAAAATATTAATCGTCGATTAACGCCTTAGTTACAATACTTTTCCATTGATTGTTCTAGAAAATCTAATTTTATTCCATGACAAAATTTTGTTGGGAGTAAACGGGCGGAGCACGAAATTGTGAAACAACGCGCAAGGGAAAACTGTTTTCCCATTTTAAACCCTATGACTACGTTTATCTCGATAATTCAAGCGGCTTCACGTATATTATGACTTAAAAAATCCTATTAGTTTATCTCAGCGGATTGAAAAACGGATTGAATTATTTTCAATCTTTTTTAAATTTGAATCGACTAAAAAAAGATAGTTAAATATTCGATTATGCATACAGACAGGGAGAGGTATATGATCTAATTTCATCCAACATATATAACCCCAAAATCTAAAAATTGTTTTATGTCGCGACTTTTATAAAATGAGGTAAAATGCAAACAACCAACAGCTGATATGAATTTAGTAACACTGTAACATATTGCGGATGTGAGCATGCATAGTTACATTATCTGAAGCTTCACTGTCTATTTCGACAGAAGTCAAGCCGCTTCGTAAGTACAAGCCTGTTATTTTATAGGCTTGACTTGACATATTGAAGCGGCTTCAAATATTAATCTCGATCGTTTATTTCGAAGATTTAAAAAGGATTTACTACATTCAAGCGGCTTCAAACGTCGAGATAAACGTAGTCAATAACGGATTTCGAGCGCCATCCTTTATAGAGTGTATATGGTTACTTATACTAAAATAGTTTATTATTAGAAAATTAAAGCCTTACGTTAATATGAGTCATTAATAAACGATATTCTTTACATAAATGGTACCCATAAATAAACGATCTACGGAAGCGTTACTATATTGACGATATGTCAATACCTACGTAAAGTATTACTTTACTTTATCAGTAGATGTAGAGATTTTGAATTCACAGGAATTAATGTAAATAATTAAATACTTACTTAATTGAAGATCATCTTCTAAACATCTTGCAATTAAAGGTACACTAGGGAACATTCTTAAACATTCTTTTAAGCATAAGTCAAAATATGGCATTTTTTGTAAATCTTCATATGTAGCTGGACGATCAGAATCTCCAAAAATTTCCTTTAGCTCTTCAACTATTTTTTCTTGATGTTCTTTCTCGTTAGCTAGCGTCATTAGAGCGAATGAAATGCCCACAGATGTTGTATCGTGACCCTATAATTAATTACATAATTAAAATTTTAAAAATATGATAAATTTTACAGTATACATATTTTTATTTATTTATTTTATTATACACTATTTTACTTACAGTGGTGTGTTTATAGCATACTAATTAGATAAATTCTGCAGAGTATAATCTATATACAGGGTGTAAATCGAAAAGTGGAACATAGGCGTTTAACATGGGAAATCAGTTTTTCTTTGCACAAACGTTACCTATTTATTTTATGCATACATACTTCAAATAAAAGTTATAGAGATTCAAATTTTGCATCTAAATCATGTGAAATTATTTTTTTAACTTTTCACACAAACGTAAAAATTACTTACAAAGTTACAGTTTTTATGAGCTTTTACTCTAGGCAGCCATGGATTTATGTCAATAAATAAATGCGCGTTGTTTTTATCTGAAAATTAGAACTAAAACAGTTTACCTTTTTGTGTTTTGTATTAATACTATTATAAACTAAATTTAGCCCTAATTGACAGTTAATAATTATGCATTTCTTTATTTTTTGTCACAAATCCACGGCTGTCCGGACTAAAAACTGTAACTTTATAACTAATTTTTAGGTTTATATGAAGAGATAAAATAATAATTTCACATGATTTAGATGCAAAATTTAAATTTCTATAACTTTTATTTGAAGTATTTATGTATAAAATAATTAGGTAACGTTTGCGCAAAGAAAAACTGATTTTCCATGTTAAACGCCCATGTTCCACTTTTCGATTTACACCCTGTACTTATGTACATTTGTAACATTATATGTCAAGTATTCATCTACAGACTACAGAACAAATCATTTTTATATTAAAAACCTTTTAATCCTGGTTTTAAATGATTCACTGTTCAGGAAGTATGTTATAAAAGTCTAAATTGAATGAGTTTTTCACAGATTTTTGTAATCTTAATTGTTTTTTCTCTAGTAAACTCGTATACGAATGAAAATTACTATTTTTTGGCAGCATATCCTTAGTTCTGTGAATCTCTAGAAGTGTGCCAGGAAAAGTCATAATATTTAAAATGATAAAATAGTCTCTACATTTTTCTCTACTGTTTAAAGCAGTTTTAATTCTAACTGCCGTTTTTTGTAAACGGAAAATCTGTAAAGCACCAGCAGAATTTCCCAACCAGATTACCCTATATGTTGAATGAAACAATGCAAAATACACCGACATCAAAGTTAAGTTATTAATTGCCATAATATTGATAATGTTTCTTTCTATTGATAGAAATTTTTCAGTTATTATAATAGTAATTAAAATTAATTATCGGTTAGATAAATATAGATTGTGAAAATAAAAGTAAAATTAATAATGTTTGTGACCAGAAAAACGTTAATTGTTCCCAAGTAGTAAAAATTATAATGATAGATACTTATTAATTAAATGAAATAATTATAATCCAAATCGAGGGGTGATTCACTAGTAAAAATTATGTGCACCTGATTTCATATTACGTAATATTATGCAATTCGTAATCATATTACTAAATTACACATATTACTTATATAACATTTTTGATAACATAATATTACATAATTGCGAAATATTAAACTGATTACGGATGATTATTCAATTTTACTATAATTCATTTCATATAAGAAAAAAATTTTCGTCAAAAGGTTAAGTTTTAAAACCTAGCTCGCACTACCACCCAATATGTATATAAGTTGTTTTTTAATCAAAGTGGTTAGCTGCGGTTACGTAGTAACTGCATTTTATTGCGCACGCATACATCCACACATACGCACCCGCACTCAAAAACAAGAGCGCTCGCACACATTCGCACGTACGCATGCAGATGCACGCGCGCACGTGCAGACTACATCGTCGTAGAAACGTGAAAATCGGATTATAGTGACAAATGTGCTTATTGAATAAAGTCTGGATATTCGATTTTTAGCATGATTCCAATACCTTACGAGGAATGTGCTTCTTAAAGCGCTTTTATTATAAAAGAGCGCTCGTAATACGGGCCATTACATTTAATACTCAATATTAAAATGATTACTTGATTAAGGGCCGGTATTTCCTTCTTCGGATAAAGTGTTGGATAACTTATCTGTCGGATAAATGAACAATATCGCATCAGAAGATGACATTCAATATAATTTACGTCATTTATGCTTTTATTTCGATGCGATATTTTATCATTTATTTGACGGATAGTTATCTTGAACTTTATCCGGAGATGGAAATGCCGGCCCTTAGTACATAATTGATTACGCTAGTGAAATACCGCTCGGTCCAAATTATTGGATAATAATATATGTTTGTGTGGATTATTTACGAGTATTCATTCAACAAGATCAAATTGCATCTATTTTCACACCACTGCAATCTTAAACTATGTAGATATAGTGTATACCGGATATTTGGTCGGTGGTACTGTATTTCAGATAATAGACTTGGTGCCTGTTTTATACATATTAAACTTATGAATTAGTTTTGTTTCGTGCATGACATACTTAATAGCTTGAAAAGTGAAAATTTAATTTTTTAAAATTATTTAGTAAATAAACAGTTATTTAAAATTGTTAAATAAATTATAAAGTCAACATGGAATAAATACTATTTCTGCTTTACATATTGCTATTATAAACTTGATACGCGTTTAGACCAATCAGAATGCTGGAATCGTAAGTCCTATCTTACTTACTTACTTATCTGAAATACAGTATAGTTTTACGTTTATAAAAGTTTAACTCCATCACTGACGGTAGATAATATGTGACCAGAAAATCTTTTATGTAATACAAATAGCAGATATACAAGGGAATTATTTTAAATACATATCTATATATTTATTTATGCTGGAAACTGCATTGAATTCCTTTCCGTATAACTATTGTTCTATTTACTTTTTTCTTTTTAAAAAGTTACTATTATTAAATGATTAGTTCTTTGACAGTGACATATATCTGTCAGTTACATACATTTGAGTGTGTGACAACTTATCAATTTTTGGTGGCAGATGTCGGCAATCAGTAGGCCGAGATTCTAACCTTACATGTTGCGCCTCTGTACAATGTGCTCTACGACATAACATTCTAGAACTAACATGGCACATAAAATGACAATCTAAATATTTAAGTACTATTTAAAACAACATAATAAAAGACAAAATAAAATATATGTAAAAAAATTTAAATAAAAAACGGCGACACGTGCTTAAGTCAATTCCTTTTTACAAGGTTAAGTAGGTTTAATCTTGCTTTAAATAAATGGTTTTTGCTGATGATTATGTCCATGTGCTTCAGTGAGTGTGCATTTTATTTTTTTATTGACATATAATTTTTCAAATTATGAACGCCATTGACGGCAAAATTTTATACAAATGTTTATTTTTTAATTCACTGAAAAATTGTTATTTATAAATTTCTGTAGTTCCTGAGGATGATACTGGTAGGATCGAAACGTTGAAGTAAATAATAATAAAAATTACATGACTGCATCCCAGAATTATTTTACTCCATATCCAAATCCAGTCAAGAAATTACTTTTCCACACTAAAGTATTTCAATTTGAGTAAAATATTTCGGTTTTTATTTTTTAATGGGGTCGCGTAGCTGTTTGCGTTAGGTGATAAGTTGTGTTTCGGACAGCCAGGGTTCGATTCTGACCGACGCCAAACTTGAAATTTGAAATAATTTTCAAATAGCACAAAAGTGACCCCTGTGGTACACTCTCCATGGTACGTATTCAATTACAATTATAGATTCATTACCGAAACTTGCAAATAAAAGGATGTTGGTACGCCCAGAAATGAGCAATAAGCCATGATGATAAATTTAATTATTTAAAATACATACATCCCCAGATTCTCATTCTTGTACGATATCTTCATTTTTAAAATGCTTTTGGCAAATACCATCTTTAGTACTAAGAATTTTATTAGCTGGAGATGGTACAACTTTCCGTCAGGCATTCACAATGTTTTACGAAGGATGATAAATCGGAATTGTTTCTTTATTGGATGTTTTCCTGATCTACAACCTTCAACGAAACAGTATTTTCGATATTTGTACATTTTATCGAATATTTACATAAAATTAATTAACGTATGTCAGATGGCAGTTACCTATGTGCTGGGAACATTTTTAGCCTTACACGCTGAGACATTTGGCGGATGCCAACTTTGTAAACACGGATGTTTTTGATGAGTTGTCCCAACTTCTATATTTATACACCGTGATTTGAGTTGAAATATAAACTGTGTAACCAAGGAGTTGTGTTTGTTTAAAGCGTAGGATCCGGGATTTAAATTATATGTAATTTTATAAATTTATCCCTAAAATATTTAGAAAAAGTATTAATGCAAACCTTAAGAAAATTTAATGATCTTTAATTTTTATAACATTAATCTCAAAAAAATAGCATTTAAAGGTATTATTCGAAGAGAAACTATTTCGAGCTTCACGTAATGTGCCATTTCCGGTTATCTGTTTTACACCAAAATTTAATGGCTCCATACCATATTAGAATAAGGTAGAAAAACAAGGTTTCAAAATTTTCTGAATGTTAGAATTGCAGTTAACAGGAGGATACACACATACATACACGCATACACAAACATCATCGTGAAAATGTTAAAATTGGATTCCAAGGATCTTAAAACGTGCTCATTTACCAAAATCTCAATATACGATTTTTAGCACGATCCCAATATAGCTCTTGTACCAAGGGTAGCAAGAGGTAAAATGTAGCGTAAATAGACTATCATGAAATATATATATATATATATATATATATATATATATATATATATATATATATATATATATATATATATTATTGGTAAGTGTTAAATTTTCAATGAAATACCTCAAACATAAAAGTGTCCACTTCTTCTCTAATACCGCTATCATCAATAGAATTCTTCTTCTTAGCAGCAATTAGTAAATCTAACATAGCTAGCCTCTTCTTTTTTACTGCACCAATTTCATCTTCCTTGTCTAAATTTTCTAAATCGCTGTCCTTGAAATTAGCTTCACGTTCTTTTATAACACCTGAGGTAAATTTATGAAGAGAATTTATCAGTTTATTTTGTCTCCATCCAATTGGTAACAAATTGTAAATGAAGTCAATGTAGAGCCATGGACTCGTTATCCGGTAAACAACGAGATCCCCCATTCTGAAATAGATATAATTAATAAGAGGAAGATGTCATTTTGAAATATTACTTATGAATGGAATGGAAATAAGCTTGTTGGATTTTGTCTGTTGGATCTATAGATGTTCCCATTGCAGTTTCTGAAAATTTGAAATAATTATGTAACATTACTGGTATAATGCGAATTTTTAATTATAGCTACATAATTTTGTGATATAATATTGTTTTTATTGTTATTAGATGCTGATGAATGATTATAGCTCATGAAAATAGTCATTTATATAGTTTTAAAAAATTATATAATTTAAACAATATGCAGGAAATCTACTGAAAAAACTCTCTTTCCCAAAGAAATTGCAACAAAAGCTTTTTAAATAGAATCCTGTTTTATTACAAGAATACAAGATTAAAGCTCAAGGTATTTTATACAAATAAGGATACTTATATTTGTCTCCTAGGATGAACTGTCAAAGAGTTAAGTAAAAAATACTTAACCAAAATAACAATTAATGAAAACATATTTCGAGATAAGAGTCCAAAAATCTTCTATGCGACGAGCCTGGGGAAGGTTAGAAAGATTATCGTTTCGCAGAACAAAAAGAATTGTATGTTTTGGACCACTAGCCACAAAATAAAATCGTCCGTAGCGTGTTCTTTATCATTAATCAATTTTGTTAAACAATTATCGATGTACCTTTGACTATTCAGGGCTTCACCTCACCTGGATACATCCTTTACCACTTGTGGAAATAGCGCACCATATCAACAATTTAACTTCGAATTTGTTTTTTTTTTGTTTATATTTGACCGAGTATTTGACATTATTAAGGATCTCCGTAAAATTGTCAGTATAAAAACCATTAGTTCATAATTTTGTAGCTTGTGAAACATTTAATTAATTAAGCATTATAAAACTTTTAAGTAAATGCATTTTTTATAACAAAAAACTTTTGTTAAAATTTGTGCCAAAACTTATAGGACATACTTTTGAGTTGGGGAAAATTAGATTAACTTTGGAAAATATGTATGGACTTTGATGTCTGGTCTGGACATAGTATATACTTTTCACTTATACATATATATTAATTTTATTACATTATTCATACTTGTTACACAGATGTTTCTTCAATTATCATATTACATTAATGGGGAAGTAGGTATTGTGTCAAGTGTGTTACTACTTTATACCGATATAAGTTCTTGAAATTGGGTGTAACATCATGAAATACATAATTTTACACAACATAACGTACTCTTTAGTTTTTTCCTAATATCTTAATGAAGTTTTGTTTATGTAAAAAAGGTCATTTTAACATCACCTTGTTTTAAATCGTGTTAAGATTAGGTTGTGAACATCTTCTTTTATTTTCATTCCTATTTTGTCTTCTAGTGGAATAATTCTATTTACATAATTGGCCGTAAATACTACTACGAGTATAAATAATTAACTTTGACATTGTTTATTCAGAATACACATGTCCTACTGATTTTGAATGTATATATATATATATATATATATATATATATATATATATATATATATATATATATCAGGCGTGATGTTGTAAATAAATATAAAATATGTATACTCGCATAAATAAATATATCATCACGGCATATTAGAATCCGTGCGTTTAGAGAAAAAACCGGCGCACAGGCCAAAATTCATCCGGGCGGCTCCAATTTGTGAAAGTAAGGATGGTACGATATTGTGACAGGTAGCAGCTGTTTTTTATAAATATAAATATGGACAAAGATATTCAATCAAATGTCTTTGGTGTGACTAATAATTATATGTATTCGCAATCGTAGATTAAAAAATCCCTCTAGTGGCGCAAATCAGTACTACGAAAAGCAATCGTACAAGCGCCATATTAAATAAGTGACAGCTGAGTTTGTAGTGTAGTAATTAATAATTAAATATTTTAACTTATCGCCTTCATATAAATATGTTTTTAAACTCGGTTTGTATACACGGTCAACGAAACACAGTGAACAATGCGAACTGTCATATGTCAAACCCATCGTATGGCGGCCATCTTGTTTCGAAAATCAGCGCCTCTATCATTAATTTCGATTGCGAATACTTGTTTATGAATTTTTTGTATCGTAAATGATAATTATATTAAAATTAATAACATTTAAATATTATTCAGTTAAATGTTTTTTGAGTGAGTATTAATAGTCAACATTTGTAGGTTGGGTAATACAACTTCTACTGCGCCGATTTGTTTTTTCTCTAAACGCACGGACTCTACCCATTGCTGTGTGTGCCAATCTGCTTTATAGATAGATTTCGGTAATGATGATGACATATTTGTACCGTGAAAAAAGAAACTAAGTAATTATTTTTTCTTACCACATATTGCTCGTAACGTAGTATTAGCAATTAAGGGCCCAACATTAGTCTGAGGTTTCGTACATTCCTTTTTCAAGTCTTCTACCAGCTCTTGAGCATGTTCTCCAAACGTTTCAGTAAATTTCCTTAAAATATTGAAATGGAAAGCTGGTGTCAACAATTTTCTTCTATGTTGCCATTTTTTACCTAAAAGAGAGCACTTACACTACTATAAGGTCTTTGCCTCTTATAGAAAAAGTATGCATACCAGTGCTGGTCAACAAGCCAGTTCCAAGCCAGTTGTAAAGAAAGTCGTAAATTAAACTTTTTTTTATATGTGTCATACTTGTCAGCAATAACTGAAAAAGGAAATGATAGATTAATTGATTTGGCTAAAAAATATGAATATGAATAAAGTAAAAATTATCTCTTTAATTCAATTAATAAACATCAAGACATCCAGTACTAATAAAAGCTCCTATCCTCCATGGATTACGAAACCTATCAGTAAGGATCTTAAAATGAAACCACATTATTTGAAAATGTCTAAATGGTTTCCAAATATTTTAAGTTACCAGAATGAGTTTAACTATCTGAGATCAAAAATTAAGCGTGATATTCATCATTCTTATAGTCAATTTATTCATAACTGTGAAAATTATAACAATTTAGATCCTCGCAAGTTTTGGTATTGCATTAATTCTAAGCGTAATATTTCTAATTATCCTAATCCAATGTATTTAAATATTAATAACAATTTGAGTACAACAGAGGAGATTGTTAATGGTATCGCTACTTATTTTCATAGTGTGTTCGAGTCTTATGATACTGATGCACTTGTTTCTACAAGAGTTGTTGCTAATAATGAAATTCATATCAACTGTTTCTGTAGATGAAATTAAGCTTGCTGTAAAAAACCTTAAATCTAATTTAACTGCAGGACCTGATTTGGTTCCTAATATTATAATTAAAGACTGTGCTTATTTACTATCTGTAGCTCTTTTTCATATATTTAATTTAGCTTTAAAAACAAATTCATTCCCATAGATTTGGAAAAATGCCAAAGTAGTACCTGTCTTCAAATCTGATGACCGGAAAATTATATATATATATATATATATATATATATATATATATATATATATATATATATATATATATATATATATATATGTGAGAATTATTTTGTAGTGAGACATGAATATATGTATAAGTATTTAAAAATATTTTTCGTTTTATTCGTACAACCTGGTAAAATATCTGGCGAGAGGTTATGTGCTGGCCACATCAGATTTTTGTATTTGGTAATAATTTTATTCTCAACAATATAATACATAATCTTACATTCTTTTATTTTTGCATGTATTGTTTCGAGTTGATAACCCTTTACAATAAGTAATTATCGTCCTGTATCTATTATTTGTGGTTTTAGCAAAATTTTTGAAATAATAATATGTAATACTATTTATAATAAAATAAATTCCGTTTTATCATTTTCGCAGCATGGGTTTATGAAACACAGATCTACATTTAGTAACCTTTGTTCGATTACTCACAATACTGCCACACTTTAGGTAATCAAGGACTCAAGGACAGACTGATGTGAACTACACAGACTTTGCCAAAGCTTTTGACAAAATAGATTACTCAATTGTAATTCAAAAACTTAATAATTTCTCTGTTTCTACATCATTAATTAATCTAATTTCTTCATATCTAAGCAATCGTACTTTTTATCCACAAATTTATGGTTGTAAATCAAATTAATTTATGGCAACATCCGGTGTACCTCAGGGGTCGAATTTGGGACCTCTTTTTTACCTTCCGTCACCTTTAGGTAAGGAAGGTATTGTCTTTGGTAAAAAAATTCAGTGGTGAGTTTTTGATGAATAAGCACGTTTTAGGGTCCCTAGAATACGATTTTACTATTTTTACGATGATGTCTGTATGTGTGTGTGTATATGTGTGTGTGTATGTATGTGTGTGTGTGTGTGTATGTATGTATGTGTGTGTGTGTGTGTGTGTGTGTGTGTGTGTGTGTGTGTGTGTGTGTCTGTGTGTGACAAAATTTTCTAATGCGATAACTCTAATACCACAATTCCAAAAATTATAATTCTTTCGTATTCCTCTTCGTTACATCCATGTGAAGAGCTGATTAGATTTTGGTTATAATTCGTCAACCGGAAGTACCCTCATTTGAAGATTTTAACAGTTTTTCTTGAAAAAACGATGTTAAATATCATTTTTTCACATTTAATGTTATTATAAATATTAAAGAATTATTTATTCTCTATACGATTTGAATGCATTTTATACTTCATATTAAATGGACATAGAGTTAAAAAATTATAAAGAAATTAAATACCATATATATTACTCAGCTTTGCTATAACTCTGGAAACAGCTGCTACATTAAGAAAATTCTGATTGAAAGGTGTCAGTGTCAAGTGCAGTTGACAGTATGTTTATGTTATAATTTTACTGGAAATATAGGACCTTTTGTTAGAAACTTTCTGTATGGAATTTGTATAAAATACATACAACCGCCTTAAGGTAATGTACAAGAAGTATAATCTTTTGCAAGGAACTTTCTGTATGACATTTATACAAAATATATAGAACTGACGGAAGGTAATGTGCTGGCCACATCAGATTTTTTTTCTTATATTTATTAATGACATTGCTACCGAAATTTCTAATAATATGTGTCTCTTTGCTGACGATCTTAAACTTTACCGACAAATAATTAATGATGAAGATTGTGATTCATTACAAAATGATTTGAATAATATTTATCATTGATGTGTTAATAATAGAATAATTTTAAATGTAAATAAGTGCAAAGTATTATAGTTTTCGCGGAAGCACTGGACAATGAATTATAACTACAATAACAATAATACTATTTTACTCAGAGATGTAACTAATACAGATCTAGGCGTTATATTTGATGTGAAATTAACTTTTAATCCACATGTTGAAAAATTTCTTGGCCAGGTGAATAAGTTACTGGGGTTTATTATAATAATAATACCCGTAATTTTAATAATATTCAAGCAATATTTACATTATATTACTCTCTCATTAGATCTAGATTGGAATACTGTACAATTATATGCTATACAATTTATAATGTTCAAATTAAACCTATTGAAGCAGTCCAGAAAAAATTCTTGAGGTATATTTATTTTACCGACAAGTCAAGTACAGAATATGATGAATGTCAAAATTTCCGAACTATTTACAACAAGGAATCTCTGGAAACAAAGTTTCAGATGACAAAATTGAAACATTTTCAATATTAATTTTTTTTCGTGGACTAGTATTCCTGGTGGGTAGTTCCTCTTAGTTTAGGTATATAAAATATTTTTGACATATCTATTTGTAGCCAGTAATTCCGTTTCAACAACAGCGGGTTAAATATAATTCTAGTCTAGATGCACACGTTTACAAACAGAAAAATTTACAGATGTGATAGTAAAACTTGTTTATCGTAGTAAAACTTGTTTATCGTTTCAGATATATACTTAAACGCGTTTTATTTTTATTATATAATTGAATTATTACTTACTTCAGCATCTTCGGCATTGTTAATATTTATAACTCCGTGAGTTAAACTCCATACTCTGTAAGATTTCTTGAAGGTAGCAGTATATTTACGGAATACTTTAAATATGTTTACTAAAAAAGAGGAAATATAAATAAATATCTTGGTAATATGTATAAAAATGCTGGATGAATGAAAAATATCTTATAATAATTATAAATTTATATTACAGAAATTATTTTAAAAATATTAAATATATATTTTACATTTACTGTATCTATCTACCAGGTGGTGACAAGCACTCTCGAATATAGAACTTTAACATGTAAATCAAACTTTCGTAATTACCTGTTTCACTAATTATTTTAGATTTAAAAAAGATGTGGAATGAAGAAGAGAGTAACTTATACTTGTTTGTTGATAGAGCGTAGAAATTTAGTTAGGTATCGAATTAATTTTAGTATGCTGAGTACGATTCTGTCATTTAGAGTAGTGCTGTTGACAAAATTCGAATTTTTGAATTTCGAATTTTTAAATATTCGAAATTCGAAAAATAAGCTTTATACTTTTTCGAATTACGAATTTCGAAGTCAAAATTCGAAATATTTTTCGAATTTTGTAATTAGATAGTTGAAGCCGCTATCTATTTATTCGTGTTTTACAATGACATGACTTGTTTAAACTTGCTCTCTGAGTCCAAACACCGAGATTTGTCGCTTATTTGTTATTCTTAATTAACATGTTGCCGCGAAGTACAATTTGGAAATATTTTCTGAAATTAATAATAACAAAGCAAAGTGTAATAAATACCAATTAACTTACACTTGAAAATATGTAATTCTAACTTCGTAAATTCTCAAAATTGGAATTTTGAATGTGTATGAAATTCGAATTTTATTAAAAATTCGAAATTTCGAATTTAGATTAAAATTCGAAATCCGGATTTTCGAATTATTTTTCAACTGAATTTTCGAATTCTATTTTTTCCAAAATCAACAGCACTAATTTAGAGGGAACTTTAATCCTGCAATTTTTTAGGTCGTTTAAAAAAGTCTTTCTTTTTTCGTCATATTTAGTGCATTGCTAGAAGATATGGTTCAAACATTTATTTTCCGAGGAGCCACAATTGCATAAAGGGGAATTAGTTACTCGAATTTTAAATAAGTGGCTACGGAATGCACCGCGGTTTAGCCTACATCTGTTTATACTAACTATATATTTTCTTGGAGCTTTAACATTTTTGAACCAAGGTTTTACAGCTATATTCGGTTGACACAGACAGTAGTAATATCTTTTGGTTTTATTGATGTCATGCCAAAGTGATTACCATTGGGAGAGCATGCTAGATTTTATATAAAAGAAAATTTCTTCGGGTTGAAGTTTTATATTAAATGGGTGACCATCACACCAGGCCAACTGGTTGGTTATTTTATTGCCGGATATGCCAGAGTGTCCTCTTATCCAAACTAAGATAACATTTTTACCATTGGATGAAATATTTGGAGTAAGTGTTTGTATTTTAAGAATTAATTCATTGGTTTTTTGCTCCATTGTGGGTTTTTCAGTTTTCATAAGACACTGAGGGAATCGGTTAGTATTAATGTATTATCTAAATTTTTTAATATTATAAATTCTAAAGTACCATTCTGAATGGGCCTTAAAGCTTTTAAAATTGCGACAGCTTCTGCAGTGAAAACACTGGATTCGCTAGGCAGTTTAAATAGCTGTTTTTCTTTAAACGTGGGTAGAAAAAGGCAGCACCTACGAGAGGTGACAAACTAGACTGATATCCATCCATATAGATTTTGATGCTATTAGGGTATTTGTTTTCTATACAAAATAGGTCTTCTTATGGAGGTGTGTTTACAAGGGAGATATCTAAATTAATTTGCAACAAGTATACTAAGGAAATGAAAAGGCGGGTACTGTGCCTACTATAGCTAACTTGCCTCCATAGTTTGTTATTTCTAAATAATATCCACAGTCTAGTAACGATTTGTCAGACATTCCACTGTAAAATTGTGGGCTTTATAAATCAGTTCATTTTCTCTCTCTTGTATTCTATATATCATAAATTTTAAACCCAACATTTTTCATACGTATTATTTGTAAATTCTGTTGAAGTGAACAATTATCTATGAATTTAAATACATAAATACTCACTTGAACAGAAATTACAAAAAATAATAAAAAACTAATCTAACGACATATAAATTAGTAAACATTTGTAATTTTTTCTTGCAATTCCAAACGCTATTTTTGGAAAAATTTCTTTTTCAGATAAAATAATTAGGGAAGCAGGAAATTTTGGAAGTATGATTACATGTTAAATTGTTAAAGTACTATATTCGGTAATGCCGGTCATTATCTTGTGTCTTGGGTATATAATTTAACGTTTGTATACATACTGGGCATCCCAAGAAATTCGTTCCTTGACAAATTATATAATTAATAACAGAAAACACTATTTTCGACACCTGCTACGAAAATATGACATTGTTTTGTTGACAATAAGTGACAATTCACATTCAAAAGCTAGTTACCATTGGCAGCGGGTTGAAATATTGTGTGTCTAAGGCAAAAAAGTAACTTGTCTCCAAATACCTTTATGGAGATTGGGGATTTCGCAAATAATGAAATATGGGAGGATGCATTTGCCGCCTTTTATTTGAGACATGTTTTCGATTAAATAGTTATAAATTTATTTAACAAAATAATACAATGAAATGTCATTGATAAACAACACATTTGTAAATAAATATGTGTTATTTCGTTGTCAAAGATATCTAAAGTACCGCTACTTTCATTAATTACTGATATGACATACATATGTGTTTAAAAAATATGCTTTTGTTTCTTAAGTAAAATGCTAATATATGACGAAAAATCTCATATGCTTGCAGCACCTCGGCCCTACGGACCTTGATTGCACCTACGACTCTTGGTACATAAATAACTATTTGTCAAATATTATAAGTTCCATAAAAAAAAAATCGGGTGTTTTGTACATAGAATATTAGAGTACAAAATTCTTGAATGTTATTTAGCCAAGTAAACTTAAAGACGTGGACAGATATATTCTCTTCAAAACTCTTGAAAAGCTGAATATAGACGAACAATTACTGGCGGCTTTAGAGAACATTTACAGAGAGAGAGAGAAATTCGGTAATAAGAATAGACGACAAGTACACACATGAATTTTGGATAGAAACAGGATTAAGGGAAGGATGCTCTTTAAGCTCGATATTATTTTCACTTTACATAGAAAGAATTATCATTAAATGTTGAAAAATCAAAAATAATGAAATTTACAAAAGGTGGATGGAGAGAAACAGAAGTTTGAAAGGGGGCTGATGAAAATATTGAAGAAAGTGAAAGAATTCAGATATGTAGAATACACATTTCAGAGAAGCAATCAACCCACAAAGCACTTAGAATATCAATAAAATAAAGCATTTGGCTTTATGAAACAAACATGGAGTTTAGGGGAAAGAAAATTTCAAAGAAATCTCAGAATAAGATGGAAGATGTTTGAAGCCGTAGTCAAAAGTATCCTACTCTACGGGGAGGAAATAAATGGATGGACATACTTAAAGTGGATTGTGGGACTAAATAGATGTACATCAGGGTATACAGGGTGTTTCACGAAAACCGACCACCGTCATTATTTTCTTTATTATTATAGTTACAAAAAAATATTATAGAACAAGGTTGTAGGAGACCAAGGGGGACATCTTATGAGAGATGAAAATATTTTTTAAACCAGTGGTTCTCAAGTTATGACACAAAGTTATATTTTTTCAAATGGGATCCTACATATTTTTATTCCTACTCGATAGCGTTTTTTTTTCTGAATTCATCCATGTATTAGTTTTATATCCTTACATAATAAAAATATTGAAAAAAATGAGATTGAAATTTAACAAAAAAATTATTTTTAATATTTATGTATTTATGCTATGGATGAAAAACAAGAGTGTAAAAAATTAAATTAAAAAATTAATAATTAATAATCACAAAACGCAGAATAATAATTAACAACAGTAAAAAAATATTATTATTTGACGGCAGCAGCAGCTACATTTTGTTCTTTTATTATTGTTTTTCATCCATAGCCTACTGTACATAAATATTAAAAATAATTTTTTTGTTAAATTTCATTCTCATTTTTTTCAATATTTTTATTATGTAAGGATATAAAACTAATACATGGTTGAATTCAGAAAAAAATACGCTATCGAATAGGAATAAAAAATATGTAGGATCCATTTGAAAAAATATAACTTTGTGTTATAACTTGAGAACCACTGGTTTAAAAAAATATTTTCATCTCTCATGGGATGTCCCCCTTGGTCTCCTACAACTTTGTTCTATAGTATTTTTTTGTAACTATAATAATAAAGAAAATAATGACGGTGGTCGGTTTTCGTGAAACAGCCTGTATAGTAATGGAAAAGATGAAAGCATTAAAAAGTAGGAACGAATAAGAAACAACTAAAATTCAATTCTGCAAGATTGCTGACTCGTAATAAGACAAGGAGAGGAAAAAAACAAACTAAGAAAATGGGGGGCAAGCAAGAAAAGCTTATTACGAAAGCAATGGATATTCCACAGTACAAATAGAGAGGCTACGCTTAAATGGGGAAAACACATATTACGAGCTATATCAGAGAGATTGGGACATACGACAGCAAGAACAACAATGTAAGATCAACAATTCGAATTACAATAAACTATACAAATCAATCCAAAAGACGTCAATACCACGGTATTTACTGGACGAAAAGATAAATATCAAGATGATTGCCAGATTAAGATGTGGTAATGAAGAGAGAAACAACAAATACTGGTTGTTAAGAGAAGAGAGAAGATACAGGCTATACGGGAGAAAAGAGGAAACATTTAGGCATCTAAGGACGTCGTACAGAGAGGTTCAGAAAGAAAGTAGAAAGGAAAAGATTATGTTAGACGACAGGACAAGACTGGATGAAAGACGTCATCAAAAACCGGGGGGCTAATTTAATATAATATCAATAAAAATGGTATATATAAAAAAATATAGATTCTAAGCCAATTTGATAAGAATAAATCTAATCTAATTATTCTAATCTACTTAAAGACGCGGTAAAAATTAATCTAATATGCGATTATTTAAAAAAATGTGCGTTGCTTTGTTGCTTATGTGTCGTACCTAGAAAGTGGGCTTTGACAATTAAAGCGATTTTCAGTTTTTGAAATATTTGATTTATTTTTACCGGCGAGATAATATTTGAAAAAAAATGGTTTTCCCAAGATAAATTGCTATGTCAAGCATTATTTGGGACACTTAGTATAGGTTAACGACGTACGAACTGATAAAAATAAATATAATATGAATATTTTAACGAATAGATTTTAATATGTCTGTAGCAATCTTGATATAACAGTAACTTAGCAACTTATGAGGGATAAATTATTTTTTTTAAAGTACTAAATACTTTAATGGAGTATGTTTTCAAATAATGTATAAAAAATACAAGTTTTTGTTGAAACAAAAAAATACGACAAAGTGAAATATATAAAATTATTAAAGTTTCAAATTACTATATTTGTAGTAAATACGTTCCATCAGGCTTGACTTTAACTATAATAAATTTTTAAAGCAGTTTTAGAAAGTAATAGTTGTTTAACCTGTTATTATATATTGAAATTTGCATATCAACTATTAATAGTTTAGTTATTTATGTTGAAAGTCTAAAAAGTGCCATTTCAAAATTTAGTTGTCAAGTAAATTTAATGAAATGATATTATAATAATTTTCTTTTAACAATGGCATGCACTTTTAAGACTGTTACTTTTACCACTAGTGTCATAGCACGATATAAAGCTAAAAAGCCTACTTTGTAAATAAAATTGTTTTAAAAATCCCTAATGACACGAATGTTTTCCAACAACAACACAAGAAACTTTGTTTTATGTATTTGATAATGTACATAGTATGCTTTACCTGGTGTTGTATGCATATCTAATAAATTCCCTAAAATGGGAATAGGTTTTGGTCCTGTATACATATTTAGCATTCTTCCAAATTTGCTAAATGTTTGCAAATAGTAAGCGTATGCCAAAAATACGGCAATTAATCCCATCACTATTGTTAAAGCTAACATTTTGAAATTTATTAATACCGCGCTCGGTAAACTCTTCGCACAATATCTCCCTACTACAAGAGAAGCAAAACTGCACTAGGTTTAAGTAAACATTGATATTTTACTTATCTTTAAAACATAATGCGCTGTTAGCACTATCACGGTTTTGATGAGACTGGTAACAGGTTTTGATGAGACTGGTAACAGAAATAAAGTCAATGAATGTTGACCTTCAAAAATCGAACCTGTTTTTGTGTTGTTAAAAACAAAAATGATTCATCTAAATAGGTTTCTGTGTCGATACATGCGATGCTCATCTGTTAACAGTGGTCAGAGTACTATGCTATCACCTTCAAAGAATTTAATTGTATAATGGATATACATCCTTGATGAACTAAATTACGTTTGTTTTCAAACAAGTGACTGTAAATTCAATGTAATTAAAATGAATTATACATGGATTTTTCTTGATTGTAAGTAAAAGTTGCTGTACGGCATAGTATAAGAGTCATAATTGTATTTAACTCCTGCACAGAATTGGATAGTTTCAATATATTTTAGGAAAAATAGCAGTCTAAAATCCAATATATTTGTTTTATTTCTTTTTTAATTCCTAATAACAAACTGTATGTTTTATAAATAATATAGATAATTTTTTTAGATAAATATTGAATCAGTATACGGTAACCAAAACATGTAAATTATAAATTAATTTTACGTTTGCGTTTATTAATATAAATATAATAGGTACATTTTTGGGTTTTCTTTGGCTTTTTAACAGCAGCTAAGCAAAGATAAATGCCAATAAATCTACTAAATATTTGGGCACCGATGGCTCTATATTCTGTTATTCTTATTGATACTTATTATTTAAATTCTTCTTTGGTTTTAACTGTATATGTTCTTGTTTCTTTCAATAATTTCCCGCACTTGTTCAATCAGGTTAAAATTCGGTTACTGTGGGGATGATTGAACTCATTTTTGATATTAAACAATAATCGTTCGGTTACAAGTCGCGAATTATGTTGGATCGCTCTCCTGCATAACCACCACTGTATTTAATTGTTACATTTAATGTGTTTTAAAGTTTCTACTTTTAATTTTTTATTAGGTTTTCTAGCATTGTAAGTTTAAATACATATACGGATTAGATAGCTAACAACTGTAACAAGCAAAAAGTTTTGAGAAAATTTAATAAATAATTAAAAGTAGAATATTTAAAAGAAACTGAAAATAGATTGAAACGTAGTATTGTCGCACGGAGACTTTTTTATATCACTGTATGTATATGAATAAATGATTATTGGTTATGAAGTTCCTGAGAATGACTGATAACAGATTTCATAAATGCAAGTTATGCCGGATGTTTATATCATATTTGTTTTATTATAATTTTAATTATTACAGAATTCCTTAAATGATATTTAGAAAAATAAATTAGAAAATAAAAATCCTAATAATATAAAATTTTAAAATATTTTATCTATTACCATGGGATAAGTTGTACCATATCGCACTCATTTTAGTAATGTAATGGTCTTGTCAGCCCAATGAGTGCGGTAATGAAATTCTAGTGTGGAAATAATTTTCATTAAAGCACTCAATGAGATAACAAGGCTATTACAAAATTAAATCAGTGCAATATGATACGGTGATACATAAAATTTTCTACGATATTCGTGGGAGACTACTACGACCCCGCAGGCTAGTAGAGCAATTTACAGTAAGTACGTAAATAATGTTTATAAAATAAAATAAATAAATATATATATCATCACGGCATACGAGTATTACCCATTGCTGGGTGTGCCAATCTGCTTTGTACACAGATTTCGGTGTTGATGATGACATATTTGAACCGTACGGGCGTTTATTAGGCGTCACCTCACGGGCACTCGATGCTGGCGTGGAGAGTGCACCACAGGGGTCAATTTTGTGTTATTTAAAATTCGAAATATTTGGCGTCGGTCGGGATCGAACCCGGTTCCCCAGATTTACGACCAGACACTTAAGCACGTGGCCATGACACCTCATAATAATGTCGATATCCCACTCATATCGTAAATAACTACGAGTATTAACTTAATGATCTCTAGTTTAAAAATGTATTAAATATATTACGTAAAGTAAACTTTGTTATCCAAATCGAACCTAATCATTTTTGTACATTCTAAAGATCTATTTTTGCTTAAAGATAATAATGTATAAACAATAATTTAATACTTGTGATAGTGAAATTACGTAATCGGTTACCCCAACTATTATAGTAAATCTATTGTGTTATTATACATAGATTATTCTACAAAAAAGGAAAGAATGAAAAAATTGGTAATAACTATTTTATTTAATACTAAATTTGCAAAATATGTCTATCGCCATGTAAAGAAAATACATACTTAATTCTGTAATAATCTCGCAGTAAATTTGGCTAGGATAGATTACGTCTGGTTAAGTAACAATAATAATGATAAAAAAATTAAGTTAAGTAACTCTTGTATTATATAGTCAAGTAATGCTAATTTATTTACCAACCGTATTGCTAATTATAAAAACAAGTATACCATTATTCCCGAAAGATGACTAAAGTATTATTCATGAAAGCTGACTATAAGGTAAACTATTATTCACGAAAGGTGACTGGTCAAGGTCATTTGTGAGCCGTCTGATATAATATTATTTGCGGATAACATCAATGCATTTCGCATGCATATGCGAGCAACATGAAATATTTATGGACACATTTTAACTGAAAAATAAGAGTAATTCATTTGAAAATTATGTTTCTTTCTAAATAATACTGAAAGATTTATGTTTTTGCAAAATACAAAAACAGACCTAACTTGTAAACCAAGGAATAATAATTTGATTTAAACGTCACCGCTACTGGGTAAATATTAGCACAGAGGACAGTAGTAGACGAGAATTAGGTATCTGTAATTCTACGACATATGTCATTATTATTTATAGTGTGTTAGAAAGTAATGCCGCTACTTACGTATATGTCATACCACATAAATTAAATAGACATAGGTCAAATAATCTTTCTCTTTCTAATACAAAATGTTGCTAAGCTACTGCTATAAAATTCTGTGTATTCTTCCTTCGAACAAATGACCTTGAATAGTCATCTTTCGTGAATAATAGTATAATTTATGAGGCGTCTGATATAATATTACTTGCAGATAACTTCACTGCATTTCGCACTCATAGGCGTCCAACGCAAAATATTTATGGGTACATTTCTAAAAGTTTTATCTACGTTTTTGTATAAAACAAAAATATAGACTATGTAAACCATAAAATAATAATTTGATTTGAATATCAACGCCTCTGGAAAACATCAGTGCAGAAAGCAGTATAGACTATACTGTATAGTTGATAATTATATATAAATAACTGTATGATATTCGTCACTGCTATTTTCAGTGTGTTAGAAAGTAATAGTACTATTTACGTATAGGTATCTGTCACACCACATAAATTAAATAGACCTATGTCAAATAATCTTTCTCTTTCTAATACAAAATGTTGCTAAGCTACTGCTATAAAATTCTGTGTATTCTTCCTTCGAACAAATGGCCTTGAATAGTCATCTTTCGTGAATAATAGTATAATTTATGAGGCGTCTGATATAATATTACTTGCAGATAACTTCACTGCATTTCGCACTCACAGGCGTCCAACGCAAAATATTTATGGGTACATTTCTAAAAGTTTTATCTACGTTTTTGTATAAAACAAAAATATAGACGATGTAAACCATAAAATAATAATTTGATTTGAATATCAACGCCTCTGGAAAACATCAGTGCAGAAAGCAGTATAGACTATACTGTATAGTTGATAATTATATGTAAATAACTGTATGATATTCGTCACTGCTATTTTTAGTGTGTTAGAAAGTAATAGTACTATTTACGTATATCTGTCACACCACATAAATTAAATAGACCTATGTCAAATAATCTTTCTCTTTCTAATACAAAATGTAGCTAAGCTACTGCTATAAAATGCCGTGTATTCTTTTCCAAACAATTGACCTTGAATAGTTATCTTTCGTGAATAATAGTATATTCATTGTCATTTATGAGCCGTCTGATATAATATTACTAGCAGATAATTTCACTACATTTCCTATTCATAGGCGTGCGACGCGAAATATTTATAGTATTATGCACATTCCATTATTGTGAAGTAGCGGTCTGACCCTTCACAGCTGCATATTTTATCGGGGTTTGACCAGGTTGGGATTAGGAAAATTTTGAAAGGATAATTATTTTCAAAGAAATATATTTTCGAAATATGATTATAATTTACCACTGATTAATATTAACTGTTTAACGCTCTTTTCAAAGAAAATTCACTAATATGTGTTGGATCTGAAGTCAAAACAAATAAAAAATGAACTAATTTTGTTTGTATTAAAACTGCATTCTTTTAGTAATTGTATGAAAGCTATTATTATTTTTAATAGGTACTGTAATGACAATAAATTGTTATAAATACGTATTTTTCTTATCGATTATAAATTTATATATAAATGCATTGTTTTAAATAATTGTTAGCTTTATTCGTCGAAATAATGTTACTAAATAAATTTTTATAACAACTACACAATAAAAATGTCGCAAAATTGACTTAATGAAAATTAATATTTGAATGCTTCAAAAAATAAAAAATAAATAAATACGTCCCAGTACTCTTTGCCTCTCTAATGTATTTAAACTGCCTCCCGCTGGGAAGGGCGCAGGTACAAATGTGCATATACAGGGTGGGGCAGAAAAACCTATCCGATTTCAAAACGTTATAAAATTAAAACCACTCAACTTGTCAAAAAAATTTTTTATTAACATATCGCAAATTTTATGCCATTTTTAAATTTAAGTTTTGAAAAGCACATCACTCAAATGTCGTCCTTGGGAGCGGATACACTGATTTAGGCGCTCGCGGCAGCTTTCCATGACTTTCACCGTCATTTTCACAGGAATTTCTTCAATTGCCCGAGCAATTTCCCTTCGTAAAGCAAGAAGGGTCCTTGGTCGATGCTGGTAAACCTTCGATTTGAGGTAACCCCAAAGGAAGAAGTCACATGGAGTGAGATCCGGTGAGCGCGGCGGCCAGCCAAGATCACCTCTCAGGGAAATGAGGCGACCGGGAAACAGTTCCCTGAGAATGTCCATTGATCGTCGCGATGTGTGGGCGGTTGCACCATCCTGTTGAAACCACACATTTTCCACGCCATTTTCTTCCATTTTGGGTCTAAGAAAATTTTCCAGCATGAAACAATAGCGCTCGCTGTTGACCGTTACGGTTTGCCCATTTTCTTCAAAAAAGTAAGGCCCCCAGACACCTAGGCGGGAAAGAGCACACCACACAGTCACTTTTGGGCTATGGAGGGGTTCCTGATGGATTTCTCGAGGATTTTCGTCACTCCAATATCGAAAATTCTGCCTGTTAACGGCACCACAAAGGTGAAAATGGGCTTCGTCCGTGAAGAGCACAACATCGTCGTTTGGGAGTTCTCGGAGATCGCGACACAGGTTCGTACGGGTTTCAAAATCCCTTTCACTTAATTCCTGTGCAACAACCATTTTGTAGGGATGCATTTTGAGGTCCCGGTGCAAAATGCGCCGAATACTGCGGTTGGAAATCGCCAAAGCGAGCGAATGTTTTCGCGCCGAACGACGCGGGGAACGTTCAATCGCGGCTCTCACATTGGCCACGTTTTCAGGTCCTGTTGCTGTCCTGGGACGTCCAGGCGACTTCTTTTTCAATGCTGAACTCGTCTGTCTAAAATTTGACACCCACACTTTAATCGTAGCGTGATGTGGAACAGGATCATGACGCCCGAGTCCGAAATGAATTCGAAAAGCACGTTGTGTAGCAATTATCGAACCGCCGCATTCGATAAACCGCTCAATAACAAAAGCACGATGTTCACCAGACCAAGGCATGTTGACTACTGACAAATGGCATAAAACCGGCTTTCTAACGGTTTTTACCCCACTACTCTACCTGCTCCCTCTTCTGGGAAAAAGAGATTTGAAATCGGATAGGTTTTTCTGCCCCACCCTGTATCTTGAGACAGCCTATAGGACGGTTTTACTTGGCAAGGGTCAGTTCACCATTCCTACGATGCGTCTTGTTAAATATATACTTTTTTCTTAAATACCGCACTGCGTTAAAAGTGGAATAGTGATTTTACAACTACTAGGGGGTTAACACAATAGAAAAACCTTTCAAAGCGGATTCTTTATTTCACTTATATTCAAACAGTTCTGTTTGCACATAGACGTGCATAAATTTTCTTACTGACTACAAATAATTCAATTTTTTGAATATTTATTTCACATTTTACATATAATATGTTAGTAAAGTAAACGTATTGACAAATATTTATATTTGTAGCTTAGTAGTAAACTTGTATTGTAATTTACATTATAATGTAAGCCAAAATCTGCTTATGCAATGCGATTATTATATGAATAATATCAATACCTGTCTTCCAGCTAACAGGTATTAAAGTAGAAGGAGCTTAAAACCAAAAATTAATGAGAAAATAACTGTAGATAGATTAAGATTACATGATTCTTTTCCAACCCCTAGTCTATGAAATTTTATTATAAATACCTGTTTTGAGTGTTTGAAAATTTTAAATAATATAATGGCTAAATTGAACAAAGTTATAAATGGTGATGGAAGGGAAATTATTTCCAAAGTTATTGAGGCTTGTGATTCAGAAGCCAATAATAAATAATTTAAGTTTCCAATAAATTCATCAAATGCACGTGCAGCCCTTTATACGGGGGTTTCAGAAAGGATAATATCTAGAATAAGGAAAGAGAACAAAATTTAGAGAATCCTTCTGCATCGTTATCTACTCCCGGAGCAAAGAGACAAAGATTGAGTATTTGCGAAAAAACCAGTGATTTTGATGTTATTAAAAGAACTATAGAAGATTTTTATTTGGTGAAGAATGTAATAAATAAATAAATTATTATTATTTCCTGTAATGTTTGTACATTCTTGAAATTTTTTCTGGTGCGCCTATGGTTTCTATAACTCTTCCCTAACAACAGAGAAATATTTATTACTTCTGCTCGCCAAGTAAAATCGTCCTAACTATATACAATAATGTATAATGATAAATATTATGATCAAATAATAATTAATAGTTTCTTAATTAATTAGAGTCTGATTGTGATGTAAGGACTAGTTTAAAACCAGACGCAACTGCATATCAATCCAACAACTCGTATATAATGACCACCAACACCTTAAGTCAAAAAATCCAAAATAGAACACTACAAAAAATACTACCCTGGACCATCCAAACTCCACATATAAATCTTTCTCTGACAGCATACAACAAAAACAACACCCCTAAAGAGCTCTACCAAAACCTCGTTAAAGAGCATGAAGATGTACACAAAGACTACTCGTATATAAAAATTTTCATAGACGGTTCACGCATAGAAAATAAGACAGGCGCTGCTTTATATTATATTATTTTTGGCCTGCCTGTTGTGCCATATTGTCTATAACGTAAGACTTATCAAAATTCTGTTCTTTTATAATTTTAAGTAAATCATTTTTTGTTGCCCTTTCTGGTATTGGCATATTTTTCTTTACTAAAAAATCTATTATTTCAGCCTTTCTTGTTGCTGTCGTCGGAATTTTATTCTCTTGTCGCGAATGGTAGGTGGCATTATTCATGACTATTACTGAATTTGGTGCAATATTAGGAAGTAATCCATAGAATGAATATCCTCCAATGAGTATATATATATATATATATATATATATATATATATATATATATATATATATATATATATAGACGAAAATGTTTACGGGTACGGCAGTCAGGATGATGGGATAGATACTCTTTTAAGTTACATGTCAAGCTTTCGGAATTACTTTATTCCTTCTTCAGGACAGCTATAAATTTAACAACCATGTTACAATTTTGAAAAATGTTAAATGTATGCACTAAGTACTTACTACTTTGTGAGGTTAAATTATAAACCAAACAGTCATTAGAACTGTAATGACGTCTTGCAGAGAAATTAAGTTCATTAAAAATTTAAATTTTGAAATGAATTAACAAAAACAAGTAATTTAGTTAAGCTGAACACTTGTAAAACAGAGCAAATAGGTTCCGAAGAAGTCAATGTTATAAAAAACACACGTGTGAACTAAAGTCGACAACGACCTGTTCGAACCTTTAACAACTAAACTAAACATTTTCATCTACTTAACTGATCAGTCGTGATCACACCGTACCTTATATATATATATATATATATATATATATATATATATATATATATATATATATATATATATATATATCAAATGACAAGTGAAAATAATTAAACTCATCACCTATTTATATACCTACATAGCCACAAATAACGGTTTTATAATCCTTTGGAGACAAGTTCACAGACCTTATAATAAGCTATAAAAAAAATTAGGGAAATTCTAAGTTCAAAAGATTAACGCATTAAAATCTGGAAAGTGCAGTCTTGGTCTACAGTAGAATACTGGGCGTAAAATATATACCAGCATTGCAAATACTGAACTGGTCGACTGTACGGACCGAAATATTTTGGCATTGCGGTTTTAGCTATTGTGCACCCATAATAAAACGATAACGAGTCTTCGGAAAATGATCCCTAGACGAACTATAAATGGCAGAACCTACGAAATCCACCATCCAAAACATACGACAATATTCACAGCTGAATCATACAGCATCTTAAAAGCCATAAAACAAATCTCCAAAGGTAACAACAGAAACAAAAAATATTTTATTTACTCAGATTCTCTAAGCTGTATTACAGAAATAACAAATACAAACACAAAACATCACCTGATACAAAAAATCCAAGAGAACTTAAAGAAAAATCATCAGATCACAATAAAACTTATGTGGATTCCATTTCACGTCAATATAAAAGAAAATGAAGAAGTCGATGAAGCAGCCAGGAAAGCGACAGCAAAAACAGGAACCGAGGATATGAATATACCACCCGAAGACCTAAAATCCACAGTGAAAAATCACGTAAATCAAGAATGGGAAAATTACTGGCACCAACAAACAAATAATAAACTCAGACTAATAAAAGATGGGATAGAAGCATGGCAAGTTCCAAAAGAGCGCAAACACCAAATTATAATGTCCAGATTGAGAATAGGGCATACGAAATACACACACGCACACATATTTAAAAAAAAACAGAACCCAAAAATTGCGAAGTATGTTCTACTACTATCACAGTCAAGCACATCATAGAAAAATGCACGAAATACGCAGAACACAGACAGAGGCATAAAAAACAAAACTCAACGAGGGAAGTACTAAGCAACACAGACAACCTAATCAAATTTCTAACTGACAGAATTAATAAATGAAATGTAAATAAATAAAAAAGAAAATAATAATGTACAACCAACTGTATATGGATTAGTGGCCCTTGGGTCGAAATTTAAATAAATAAATAAAACCAGACGTGTTACCGCAGCACCGATCAGTGTTTGTTGAGTAGTGATAGTAATCGGGTTGCCGTCAAATACCCATATTTTTTAAATCGATTAATCGAAGTTTACGAGAAAAAATTATTAAAGTTTTGGAGAAGTGAGCGCGACATAAGTGTCTTAAATTATAAGGGTAGATGTAAAAGTTTATTATTACGAAACAATGTTTATTATTATAATGAAAAACTATCGTGTTTAATTTATATATTTAATGATCTATACCGGGTGTCTTAGGCCGACCGACACATGGAAGATTAACATGTGAAATCAGTTAATTGTGAATAGTATCTCCCCAATGTAAGATATTAAGCTGAAATATATATATATATATATATATATATATATATATATATATATATATATATACTCATTGGAGGATATTCATTCTATGGATTACAGTTGAAATTAGTCAATTTAAATGTGTAATAGAAAAAATTAAGAAAATTTGTAGAATTTGTAGGATTATTGTTCGTATATCGGTTAAAATGGTTCGCTTGTTAATAAACAAAACTCAGAAGGACTGGGTTCGGAACCAGCCAGCAGCAAAATTTAATTTTTAGTTTTTATTATTCAAAATCATTTTTATTATTTATATATTTTTAATCTTTTATTGACTTTTAATAAAATATACACATTATTTAAAGCATAAATTATACGTATTTTGTAAAATCTGAACCACGTTGATTACAACATACATTTAAATAATTACAATAAATATTTATAATAACAAATAACGTATCCATTTTATTAAATTTAAAAATTATTTTGAGAAGTATAAATTTAAAATTAAATTTTGTTGCTGGTTGGTTCCGAACCCAGTCCTTCTGAGTTTTGTTACGGACACGTTACCACTGATACTTGACAACCATTTTTTTTTTCGGGATATGAACAACAATCTTGAATATTTCACAAATTTCTTTATTTTTTTCTGATATTACACATTTAAATTTCCTAATTTGGACTGCGATCAATAGAATTAGTATCCCCCTATAAGTACACAAATTTTCAAACTTAATATCTTTCACTAGGGAGATACTATTCACAATTAAGTGACTCACATGTTAAATTCCTATGTGTCGGTCGGCCTAAGACACCCGGTATATTGAAATTTCATTATAATCACACACCCCATTATGTGTAAAGAATTTTGGAATAGTATATTATATAACTAGTATAAAATAGATAATTTCCGCGCGAGCGAAAAGTTTGTAGGCCGAGCCGTAGGCGAGGTCTACTGTTTCGCGAGTGGCGGAAATACTATTCCATACGAGTTTTAGACTATACTTTCTCTAACACTATTTAAAAAATATATTTTGCTCATCACCTGACTCTTTTGCAAAAAATTATAAAATATTATGGGCATGTTATAAAAGCAATAATTTTTATATAACTTACCATGTAAAAGCTTCAAAACGCGTAAAATAAGGCGTATAATATTTTGTAATCATTTCTATTATAATTTGACAGCTAAGGAAGTTTAGGTGACAAAATAAAGGAAACAAAGCGTCAAGCAAAGCCGTCTTGATTTTGAAAACAATTGCGTTTCCCATGTATTTTAATTGGGTGAATTGAAAAACTAGTGGTCTGTGACTGCCTATTACGGAATATTATTCCGTAACACTGTAACAGAATGTCCTCATTCTGTAACAGTTTTCAGTTATAAAATGTATGAATTCCATAGTTGTGTTAGAGAAACATTGTTCATTAACTAAATAATTTTTTGTAGTTTGGATAACTCTGATTAATATAATACAGTTTCTTTGTGTGTAGCAATAGGTAAAATTGGTGGAAAAATATAATTATATCAGTTTTATTTTCAATTAAATATTTAGTATATTTTTTCTTATACAAAAATATACAAATATTTACAATAAGTAAAATACAAGTAATACTTATTTATAAATAGTGTTTTATTTCCTTGGCCTGAATTTGACATTTATTGCACCCTCGTTTCTCAGAACGAAGTCCACTTTCAAGTTCATAGTTTCAGGAGTATCCACAGGTTCCAGAACGTAATTCCTAAGCACAGCTGAAATAATGCTCTTCATTTCCAACATAGCAAACTTTTGCCCAATACAGTTTCTAGGACCTGCGCTAAATGGAATGTAGGCAAAAGGATGGCGTCGTTTTGTATTTTCCTTCAAAAATCGGTCCGGATCGAATTTTTTCGGATTAGGGAAATATCTCTCATCGTAATGTAAATCGTAGATGTGTAAGTTTACTGTTGCTCCTGCTGGTACAACGCCAGTACCTGAAGAAAGAAAATAGATTAATTATGGATGCATGGTATTACTATCAGTATTTTTGATCATGACAAGGACACATGACGTGTTATTTTGTAACTAGTGATTAAAGAAATTTATCCACACTCATTATTAAAGTGTTAATTTAGTACATAAAGTCCCACTTTATACATATATGTATTTATTAGAACTTAGAATATAGTTATTTATAGTGCAAGTGAGTATAAACATATATTATCAACAAGTAAGCACTTTATTAAGTAGAAAAGTATTTTTTAACATTTTTCGCTTGTTGATAAAATATGTTTTTAATCACTTGAACTATAATCAACATTCCTCTCAAGTGGGAAAAAGGCAAAATACACTTTCAAAGTCTTTTAAAATCATTATAAAACTTAACTCTATTTATGAATTTCATAGCTACCAAAATTTAATAAATCTTCACCATTAAAATAATTAACTAATATGTGTGCTAACAAGAGTGATTAATAATCTAGTTATTTCAACGCGTTAATCGTCGAAAATATTAACCGTCGATTAGCACACGTTAGGTATAAAATTTTTCCGTTGATCGTATCTTATTAAATTGAAGAAAATTTAAACTAATTCAATGACAAAATTTGGAAGGTTATTAACCTGGTAATGCTTGAATTCCATTACCTAGGCATTTAACATGGGAAAACAGTTTCTCCTTTCGCGTTGTTTCCCAAATTATTTTAGAAAAAATATCTTCAAATAAATGTAGTGCCTAATATTCTGCTTATAAATTTATAAATAAATTCATTTCGTATGTTTTGTAAATGCAGAAATTATATATGAAAATTTTAATTTAATACTCTATAATTTTATGCTCTACAACTTTTATTTCAAGTATTTATATATTTTTTCCTAAAATAATTTCGCAAACAACGCGCAAAGGAAAACTGTTTTCTAATGGATTACTTATGCTAAAATGGTTTATCAATAGAAAATCAAAGTCCTACATTAATAATAGTCATTAATAAACGATTTTGTACACATTGAAACCCGTAAATAAACGATCTACGGAAAAGTTACTATATTGACGAGATTTCAATACCTACATAAAGTATTAGCTACTTTATCAGTAGATTCTTGAACAATTATAAAAAAAAATCTATTTTGAATTCACAAAAATTTATGAGAATACTTAAATACTTACTTAATTGTAGATCATCTTCTAAATATCTGGCAATTAAAGGTACACTAGGGAACATTCTTAAACATTCTTTTAAGCATAGCTCAAAATATGGCATATTTTGTAAATCTTCATATGTAGCTGGACGATTAGAATCTCCAAAAATTTCCTTTAGCTCTTCTACTATTTTTTCTTGGTGTTCTTTCTCGTTAGCTAGCATCATGAGGGCGAAAGAAATACCCACAGATGTTGTGTCGTGACCCTGTAATTAATTACTTAATTAAAATTTTCTAAATATGATAAACTTTGCAGTATAATATTGACTATACAACTCATCGGAAAATAAACAAATCAGATAGCTCAATTTTTCTTAGTTACGCTGTATAACCGATTATTTGCCTCGCTAAGTTCTGTTTCGAGAAACACAACTTGTGGTGGCTAATGAGTCATATGTAATCGTATCATCCATGAATATAAATGAAAAAGTATTTTTTTAGACATTTCGTAAAAATATAGTTGGTTGATTCGTTGTATAGTCTTAAACATAGACAAGTCGAGCTTCGAAAATCATCTGCATATACAGTTTGCGGACTCGATACTGTATATTCGATTATTGTCGAACTTGTTGTTGTTGTTGTATAACTATTGATAATGGTCGCGTTCGTCGCGTTCAGCCGCGCCTAGCAGCTATCTAGCTGCTAGCTAGCGCTAGACAGTAGCGGTCGTGGTGACTCGAACGGTAATTGGTTCCAAATAAATTTTTCTACGAAAATAGTTCAAAAGAGTTTTATATTATTTTGTGAAAAGAAATATGTCAAACATGCCGGTTAATTATTTATCAATAAATATTACTTACCACTTGCTGGATTTCCCGTATTATTATTTTTTAATTACTCAAAACACGAAGTTGCGAAATTTACAAGAAATATAATGTGTTTTCATATTCAATAATTTCATTCGATTTTGATTGTACTGGCGCCAATCTTACATAATAGTTACAGCAATCAAGAAATACGCTAGGTAATCTAGAGGAATTTGTTTTCGCTAGCCCGCTAGACTAGCGGCAGAAACCTAGCGATCCATTCAACGAAGTTCGCTAGGTTAGCGAGCTAGCTGCTAGATGCGGCTGAACGCGACCATTGTTTCTTTCTATTGATAGCTATTTGTCTATTATTAAAATAGTAATTGAAATGAATTATCTGTAAATTAATAACTTATATGACCAGATAAACGATAATGGTTTGCAAGTAGTAAACATAAAGATATAATAAAGTTTGTTCAGATAAATTTATCATTTGTGGCGTCAGTTCGTAGGTACGGGAGGCGAGGTGACTCCCATTTAAGGGGTAACTCCAAAGTGTCTGGTTGTTAATATATTATTTCAGCGAAAATTATATTTTTATAAAATATTAAGAAAAATTTCATAAGCTCAGTTTAAGTACATGTTTCAATAAACCAATAAGTGTCCTGTAAGGCTAAATGCACTTTAAATTAACTTTTTAAATAATGCCATCAATTTTATAAAATTACAGTGTCAGATAATTTTCATGTACTTCATTTGTTTTCGATTCTAACGTATGACAAATTGTCATGTAAAATATTATAACGATAGATGCTTATTAATTAAATGAAATAATTATTTTTCAAATTACTGAATATGTTTCTTATTTGTGTGGATTAATTACGAGTAGGTAATCATTTCCTTTTTTTGATTAGATTATTAATGTTTACTCCACCGTTGACAACAGATAATACAGTGGACCCCCGGTAATCCGGCCCCTGGCTAATCCGGCACCCCCTGTAATCCGACATGACCCCACCACTAATGTGCTCGACGCGTAGGTATTGATTTGATGATGATTGATTCATAGTATGATTTTCGTAATTTTTGATTATTTTTGTATGTACATTTGTTTGTACACAATTACATATTTCCTAATGTAAAGTTATTATTGTTTGTAAGTTCTATAGCGTTAATGACGTTAATTTCATAATAAAACGTAAGCTCTCTATTGTGTTGTTTAATTTACTAAATTTGACATACATAATGAAGTATGATTTGTACTTCAGAGTATAACATATAGAATCTTATCACTGGATCTGTAATTTGTCGGATTACAAGGTACTCGTTTGTAAAAAATTTCGGACTATAGGGTGTCTTAGGCAGTACTCTATAATCCGACAAATTCGATAGTCCAACACTGCCCTGCAAAACGTTTGTCGGATTACCGGGGGTCCACTCTATGTAAATACGAAATACCTCAAACATGAAAGTGTCCACTTCTTCTCTAATACCGCTATCATCAATAGAATTCTTCTTCTTAGCAGCTATTAGTAAATCTAACATAGCTAGCCTCTTCTTTTCAATTGTACCAATTTCATCTTCCTTGTCTGAATTTTCCAAATCGCTGTCTTTGAAATTAACTTCACGTTCTTTCATGACGCCCGAGGTAAATTTATGAAGAGAATTTATCAATTTATTTTGTTTCCATCCAATTGGTAACAAATTGTAAATGAAGTCAATGTAGAGCCATGGTCTCATTAACCGGTAAACAACGAGATCTGCCATTCTGAAATAGATATAATTAATAAGAGAAAGATGTCATTTTGAAATCCTACTGATGAATAGAATGGAAATAAGCTTGTTGGATTTGGTCGGTTGGATCTACGGATGTTCCCATTGCGGTTTCTGAAAATTGGAAATAATTATGTAATATTATATTTGGAATTTATATAATTTTATGATGTAGTCATAGGTCATGAAAATCATAATTTATATAGTTACAAAAAAATATATTATTTAAGAAATTATATTGTCATTAGTTATGATGTGCTAATAGTAAAGCCGGGTCCACATTGAAACGAACATTGTTAGGTAACACTTTTTGTTAGCGAACTTGTTAACATTTGGTCTATTAGCTAATTTTGAGTTTGTCTTGCATTGTGACACGACGCAAGGTCTAGCCAGAAGATAAAATATTCCCCAGCGGGTTCTTTTACAATTTTCAATTCTGTTAGACAATTATCTATGTAGGCTTGACTATCTTGGCTTCACCTCACTCGGCCCATATACGACCTGGATACACCCCTTGTGGAAATAGCGCACTATATTAACACTTTATCTGCGAATTTGGCTTTTTGCTTATTTTTGACATTATTAGGGAATTTATTGGTATTACTTGACTTGTTAGTATGATTGTAGGGATGATGAGAAATAATTGGAGATGCAGTCGTGGTAAACAGTGTTTATTAAATTAAATAGTAATTTAATTAACTTTCCTATGTTTCGATTCCAAATGAATCATTATCAGGGAGTGTTAAAATACAGTTAGAAAATGGATAAATAATTAGTTATTTTTAGTTGTTTCTGATGTATCCACGTTTTTTATTTCCTCTGATATGTTTTGACGACATTTTCATCCTTACATTTTTGATTTTGTGATGTAATGATCTTATTTTCCAACTGTACTTTAACTATCCCTTATGATGATTCATTTGGAATCGACACGTAGGAAAATTAATTAAATTACTATTTAATAAACACTGTTTATCACGACTACATCTCCAATTATTTCCTTAGGGAACTGAAATATTGTCAGTATAAAAACAATCGTTTCCCATAACAGAAAGTTGTGTCTTGTGGAAGAACGCGGCCATCTTTATTTAATTTAAATTCATAATTGTATTGCTTATGAAACAGTTAAATAAAGTATTACAAAACTTTAAGTAAATGCATTTTTTATAATAAAAAACTTTTGTTGAAGTTTGTGCCAAAACTTTTGGGACATGGGGCATATGTACGTTACTTAGATTTTTTTGAGTTTGGTGAAATTAGATCAACTCTGGAAAGTTGTACGCCTGCAAAATGTGTATGGACTGTTTTGTAATTACTTTATACCGATATAAGTTGTTGAAATTAGGTGTAACATCATGAAATACATATTTTTATACAATATAATTTAGAGGCCTATTCAAAACTCAATATTTGTATTGTCGTTATGGTCTTTATGGTTGTTATGTACTACAAAGATAGTTAAAATCGAATTTGGTATTCTCAGTACTGAAAGTGGTTACTGTGAACAATTGTTAAGCGTTTTGACAGTCTTTATCATAACGACTGCTAAAACTAGGTATTTATGGTTATCACGTTGTTATTTGACATGTGACAGGTTATTATATCATTCGATTATTAATTGACCTTTCTGCCAAATATTGGTGTTTTTATATTTTAGCAGGATGCAGTTTATTATGCGCTATAGATTTCGCGTCGACTTGAGTAATGATCACAAAAGCGATAAAGTCTGTGGTGGAAGAAAGTTACTTTTGACATTCTGTGAAAACTCCGTGTGATGATTCTGTTACATATTCAATCAAAATAAAAAAATTAAATCTTCTCATAAATTTTCAATCACGTTGAGATCATTTGTAGGAATTAACAAATCCGTTATAAATAATGTATAAGTTTCCAAATATGACATTTTAAGGTTAGATTAGGTTCATATATGTATAATGAAGTTAGCTATTGTCAAATAATCTGGTTCATCCACAAGTATGATTTTGTAAAGATTGTTAATAATACCGACGTAGGTTCTGAATTGACAAATTCATAAAGATTGTTACAAATGTCTTTATGATAACAATCTTTATATGCATAGCAACTTTTATGACTTTATTTCTCTGAACAGGCCACATGATCTTTCATTTTTTTCTAAGATCGTTCGTATGGAAACGAAGTGTTATTTATGTGAAAAAAGGTCAATTTTACTATTTTACACACGTGTTGCATACAACATTTTTCCTACAACCTAATTGGTATTGATGTTTCTCATAATACTGAGTGTACAGGCATTCAGCAGCTTCAAATACTGTTAGTACTCTTTCTCTTAACATTGTACAAAATGTAACTTAAACACTTGGAAGAATCTCAGACAGATGATGATTAGTCTTTTATAATGTACAAATTGTATATTTAATATTAATAATAAAAATTAGGTTAGGTTAGAATACTTGTCAAAAAAACGTTAATGTTCTTAAAAATTAGATCCGTACTCAATATGTTAAAAAAATATTAGATTTGTTTCATTTACAGTGTATATTCATATTTCTTAATAAATTTTATTACTTTTATTATTATTTACTACCTAATTATATACTTGACAGATAAATTAACCGAATTTTATTGTTGCCTAGCAAAGCTTATTTACTTTTCAAGCACTAGTGCGCGAAAAGTACTTTTCACGCACTAGTGCTTGTAGATTGTGAATATCTTTCATTGTTTTCATAACTATTTTTGTCTTTAATGCAAACATAAGTATTAATAATTCTCTTTACATATTAATGAGCCGTAAATACTTTACGAGTATAAATTATTACATTGACTTTAAGTACAAACTCGTTTATTTAAAATCGCAATAACTGATTTAATACACACGGTCGAAATTCAGAAACTAAAGTAATTATTTCTTCTTACCACATATAGCTCGTAACGTAGTATTAGCAATTAAGGGCCCAACATTAGTATTCGGTTTCGTACATTCCTTTTTCAAGTTTTCTACCAACTCTCGAGCATGTTCTCCGAAAGTTACAGTAAATTTCCTCAAAATATTAAAATGGAAAGCTGGTGTTAGCAATTTTCTTCTATGCTGCCATTTTTTACCTAAAAGCGAGAACTTGTTACTATAAAGTATTTTTCCTTTATAGCAAAAGTATGCTTACCAGTGCTGGTCAACAATCCAGTACCAAGCCAGTTGTATAGAAAGTCGTAAATTAAACTTTTTTTGATATGTGTCATACTTGTCAGCAATAACTGAAAAATGAAATGATTGATAAATTAATTTGGCTAAAAAGCTATGAATGTGCATAAAGTAAATTATGTCCTTAATTTAACTAAAAAACATCAATATTAGAGAATTAATTATAAAATTTAGGAATGTAAGTATGTACGTCTTAACATTCGTGGAAGTTGTAATAGACCGAGGCGAGAAGCCGAGGGCCTTTCGAGGATGTTGAAAAGAAGTGTGTACATTCCGTGTTAAGCTTAAATTTTTATAAAATTACTGTTAAAACCACTTCCTGATTATTAATGTTTATGTTAAAATAATCAAACTGAGATATTAATAAACTTAGTTTGCACACCTATAAATTTTCATATCTTTGCCTTAAGTATAGTTCTAGATGTACATGGTTACAAACAGAAAAATGTACAGATGTGAAATAAAACTTGTTATCGTGTACTGAAAATTAATCATTACTTACTTCGGCATCTTCGGCATTGTTAACATTTATTTCTCCGTGAGTTATAGTCCATACTCTGTAAGATTTCTTGAAGGTAGCATTGTATTTACGAAACAGTTTAAACAAGTTTACTAAAAAAAGAGGAAATATAAATAAATATCTTGGTAATATTAATATGTATATAAAATGCCGGGTAAATGTAAAATATCTTAAAATTATTAATTTATTTAAAAAATATTAAATTATGCTTTACATTTACTGTATGTATCTACAAGGTGATGACTACCACACTCGAACATAGGACGACTTTAACATGTAAAATCAAACATTTGTAATTTCCTGTTTCTCTAATTATTTTAGATAAAAAAGCTTCAAATGTAGCTGCAGTTATAGAGCTGCATCTGAATCAGTAAATATAATGCCTGTTTTGTAATAAAAATTTGGTATAAAAATTGAAAATCACCACAAAAATAGCGGTTGCCAAGGAATTGAAACAAATAAACTATCTGTCAATTAGGTTAGTTTAATTTTATTAGGTATTATTAGTAATGAACAATGTATACTTCAACAGAAATTACAAATAATAATAATAATAATAATAATAATAATAATAATAATAATAATAATAATAATAATAATAATAATAATAATAATAATAATTTCCGTATAATGCAGAGAGCTGTCGCCTTAGATACCTCCAATATAACACGTAAAGTGCTAAATCGGGACCCCACTGACGCTCCATTTCAAAGAGAAGTAGAAAATGATGTCGCCCTCCAACAACCCATTGATCCAAGAGTCTCCCAATGGCCCGTGGACAATGATGGCGGTGACCCCAACCTTCTTCCAAACTAAATTATTTACCTCTTGATGTTATATTACCTTCTCTTGCCTTCACAGGCCGATATTGTAGCATAATTATGTACATACGTATTTATAGTGAAAATAAAGATGATAATAAAAATAAAGATGATAATAATAATAATAATAATAATAATAATAATAATAATAATAATAATAATAATAATAATAATAATAATAATATAAATAATATTAATAATATTAATAATAATAATATTAATAATAATAATAATAATAATAATAATAATAATAATAATAATAATAAAAACTAATCTAACTTAACAGATAGTAGATATGTGTTAATTTTGTTACAATTTTTATTTGAAGCTTTCTAACAAAATAATTAGGGAAGCAGGAAATTTCAAAAGTATTATTACATGTTGAAGTCCTATATTCGGTAATACCGGTCATCATCCTTTGTATAAATTTACCGTTTGTGTACATACTGGTTGGAAAGCCTTGACAAATCAATTTAACAAGGGAAAACCCTACTTTGTCAAATATTAGCTTTGTGCGTGGTAAAAATTTTATGGGATTTTTTATAATTATATATATATATATATATATATATATATATATATATATATATATATATATATATATATATGTATGTATATTATAATATAACGAAAGTCACGGTGAAAATAAATCTAATATGCAATGATTTAAAGAAATGCGTGTTGCATGGATGCTTATCTATCGAACATAGAAAGTGGTGTTTCACAATTAAAGCGATGTTCACAGTAAACGCGTACCTACTAGATTTATTTTTACCGCCGAGATAATATTTGGAAAAAAACTATTTACCCGAGATAAATTGCTAAGTCAATGATTATTAGGAACATTCAGTAGAGGGTATAGGTCAATGACATACAAAGTGATAAAAATATGAGCCCAAAATCATATTAGTTCAGCCCGCATAATATTTTACCGTAATGACATTTAATTTTATTACAAAAAAACTCAATAAATAATTAAATCTTACAAAAAAATATTACCGTAAAATATCGAATTTCAGCTTAAATTAGCAACAAAAAGAAAATAGTTTCGTTAACAATTAGGTTTTAACTAAATTAAATTAATTATAACATATGTACGAATCAGAATAGCTGGGTCACTTATGAACTTTGCAAAAAGTAGACGGTGTATTATTCATTTGTTGAAAAAACAATTGATTCATTGTTGAAATCAACAATGTTCTTGACATTTATTGTAAGTGATGTTTTTAGACTAAAATGACTCGTGGTAAACCATATAGTCAAGATTTAAAAAAATCCATAATTAATGCACATATGACCGGCATTTCGGCATGAAAAATTTCGATTTTATATTCGATTCCTCGATCGATAGTATAAGGCATTATTAATTTCTTTACAGAAAATTTAAAAGTTATAGAAATGAAAAAAATACTGGCTGTTCATCCTTAACTTTTAATGTTGATCATCGAGCTTTAAGGAAAATTGTGAAACATACTCGCCGATTAAATGTTCGAGATATTACGGTACGGTACAAGTGCGAAAAATGATAGGAACCAAGAAAATTTTAAAAAATAGGATACAGGTTTTATAAGACTTTTTCCCTTTAAAAAATCTGATGTGGCCAACACAATACTTCCTTCCATTTATTTTTTATTAATTTCAATATACATACTTACATATTTAGTTATACTGGAAATCGTATTAAGCTACATTATACAATTAAAATTAATAAGAAAAATAATGAATTCTATAAAATACTTGATTTAATAAACAATTTGTTTTAATTTTATAATTTTTTTAATTTTACATTTTACAAAATAAAATAAAAAATCAGGCGGGCAGGATTTAAACTCGTGAATAATTATTACGATGCCCCAATTTAACCAATTCAGCTACAGAATATGTATATAGATACTCTTCGATGCCAAATTAAATATTCTATCCAATCATATCAAAAACTCCCACTATGTCACGGTTTTCAGTGTTCACACTGTATAGAAAAAGTATTAATGTAAATCTGTAGAAAATTTAATAATCTTTAATTTTTATAATAAAAAAAATCTCGAAGAAATGACATTTAAAGGTATTTTTCAAAAAAAAATTTTTGAACTTCAAGTAAAGTGCTATTTCCGGTTATCTGATTTACACCAAAATCTAATGGCTTCTTTCCATATTAGAATAATACAGAAATACAAGGTTTCAAAATTTTTTGAATGATAGTAGAGTAAAGAATACACACACACACGCGCACGCACGCACGCACGCTCGAAAGAATTTTATTGTTTTTATTTGCAAAACTCTCCCTTCTATATTATCCACGTCACACATGGGTTCTCTTTCATCGATAATAAGAAATGAATTTTTTCTTGAGAGAGTGATATTTATCTCTCAGTTACATCTGATTTGAATTATGAACTGTGTAAATAATGAATAGTGTTTATTTTTTAAAATATAGGATTTATAAAATAGATTTTTTTTAAATTTGCATGCTATGCAATTATACATGGAAATTATTTTAACATGCAACATTTATGGTCAATAACTTCCTTGCATCATACAAAACTTGTAGATACGTATTATCAATACTATATAAAATAAATAAATATATCATTACGGCATATTACCCATTTCTGGGTGTGCTAATCTGCTTTGTATAATAATAACTTGAAATAAATTAGCCTACATATGATTAACAAAATATTAAAATTTTAATGAAGCACATATTAACAAACTTTGGTTTTAAAGAAATAATTTTAATGTAATAAATGTTCAAAATTACCTCCATTTACACTGAGGCGTATAAAGAATTGACACCATTTGTGACAAATATTACACTGCTGTCATTTTCTGACACTAGTGTGTAACCATAGAAGTAATGAACCATATGTTGCGTTTTAATAGTATATTAAAACATAAGTTACAGAAGGCAACGTATTCTAGCACGCGTTACAAATTCACTCACTAGCGCGCAGCGACGAGTGGACGAATGAAAGAGTGCATGAATTGTCCTCTGTAACGTGTGTTTTATACTATTTGCTCTGTTGAGACTTACATTTACATTACTTTTTTGTAAAAAAATATTTAACAAATTCAATTAAGGGATATTTTTTGTAGAATTATTAGGTTGTGACAGTGATTTTGCTTTTTATTCTGTCCGTTGTCTAGATATTTAGTGTATTTATTGCAGTCGTGCCAATCTCAAATAAGGAAATATCACCAAAAGTCGTATAAGAATGAAGTTCGTTCTAACATCATTATGCGTACTAGAATATGACATTCTAATTCCGAAACAGAAAAAATAAATTCTCTGTTTATAGAAAAAGTATTAGCTGTAGAAAATTCAATAATCTTTAATTTTTATAAGATAAATCTCGGAAAAAAATATTTTTCGAAGAAAAATTAAACCGAACTTCAAGTAAAGTGCCATTTCCGGTTATCCGATTTACATTAATATCATAAGGTCCGTGAAATTATAAATAAAATAAATATATCATTACGTGTGCAAATTTGCTTTTTTAGTCGCAAATTTCGGTAATGAAGATATATTTGTATTGTAGGGGGCATTTACCAGGCGTGATCTCATGGGCTTTCATAATTTTCGTGGAAAGAGCAAGCGTTATACTTTTTTGAAAATTAGAAATAGAGCATCGTACGCGTCGGACTAGTGTACCACGTGACCTGCAGTGGCTATTATTCTCTAGCCCCCGTTTATGAAAGTCTTTTATTTATTGCACCCTCTTCGTTTAAAAGTTCAGAAAAGTTCAAGACTCAGTATAAATATAAAAAAAAATTGTCGCTATGAATATGCCAACTCCACGGACCTAAAATCATAGGGCCGAAATACAACGTTTCAAAATTTTCCGAATGATAGTAAAAGCGATTTTTAGCACGATCACTATACCAGTGGGAGTCTATATACTTTTAATAGAGTTTGTAAATAAAATTGTTTTAAATATCGTTTTACAACAATATAAGAAATTTTGTTTTATGTACATAGTATGTATGCTTTACCTGGTGTTGTGTTCATATCTAATAAATTCCCTAAAATTGGAACAGTTTTTGGTCCTGTATATATATTTAGCATCCTTCCAAATTTGCTAAATGTTTGCAAATAGTAAATGTATGCCAAAAATACGGCAATTAGTCCCATCACTATTGTTAAAGCTAACATTTTTAAATTTATTAATACCGCGCACGGCACACGCTTCGTACAATATCTCACTACTACATATGAGAAGCAAAACTGTAGGTTTAAGTAAACTTTGATAAACTCTATATCTCCGAATTGATCTACACGTCAACAATTTCTGATCACAGTTTTGATAAAACTAGTAACAGACATAAAGTCAATCAAAAATCCAATTTTATTTTTTAATTCAAAATAACTAACTTTTATTTTTTTTAAATAGAAAAAAATCTGATGTGGCCAACACATGACCTCTCGTCAATTCCATGTTTGAAATAGCAATGAAGTTTATGTAAAGTATCACTTCCGGTTGATCGTTCGTAAACAAAATCTAATTTGTTGTTCCAGTAAATAGAAAAACCTGTAATACAAAATATTGGATTACATTTTATTATGTTTTTCCTCGAAAATCTGTTAAGAGCTCCAAATTAAGTACCACTTCCGGTTTATCATATAGGTATAGTCATCATCATTACCGAATTCTGTGTTCAAAGCAGATTGGCACACCCAGCAATGGGTAATATGCCGTGATGATACATTTATTTATTTTTATTTAAAATTTAGTTGTTTCAAATTACACACGAGTTTTAATTACCAGATTTAAGAAGTTTAAGAACATGTTTTAATATATTTTTTCAAGAAAATCTGTTTACAGCTACCTCTGGTTTATCAATTTTAGAAAAAATCTAATATGTCGTTCTCATTAATATAAAAGTCTTAAATACCAAATTTGAAAAGTTTTAGATTGTATCAATTTATTTTTCACGAAAATCTATTCAGAGCTTCAAATAAAGTATCACTTCCGGTTTATCAAATTTAGCCAAAATCTAATATGTTGCTTCCTGTTGTATAAAAGTCTTAAATACTAAATATGACAAGTTTTGGAATATATCATGCTATATTTTTCACGAAAATCTGTTCAGAGCTTCAAATAAAGTATCACTTCTGGTTGATTAATTTTAGCCAAAATCTAATATGTAGTTTCCCGTGATATAAAAGTTTCAAATACTAAAATTGAAAAGTTTTGGATTTAATATAGTTTTTCATGAAAAACTGTTATGGGCTTCAAGTAAAGTATCACTACCATTTATCTAATTTTACCCAAAATCTAATTAAATCGTTATATGAATGCAGGAAGTTTAAATACGGAAAATAGATAATTTGGAAGTTTGTTATAAGAGTTATCGTGGACGAAAAAAAATCGCCACACACACACACACACACACACACACACACACACACACACACACACACATGCACACGCACACACGCACACACACACACACACACGCACACGCACACGTACACGCACATGCACACACACACACCATCGTAAAAATAGTAAAACCGTGTTGTGGGGACCCTAATTCGTGCTTATTTACTGAAAACCCACCATCAACTTTTGGCACGATTACATTACCTCCCTTACCTACGGTATGACAGGAGGTAATAATAATGTAGATATCATTTTTTTTTAGATGAATATTGAAAGTCACTATACGATAATCAAAACATTAAATTTATAAACTAATTATACGTTTACGTTTTTTAATATAAATAAAATAGGTACTTTGTTGGGTTTTCTTTGGCTTTTCAACAGCAGCTACTCTAAGATAAAAGCCAATGAATCTACCAAATTTTCGGTCACCGTCTCCGATGGCTTTATATTCTGCTATTCTTTTTGATATTTATTTTTTAGATTCTTTTTTGGTTGTAATGGTATAAACTCTTGTTTCCTTCAATAATTTCCAGCACTTGCTCAATCTGATTTAAGTTCGATGATTGTGGGGGATGATTGAACTCATTTTTGATGTTAAATAATAGTCATTTTTTACAATTATGTATGAATTATGTTGGATCGCTTTCATGTATGAAATGAAAATTGTCTACTGATCTCTATTTATCGGCACTTTGCTTTAAATTTGCTTTAAAAATATCAAGGTAACTTTGGTTACTCATGATTATTGCAATAATAGCTAATTTTCCTACTCTCGTTGCCTAAATCCAAAACATATTACTGTCACCACCGTATTTAATTTTTATAGCGATTTTACACTTAACAATAAATCGTTCGATTTATTGACAGATAAATTGGTTAATTTATCTTACAGATCGTTGAGAATTTACACTTGACGATTTTCTATCAATTTATTTTTGTTGAAATTAAGATTACCTACCAACTTCTTAACATTATCTTTTTTTTGTGAGGTTACTTGTTAAAAATGAGTAAAACTAATGAATACGTAATTATAACTTTGGAAACAAGCACACATCCGATGTGGTTTGAAATATCAAATACTTTAGAGTTGGCACTGAAAAAGTAACCAAAAATTCCCCAAAAAATCGACGGAAAATACAACACGTCTTAATTCATCAACTTATTTTCGTAAATAAATCGATCGATTTTTTTGTTTTACACATACCGATAAATTGATGGTCGCAGTCGATCAATAAATTGGTCGATTTATCTTTAAGTATAATACAGCCATTACTTTTAAATGTGTCTTAAAGTTTCTACTTCTAAAAATACATATATAGGATTAAATAGCAGGCAAAAAGTGTTGAAAAAACCTAGTAAATAATAAAAAGTAGAAACAGAAAATAGATGGAAGACTTTTTTGTATAACTGTATGTACAGGTTGAGTCACTGAAACGGGACGATTTAAAAAATCATAAAACAATAAAAAAATACTTTAAAAAAAATTTATTGCCGTAAACAGAATCTACATGAGTGGCAATTTTGTGTAAGTGCACAGTCATTCAGGTTGATTCACTGAAACGGGACGATTTAAAAAATCATAAAACAATAAAAAATACTTTAAAAAAATTTATTGCCGTAAACATAATCTACGTGAGTGGCAATTTTGTGTAAGTGCACAGTCATTCAGGTTGAGTCACTGAAACGGGACGATTTAAAAAATCATAAAACAATAAAAAAATACTTGAAAAAAATTTGTTGCCGTAAACATAATCTACATGAGTGGCAATTTTGTGTAAGTGCACAGTCATTCAAGTTGAGTCACTGAAACGAGGCGATTGAAAAAATCATAAAACAATAAAAAAATACTTTAAAAAAATTTATTGCCGTAAACACAATCTACATGAGTGGCAATTTTGTGTAAGTGCACAGTCATTCAGGTTGTCACTGAAACGGGACGATTTAAAAAATCATAAAACAATAAAAAAATACTTGAAAAAAATTTGTTTCCGTAAACATAATCTATATGAGTGGCAATTTTGTGCAAGTGCACAGTCATTCATTTTTTGAAAATAATGGCCGAATCTAAAGCCTCAATGCAAAGCTGCCTATAACGTTGCGCAGCATTTCTAGCGGTACTGTGGGCACTTCACCTCGAATCCTTTCTTTTACTGCCTGTATGGTCCTTGGGGGGTTACTTTGAAACAGTTTTGTTTTTAGGTACCCACAAAGAAAAAAGTCGTATGCGGTTAGTCAAGAGAACGAAACGGCTTCGGAATATCGCCGTTCCTACTGATAAGACGACCATTTATGTAATACGCTTTGACGGTAAATGTGCGTTTTCGCCCAACCAAACATCCATGGTAACTAATTTCCCGGTCTCTAGAATCACAACGTTGATGTTGTAACCCTGCACACCCTCTACTTTTCCTGCAATGGTGTTCCCAAATCGTCCCATTTTACTGACTCACCCTGTATATGAATAAGTTATTATTACTTATCTGTGTACAAGCAGATTGGCACACCCAGCAATGGGTAATAAGCCGTGATGATATATTTATTTTATTTATTTATTATTACTTAGAAATGAAGTTTCTGAGAATTACTGATAATTGATTTCATAATTTGACAGCTAAGGAAGTTGAGGTGACAAAATAAAATAAACAAAGCGTCAAGCAAAGCCGTCTTGATTTTGAAAACAATTGCGTTTCCCATGTATTTTAAATGGGTGAATTGAAAAACTAGTGGTCTGTGACTGCCTACTACGGAATATTATTCCGTAACAGTATGACAGAATGTCCTCATTCTGTAACAGTTTTCAGTTATAGAATGTATGAATTCCATAGTAGTGTTAGAGAAACATTGTTCATTAACACAATGATTTTTTTGTAGTTTGGATAACTGATTAATATAATACAGTTTCTTTGTGTGTAGCAATAGGTAAAATTGGTAGAAAAATATAATTATATCAGTTTTATTTTCAATTAAATATTTAGTATATTTTTTTTTATACAAAAATCTATAAATATATACAATAGGTATAATACATGTAATAAATATTTATAAATAGTGTTTTATTTCCTTGGCCTGAATTTGACATTTATTGCACCCTCGTTTCTCAGAACGAAGTCAAGTTTCAAGTTCATAGTTTCAGGAGTATCCACAGGTTCCAAAACGTAATTCCTAAGCACAGCTGAAATAATGCTCTTCATTTCCAACATAGCAAACTTTTGCCCAATACAGTTTCTAGGACCTGCGCTAAATGGAATGTAGGCAAAAGGATGGCGTCGTATTGTATTTTCCTGCAAAAATCGGTCCGGATCGAATTTTTTCGGATTAGGGAAATATCTCTCATCGTAATGTAAATCGTAGATGTGTAAGTTTACTGTTGCTCCTGCTGGTACAACGCCAGTACCTGAAGAAAGAAAATAGATTAATTATGGATACTATGCATGATATTACTATGAATATAAGATATGTATGTCATTTAGAGATTCCATTTTCGTTCGCCACGCGCATGACGTAACCCGGTGGCAAGTCAGTAGCAAATAGCATTGAAAACTTTTCAAATACATTATATCAAATTCTGACACAAAATATATACAATTAATATTAATTAATGTTTATTTAATAAATAAAAAACTAAATAGGGTATTCTCTGAGGATTACTAATATTAAAAATTTATTAAAAATATTAGTGTTGATAGGTAAACAACAGCGAAAAAACAAAAAATCATAATATAAATTGATTGTTACAAAAGATATAAAGCATTTAAATTTTTCTGATGTACTAGATGACCTTCCAATGGGAGACTAGTTGAAATCCCTACTCCATGTTCGAATGTGATAAGACGCCGCATGAACCACTGATAGCACACCGCTGGTACTGTACAACTAGTACGTCACTATCACGTGACAAGAAAATTAAATTTCAAAAATTAATATCTCGCTTATTAAAAGGAATTTTTTACTCGGGTTTTCACAGACATCTGTTAGATATAACTGTTTTTTAAGAAAAATAAATAAAAAAAATATGAGAGAATACCCTATTATTTCGTCTATTAATTGTGAACAGTAACTGTCTTTATAGCAATTTTTGGTTATTATGTCCTTTATTATACCTGTTAACATACCTAGGAATGTTACGCACATCACAACTGCCGCAGATGTCATTTGAAAATCCGAACTCGTAGAGCGAGGATTTTAAGACATCTAAGGCTTGTTATGATTAATAACATCCGTGGTTTGTTCAATAGTTTATCGGTTTCAGAAAATTAAGACATTTGATAAATATAATTTTTTGAAATTCTCTCATTAATGCTCTTTTCAGATTGCTATGGTTAACAGAACAATTATTTTGACTTATGTCAATATGACTAATATTCAAATTATGTGTTTTATTCCACATGTTTATTACTTTAGAATAAAGTAGTCCGTATTTAGTACGATAGGCTAACGTTATCTGTACGTATTAATAAAGAGCATTATATTATCATTTTATTTTATTTTCATTCTGTAGACCGTTGTTGACAAGTCAGAATGGTATTATACAGATACAGTTATTACTTAGGTACCAGCCTACATTTGTACATGTAAATAATGGAATAATATCCTACAACCGGTAAAAATTATTTTCATTATTACATGTAGGACAAAATAAATTATAAACATATAAGTTAACATCCCCAATTATATTTGACTAAAAATGTATTGATAGTAAAATTTTATTGCTGCTGTAGAAAGAGATGGAGCGATGCATGCGCAATCTTTATCTTGTGTTTATAATATCATGGTAATTATAGTACAAGTGAGTAAAATCAAGTTTTATCAACAAGCAAAAATTTTGCATGTGATAGCGAATCTGAGTATACTAATTTCCACAAAATGATATTCCAAAATATACAGGGTGTTATGTAAGCAATGTGCCATACTTCATGGTATGATAAAGATAACTGAAAGAAGTTATAATCTGAAATTTATTTTGCTCTATCTATCGAGTTGTAAAAGTTATGGGACTGTAAAGTGGACCAGCTTCTTATTAAATTAAAATCTAAAAATCAAGTTGTTCCAAAAACAATATGTCAGTTGTCATAAATTATGTTGAATTCGTAATCAGTAGAGTAGTAATTTGATATTTGGAAATGCCTGTCACTTTCACTAAGCAAGAATACACCGACATGCATTGGGTGTACGGAGAAGTGTGCCAAAACAGTGCTGCTGCTGTCAGACTCTACAGGGAGTTTTACCCAAAAAAAATGGTGAACACTTTTAACATTTGTCATAACTATTTTTGTCATATATAATATCATAAGTGGTAAATTTTTGCCGGAAAAATTTTCTGATTGTTACGAGAGCTGGTTGCCTAGCAATTTATTGAGTGACAATGACAAAAAAATCACGAGTTGTCAAACGAGTGATTTTTGATCAATGTCACTAGATAAATTGGCAACAGGCTCGAGTAAAGCAATCGGAAAATTTTTCCAGGATAAAATTTAACCACGAATGGTATTCGGCTAACTATTTCCAAAATAAAAATCAGGTAATCATTTATATATTTTTTTTCTTGACAAAAATCTTGTAATTGTTATTGTGTTTTGAGGTGTTATATTTTAAGTTTGCTTTTTCAACGTTTTAAATAGATTCCTGACCGAATCGTCTCGTTTCTAATAAAAACTGATAACACTGAAAATATAAACACTTTGACAGGTATGTAAACAATATATTTCTAAAACGTCAAAAAATTTTCGCTTATCATAACTCACTTACTTGTAAAAATACGACATCTTATTGACTTAAAGGGTGCGATAAAATTTTTGTGACGGTGTTTTGTCGAAATGAAACTTGGTAACTAAGTAGAATCCTGAATTTGGATTGGCTTATAAATTTATGAGTGAAATAGTCATTAATAAAAAATGTTTTATCCATACTCCGCCTCTGACTTCAAACCTTCAAAAATGACAAGTGTTGTTTTCACGCAAACTACTGTGATTTTTAAATTATTCTTATTGGGCCATTTTGAAATGCTTTTATAATTGCACTAAACTCATTTGAAAAGAAATTATTGCAGATTACGATACATTGCAACCTTTTTTATTTAATGATGAATGTTTTATTTAAGTTGTAACGTATGTAGTGTTACTTACATAACACCCTGTATTTTAAGGCCTTTTAAAACTAAAATCAGCCTCAACGATTTATCCGAAATATGTGTCTGACATTTGATTACCTTACATTCCACGCACCAAATAAGTGTAATTTAATTGAAAATTATGTTTCTTTTTAAATAATTCCTTCCTCAAAGATTTATGTTATTCACCTATGTTTTTGTAAAACACAAAAACATAGACTTGACATAAACCATGGAATAATAATTTGATTTAAACGTCAACGTCACTGGGTAAACATTAATACAGAGTGCAGTGTGGTAGATAATTATATATCTGTAACTCTACGACATACGTCATTATTATTTGTAGTGTGTTATAAAAGAATGTCAGTATTTCGTCACGATTTACGTATATCTGTCACCCAGCATAAATTACTGTAACGTGCGAGCACCGCCGCACTAAGCGAGCGTCTAATTAGTCGATGACGTAATCGCCGAGATCAAGTAGCGAAGTAAACAAACGAGTCTCGACCTGTTTAGTTACTTCCGGTCGCCTGAAGCTTTTGTATTCGATGTTATCGTATGGAATGTTCGAGAGTTCTCCAAAAGGTAATGGACAGCTATATAAAAGCGACACAGCTCTGGCCAACAATTCAGTTCCGTTAGTGAATTCGGACAGTGCAGTTCAGTTGTGTATACAGACGCTGTGGAATTCAGTTGAGTATACAGACGATGTGGAAGCAGTTGGGTATACAGACGCTGTGGAAATCAGTTTAATATATAAACGATGTGGAAGTCAGTTATGTATACAGACGCTATGAAATCAGTTGAGTATACAGACGCTGTAGAAGTCAATTGTGTATACAGATGCTGTAGAAGTCAGTTGAGTATACAGACGCTGTAAAAGTCAATTGAATATAGACGCTACGAAATTCAGTTGAGTGAGTATACAGACGCTGTGAAAGTGAGTTGAGTTCAGAGTTCAGTTGACGTGAGCTGTCTAGTGGTCCCGTGAGGGAAATCGGACAGTTGAATGTGATATAAATAAGTAGTGATATAAATATAGTAATATAAATATCGCGTAGACAGTCTATAATAGTCTATCATCGACCGGCAGTCTAAGATTGAAACGCGTACTAAATAAATAGAACGTTGTGTTAGTTGTTTCAATAAATAAATAATCTTAGTGTTTAAGTATATAATTATATTCTTAGTCTTAAATTAGTATTTAATATTTGTATAACCATAGCAATCGTCATTTTTATTATCTATTTAATATTTATTTAACGTTTAATAAACATTTATTTTAACTACAATAATAATTCTTTGATTTTTACTCTTCACCCAAATAAATAAAACATTACATTACATAGACATACGTCAAATAATATTTCTCTTTCAAACGTGAAATGTTGATAAGCTATTGCTCATAGTGTTGTACATTCTTTCTTCGGATAAGTGGCCTTGAAAAGTCATATTTCGTGAATGCAACTATATCTATATAAATTGTCTAAAATTCAAATGTTTTAAATAAATTTGACTTATACGTCAGAATGACAGTGGGCGATTAGATTGGACGTATATTAGTACGTAACGAATTTTTAAAAAACGCGAACACATTTTAACAATGGGAAGTTGAATAATCTTTAGTATTTTTGAGCGTGACAAGGACACATGACGTTTTATTTTGTAACTAATGATTAAAGAAATTTTTCCACACTCTTTATTAAAGTGTTAATTTAGTAAATAAAGTCCCACTTTATACATATGTATGTATTAGAACTTAGAATATAGTTATTGATAGTGCAAGTGAGTATAAACATATATTATCAACAAGTAAGCACTTTATTAAGTAGAAAAGTATTTTTTAACATTTTTCGCTTGTTGGTAAAATATGTTTTTAATCACTTGAACTATAATCAACATTCCTCTCAAGTGGCAAAAAGGCAAAATACACTTTCAAAGTCTTTTAAAATCGTTATAAAACTTAACTTAATTTTATTTCTATTTATGAATTTTATAGTTACCAAAATTTAATAAATCTTCACCATTAAAATAATTAACTAATATGTGTGCTAACAAGAGTGATAAATAATCGAGTTATTTCAACGCGTTAATCGTCGAAAATATTAACCGTCGATTAGCACACGTTAGTTTAAAAAATTTCCGTTGATCGTATCTTATTAAATTGAAGAAAATTTAATCTAATTCAATGATAAAATTTTAAAGGTAATGCTCGAAATCCATTACCTAGGCATTTAATATGGGAAAACAGTTTCTCCTTACGCGTTGTTTCCCAAATTATTTTAGAAAATATTTCATCAAATAACTGTAGTGCATAATATTCTACTTATAATTTTATAATTAAATTAATTTCCTATGTTTTGTAAATGCAGAAATTATATATCTATAATTTTATGTTCTACAACTTTTATTTCAAGTATTTATATATTTTTTCCTAAAATAATTGCGCAAACAACGCGCAAAGGAAAACTGTTTTCTAATGGATTACTTATGCTAAAATGGTTTATCCATAGAAAATCAAAGTCCTACATTAATAATAGTCATTAATAAACGATTTTGTACACATTGAATCCCGTAAATAAACGATCTACGGAAAAGTTACTATATTGACGAGATTTCAATACCTATATAAAGTATTAGTTACTTTAACAGTAGATGTTTGAAAAATTATAAAGAAAAATATATTTTGAATTCACAGGAATTTATGAGAATTCTTAAATACTTACTTAATTGTAGATCATCTTCTAAATATCTGGCAATTAAAGGTACACTGGGGAACATTCTTAAACATTCTTTTAAGCATAGCTCAAAATATGGCATATTTTGTAAATCTTCATATGTAGCTGGACGATCAGAATCTCCAAAAATTTCCTTTAGCTCTTCTACTATTTTTTCTTGGTGTTCTTTCTCGTTAGCTAGCATCATGAGGGCGAAAGAAATACCCACAGATGTTGTGTCGTGACCCTATAATTAATTACTTAACTAAAATTTTCTAAATATGATAAATTTTGCAGTGTAATATTGACTATACAACTCATCGGAAAATAAACAAATCAGATAGCTCAATTTTTCTTAGTTACGCTGTATAACATCGGTTATTTGCGTTGCTAAGTTGTGTTTCGCGAAAGACAGCTCGTGATGTTTCGGTCGCAAATGAATCATATGTAATCATATCATTCATTGAACAAGTAATATTTTTGGCATTTCGTAAAAATATAGTTTGTTGATTCGTTGTATAGTCTTAACATATACAACTCGAAGTTCGAAAATCATCTAAATATATATCTCGTCCTTTCAACTGTATATTCGATATTTTTGAACCTCCTGTTGTATAACTATTGACTATACAACCATTGGAAAATAGACCAATTAGATAGCTCAATTTTTCTTAATTACGCTGTATAACATCGGTTATTTTCGTTGTTAAGTTGTGTTTCACGAAACACAACTCGTGATATTTCGGTTGCAAACAAATGAATCATATGGAATCATATCATCCAGGTATATAAATGAAAACGTAATATTTTTGACATTTTATAAAAATATAGTTGGTTGATTCGTTGTACAGTCTTAACATATACAACTCGAGCTTTGAACATTATCTGAATATACGGTTTGCGGACTCGATGTGTTGCCTACCTACGTATAACTTTTAATAATGTTTCGTTCTATTGATAGCTATATAACATACATCAGGTAGTGTCAGGTTATTAATATATTATTGCAGTGAAAATTATAATTTTATAAAAATATTCCAGTAAGATATATTTAGAAATATTTCATAAGTTCAGGTTAAGTACATGTTTCAATAAACCTATAAGTGTCCTATAAGGCTAAATCAGTGGCGGTGCGTCAGATGAGGCCAGGCTTAATCTCTTAAATTCAATACATTTTTAAAATTTTATATACTTTTTTTTATTAAAATGTATTGAAGTAATACAAATCTACAATAAGTATAATTTGAACTTACAAACAATTATTATTACTATAATATGCCAAATAGCCATTCAAATACCGTTATTTTCACGCGAATTTACACAAAGAGGCCAAATTGTGCTGTGTTCATAGGGAATTATGTAAGTGCGAGTGGGACGGAACGATGTTTGGATGTTCCCTCTCTCCGCCCTACACTACTGCCGGTGAACCAAGCGGTGACTTGGCCTCTCTCGTTTCGAGCAGATCGCACGGCATGCGCTACAGCGGAAAACACTTGCTTCAAACAAGTATATTTATATAATTTTCAATTAGTTTTTGTAAAAACAATTTAGTAATTACTATTTATTGTTTCTGTTGTTATTTTTTTATTACCATTATTTATTTCTATTTTAAGTGTATTGTTACTTGACACAGTTTTTTAAACAAAACATTTATAAATAGAAACAATGTATAGCTGTTAATATATCATGAATTGTACAAAAACCAACAACCAAGAAGAAACAAATTTAACAACAATACGAATTATTTACAACAATGGGAATAGTTTAACTCGGTTCAGTTCAGAAAAAAGTTAAATAAATAAATTATTACAATAATTACTTTTGCAACTAATATTTTCATTATTAGTTCTTTTGAATTATATAATATATAAACTTGCAAGCGTAAAATAGAAAAATAAAATCATCGGAATAATTATAATCTAATAATATAATATACGCGAGGATGAGAATTTCTCGGCCTCGGTTGAGTGGTGGGGAGAAGGCAGCATGGCTGGGCTTCATGCTGGCAGGCTGGCACGCTGTACTGTACTGTATAGCTTCTAACCTGCCATTCGTGTTTCGTTAGCCTTCACTGCCGTCAGGCTAATAGACTTTCGTTCTTCAACAGAGTTGCTCATATGAAAGAACGCCGGATTGATTTAATGTACAAATACTATATTTTTATTTTGCTACATTTACAATAGGTATAGGTAATAATGTAGTTGTGTGTTGATTATTTAAGTAGCATTCAAAAATGTTTGTACTTGAACCGAAAAAGATTTTTTTTAATATTTTGCCTCACCTCACTCTAAGGTAACGGAGCACCACTGGGCTAAATGCACTTTAAATTATATTTTTAAAGAATTCCATCAATATTATAAAATTACAGTGTCAGATAATTTTCATGTAGTACCTAATTCTTTAACGTTTGTTTTCGATTCTAACATATGACTAATTGTCATGTAAAATATTATAACGATAGATGCTTAATAATTAAATGAAATAATTATTGTGAAACTTATTGGATATGTTTCTTATTTGTGTGGATTAATTACGATTAATCATTTACTTTTTTTATTAGATTATTAATGTAACAACATTTCAATTTTTTTGTATTTATCTAGATGTATACTTTTACTCGTAATAAATAAGTATTAATAAATTCGAATGAGATATTTTTAATTCAGGGGCTACTAATTTAAATTAGTTTCAAGTTAATAAAAATTATACACCAGCGTTGACAAAAGATAATATGTAAATACCTCAAACATGAAAGTGTCCACTTCTTCTCTAATACCGCTATCATCAATAGAATTCTTCTTCTTAGCAGCTATTAGTAAATCTAACATAGCTAGCCTCTTCTTTTTCATTGTACCAATTTCATCTTCCTTGACTGAATTTTCTAAATCGCTGTCTTTGAAATTAGCTTCACGTTCTTTTATGACGCCTGAGGTAAATTTATGAAGAGAATTTATGACTTTATTTTCTTTCCATCCAATTGGTAATAAATTGTAAATGAAGTTATTGTGTAGCCATGGGCTCATTATCCGGTAAACAACGAGATCCCCCATTCTGAAATAGATATAATAAATAAGAGGAAGATGTCATTTTGAAATCTTACTTATGAATAGAATAGAAATAAGCTTGTTGGATTTGGTCGGTTGGATCTATGGATGTTCCCATTGCGGTTTCTGAAAATTAGAAATAATTATGCCATATTATATTTGGAATTTATATAATTTTATGATGTAGTAATGTTGTTATTGTTATTAGATGCTGATGAATGATTATAGGTAATGAAAATAGTCATTTATATAGTTACAAAAAAATATATTATTTAAGAAATTATTTTTGTCATTTGTTATGATGTGCTAATAGTAAATCCGGGTCTACATTGAAACGAACATTGTTAGCTAATATTTTTTTTTAGCGCACATGTTCAGCAATATAGTTAGTAAACAAATTGTTAGAACAATTGTTGGTAAGAATGTTGATATTAATTAACATATGATGTCCACACTACAATAACAAAATACGTTCGCCACAGTTTTAAGAAAAGGAAGATATTTCCTTTTGTTAGATTTACAAATCGAAGACAGCAATGGCTTTAAAGTTTTTATGAGAATGTCATCATCAAATTATTAATATTTAATAAATTTAATTGGATCTAATCTTCCTCGGCAGGACATTAATTTCTGGAAAAAGTATTTCTGTAATTGTAAACACTACATCTCCAATTACTTCTCGTCATCCCTTAGGGAACTCTGAATTATTGTTAGTAGAAAAACAATCGTTTCTCATAACAGAAAGTTGCGCCTTGTGGAAGAACACGTATATCTTTATTTAATTTAAATTCATAATTTTGTTGCTTATGAAACAGTTAATTAAAATATTACAAAACTTTAAGTAAATGCATTTTTTATAATAAAAAACTTTTGTTGAAATTTGTGCTAAAACTTTTGGGACATGGGACATATGTACGTTACTTAGTTTTTTTTTTGAGTTGGGTAAAATTAGGTCAACTTTGGAAAATTGCACGCATGTAAAAATTTTATGGACTGTTGTGTAATTACTTTATACCGATATAAGTTGATGAAATTAGGTGCAACATCATGAAATACATATTTTTATACAACATAATATAATCTTTAATTTTGTTCTAAGATCGTTCTTATGGAAACGAAGTTTTATTTATGTAGAAAAAGGTCATTTTAACGTCACCTTATTTTAAAATCGTCTTCACCCTAAAACCACAACGTGAAATTTATGTTACAATAACCACAATGTGGCGTCGTACGCGACACCACTTTAAGCTCGTTATCAGACATCTCTACGCAAATAAAAACGCTTTTATTCATTTATGATAATTTTATTTATGAGTAATAATTATTACAAAAGAAAACTAAACATTACATCAATTAACTCGTTAAAAAATTGAAACAACACCACTTTTATTGGTGAAACTATTAATTATACAATAAATATTTTTCAAAAATTAACCAAATAAAAATAATTTTTCGTAACATTATTTTAGGAATAATTAAATTTATTTACATTTTATGCAAATGCTGAGGCGTTGTTTAACACACACATGTTTATTCAAATGTTCGAAAGTCTTAATATTTTTAGGGTAGAATAATTGCACAGCATAGGCGTACGCACGGTGGGTGCCATGGGTGCCACGTCACCCTCTAATATATTAATACGAGGGCTGTTCTCTTTCCACTGAGCCTATATAGCAGGCTATGATATTTTGAAACAAATTTTGTTTGACATTTTAATCTAGTTGTTATAGTGACGGTTGTTAAATATAATTGAATGTTTAAATATACAATTTTTAAGTAATCCTTTCTCCAAGAAATTATTGAATTGAGCAAAAAGCATTATTGAGCTGTGATTTTATACAATTTCAAGCGTGGATTAAGCCATCAAGAATATTTTTAGGAAATCCATCGGGTATTTCATGACAAGCCGTGTTCCTTAGGTACCGCAAAGCGGGGGTACAATAAATTTCAGCGTGGCCGACATTTCTTAGATGACAGTTTTCGAACTCCTTGCCTTGAAAAATTATAAATAAATATGTTTTGCAAGTAAATTGTGTATTACTTTACTAGGCTCAGCAGAAAGAGAACAGCCGTAGTAATAATAAAAATATTAAGTTTTTATATTATTATTTTGTTCATTTTGTTATAATATATATATATATATATATATATATATATATATATATATATATATATATACAGAGTGTAAATGAAATAAGTGCATTAAATTTAACCAGTAATATAACTCGGCGAGAGCAACAATATTTCTTAATAACTTTTTCTCGAAATAGCATATTTTTTTAGCATTTTTACCACCCCGTAAATTGACGAGTCGTTCCAAATATTTTTGTGATAATTGAATGCAGTAACAATAGCTATGAAAAATTTTGTTTAAGCAATTGACAGTCCTGTCAATTGTTGCAATTAAATTTTGACATTAGTAATAAACTTGTTAATAAAGTAAAATTCTGTCAAAATGCGAGTACACAGACATTGTAATTACTTACCTATGGTTTATTTATTTTTTTACTCGTATCTGTATATATTTTACTTGACATCTCGGTTGACATAAAGACAGTGTCATGGAGTTGCCAACGCATTTACACGGAGCGTTTCCAAATCATCACCAAATCATTCTGTTCTTAACATTCGCACATTTGTTAATCTTGTACATCTTTATCACATCACAATACGGAGTGTCACATATGACAATTTTAAAAACAGCAACAGTTATATCCATAACATGTGCAAGAAGTTCTATGTTTTCAGCACATAACAGAATTCAATTTTGGGAATGGCTCATAATGTTCATTAATGAGACTGAATTTACTTGGGAAGGTGTATTTATTATGCACAATACACATCTCGACAGACGAAAATGCCGTAAAAAATTTCATTAAAACATATTTGAGCGGGAACAATAAATGGACGACTAATTAATGGCACTGAAGTACCTCTTTTAGATGGACAAAAGTTTGTACTTACATTTTTTGAATAACGTATTTAAACTATTATGATTTATCGACGATAAATAATCATTTCATAACCTAATAACTATGCTTTTGATATTCCTCTCGTTAAATTTAATGCACTTATTTCATTTACACCCTGTATATATATATATATATATATATATATATATATATATATATATATATATATATATATATATATATATACCGTGTGTCTACTTTTTTTTTATGGACCACAGGAGATACAATGGTAAAATTTTCATATGGCTGTAAATTCTGCCCTATTAATTTTAAAACTAAAGTGTAACCATAAAAAATACTGCATCAAATTAGCCTAAATTTGTTGATATAATAGGTTGCCATGAGATAAACGTAAAATAAAATATCCGTCTTTAATCTTTTTACAGAGTGCCATGCAATACAAAATATGCAATTTAAATAGTCATATTATTTGACTTTGACAGATAAAAGTTTATTAATTGATATTTAATTGTTTATATTGTTCCATTGAGTTTTTTCTGCGATAGTAAATGTATCCATGCTTGCTGCTAAATAAATTAATGAAATCAATAATTTCAAAAACTTTATGACAGATATCATCCGCCAAATTCAAGCATTAAAACTGTTTAAAATTTTGTGATAGTGCTCATGGCACTCTGTAAGTAGTTAAAAATTATTGCTTTTATTTTGCCTCTCTTTCGCAAACGAAACGCATGCAAACAATAATTTTGGACTTTTTAGATGCAGTTTTTAATTCTGAACATTTTTTGTATTTACAATGTTGTTCTAAAATTAATAGGACAGAATGTACAGCATTATGAAAATTTTACCATTGAATTACCTATGGTCCACAAAAAAAGTAGACACACGGTATATATTTTCTTTATTATTTTATCTCGATATTTTGAAGTAATAATGGTAAAATAAATGACTCCATTTACATTTATTTCAATTGGCACCCACAAAAGTAAAGTTCTGCGCACGCCTATGTTGCACAGCGATCTGAAATCGTCTAAACACTCATCATTGACAGTACAGAACGACGTGAGAAACTTTGACCTTGGCATAAAATAGCAAGCACAAACAGCAATTTAAATTTTAATAGGTCGTGGGCGGGCGAACGAACGTTGTGGTTCTAGGGATTGATTAGATTGTCAATATCTTCCTTTGTTTTCATAACTATTTCTGCCTTTTAGTGGAAACATAGGTGTTAATAATTCTGTTTACATATGAATGAGTAGTAAATACATTACGAGTATAAATTATTACTTTAACTTTAAGTACAAACTCGTTTATTTAGAATCGCAATAACTGATTTAATACACACGGTCGAAATCCAGAAACTAAAGTAATTATTTCTTCTTACCACATATAGCTCGTAACGTAGTATTAGCAATTAAGGGCCCAACATTAGTATGCGGTTTCGTACATTCCTTTTTCAAGTTTTCTACCAACTCTTGAGCATGTTCTCCGAACGTTTCGGTAAATTTCCTCAAAATATTGAAATGGAAGGCTGGTGTTAGCAATTTTCTTCTATGCTGCCATTTTTTACCTAAAAGCGAGCACATGTTACCATAGAGTCTTTTACTCTTATAGCAAAAGTATGCTTACCAGTGCTGGTCAACAATCCAGTACCAAGCCAGTTGTAAAGAAAGTCGTAAATTAAACTTTTTTTGATATGTGTCATACTTGTCAGCAATAACTGAAAAAGGAAATATTTGATAAATTGATTTGGCTAAAAAAAAAAAAATATGAAAGTAAATTATCAGCTATAATATCCCGAGGACATTGATAATTACGAAATAATTTGATAACAGTTACCGAAACCGCGTTGCTAGGTAACCGCCCGACGCCGAAGGCGGAGGGATGTTACCTAAAAGCAACGTGCTTGAGGTAGTTGTGATAAAATTATAAGTACTTATCAATGATCGAGGGGTATTCGGTGAGATTTTTTTTTGCAATTTTAATTAAATTTACGAAGAATTGGTATTTGGTAAAATTTAATTATAAAATCACCCAATAGATGGCAGTAGTAGCTATGAATATGTTCAGCGTCAACTGTGTAACGATAATAAGATTGACATTGACACGTGAAGACAAGACATGTCCAGTTTTATTATACAAACTTTTAATAGTAATAATTTTATTAATTGAATCGTGATTTTCACTGCCATACCGTGAAAATGACATTTTCAAATTAAAACAATTAATCTTTAATTATGTGTCAAAAAGTTTTTGTTACTTAGCAACTTAGTGACATAAGTGTTAATTGTCTTAGGGTAATTATCAGTATAAGTTTGTTTTGATTGGTTACTTTCGCACACGTGATCAGAAATACAGGTATTCAATTGGATAATTTTTTAACCAAAAATTTTTCTCCTTTTAAGTAAAAAATATCAATATTAGAGAATTAATTATAAAATTTAGAGTGGCATAAGTAAAGAACTACGTTCATACTTCACCCGCCGTTAACTAATTTTTAAGCGAGTGGATAATACTTATAAGCTGCTAGGAATGTAAGTATGTAGTTACGTCCCGGGGCGAGAAGCCGTGGGCCTTTCGAGGATGTTGAAAAGAAGCGTGTACATTCCGTGTTAAGTTTAAATTTTTAAAAAATTACTGTTTAAAACCACTTCCTGATTATTAATGTTTATGTTAAGATAATTAAACTGAGATATTAATAAACTTAGTTTGCACACCCATAAATTTTCATATCTTTGTATAGTTGTAGATATATATGTGTACAAACAAAAAAATATACAGATGTGATAATAAAACTTGTTTATAGAGATGTACTAAAAATTAATCATTACTTACTTCAGCATCTTCGGCATTGTTAACATTTATATCTCCGTGAGTTAAACACCATATTCTGTAAGATTCCTTGAAGGTAGCAGTGTATTTACGGAATACTTTGAACAAGTTTACTAAGAAAAAAAAGAGCAAATATAAATAAATATCTTGGTAATATTAATATGTATATAAAATGCTGGGTGAATGTAAAATATCTGATAGAATCAGTGGAACTTATAAATGAAACGCTGGATGGACGATCAGAACAAATAACACAATTTTATTGAACATGAAAATATTACACGTCAAACTTATTATATTTTTATCACATGACGACGTAATAAATTGGTTGTGTTGGTAACAGCAGTATTGTTTTTATTTTGGACATAGGTGACTAAATGTGTTTAGTACAAGTGATTGTTTAAATGCGTATGTGCGTGTGTGTGTGTAAGTAAAATTTGTATACCTAACACGCTCCCTCAAATTTAACTTCTACAATTCCAATAGATCTGCAGCAATTTTCGAATCTTGAAGGGCTTACTGCTTTTGTTAACATATCTGCGGGCATTTGGTCAGTTGGCAGATATTTTATTTCAATATATCCGTTTTCCAAAGCTTCTCTGATGAAATGACAACGAATATCAATATGCTTGGAGCGCGCGTGCTGTACGGGATTCTTTGCCAGATGAGCTGCACCTTGATTATCGTTGAACAAAGTCACAGGAGCCCGAAAATTAACATTTAATTCTCTGAGGAATTGACTTAAATGTATTGCTTCTTTTGTAGCATCGGTGAGACCGAGATATTCGGCCTCAGTCGAAGATAATGCAACAGTTCGTTGCTTTTTCGAAGCCCATGAGACCGCTGCACCTGATAGAGTGAACACCAATCCAGTATATGACCTCCGATCATCGACGGAGTTGCCCCAGTCCGCGTCGACATAACCTTTCATGTCGTCGCCCTTTTTGCTGTACGAGAGACCATGTTTCGAAGTTTGCTTCAGATATCGCAGTAACCTTTTAGCTGCTGCCCAGTGCGTATTGTCATGACAATCATTAAATTGACAAAGTACGCTTACGGCATGGGCAATGTCGGGACGTGTGCCCACAGCTAAGTACATCAGTGCTCCCGTTAATTGTCTGTAAGGATTTTCCACCTCGGTATTCTTCTCATTTGCCTTTGTTAGCTTCGATCCAAGTGCCAGGGGCGTGCGATTAGGTTTGCAATTTGACATGTCAAACCTGTTCAAGATTTCTTGGATGTAACCGCTCTGAGACAATTGAATACTATTTTCTTGTTGCTGGATTTCAATTCCCAGGCAGTATTTTGCAAGTCCCATGTCTTTGATTTTGAATTCTTGAGATAAAGCTGTTTTTATGTCATTTACTCTTTTTGAATTGTTGGATGCGATGATGATGTCATCAACGTAAATTAGAAGGAAGGTTTGCGACTTGCCTATTTTATCTACGAAAACGCAGGGATCGGACTTGGTGGGGGTAAGATGAAGTCGTAATATAACCTCCGTGAGCCTCTTGTACCATTGGCGTCCTGCCTGCTTTAAGCCGTAAAGTGCCCGGTTTAATCGACAAACCATATTCTTCCCCTTCCTGATTCGCGATAACATCTCATTAGCCTTCGCAGCAATTCTAGATCCTTGCTCTTCGATTGTCATTCGTTCCAACATTTTTTCAAGAAAAACTGGTTTTTCCATGAATAATTCTGTGTCGATTTTACCGTTCAAGTATGCTGTCGTCACATCCAGTTGGTGCATTTTTAAGCCAAGTTTAGCGGATAGAGCAGCTAGTAGTCTAAACGATTCCATTCTTGCCACGGGAGCAAACGTGTCGTGGAAGTCTAATCCAGGACGTTGAGCGAATCCTTTTGCGACTAACCTAGCTTTTCTGCGTTCGATTACACCGTCCGCATTAAGCTTGTTACGTAATACGATTCTTGAACCTATTACTCTTGCATTTTCTGGTTTGTTGACTATTTCCCAGGTATCGTGTTCGATCAGGGATTTCATCTCATGGTAGATGGCGTCGAACCACTCGTCGCGGTTGTCGCTAGAAATAGCCTGTGATAATGGCATTTCATTAGTGCACATACCCGAAAAAACGTTAAAATCTTCATCTTCGTCATGGTTGCAATCGATATTGTCATCTATGTTGTCTTCTGTGATCCTTTCTTCACAAGAAGATGCTCTATTGATAACTACGGTGTTATATTCTTTCTTCGGACGACCAGGCTGTCCTGAACGAATAATTCGTGGTCTCCCAGGACCTCTTCTAGTTTCTTGGACGTTGTCGGATCTTTCTACGTCAGTGGTTTCTTCTGAGTCGCTGACTTCTTTCAAATCGATGACTTCTTTCATAGGTTTGATAGCGTCGGAATTGGGTCCGATTGTAGTTATGTTTTCTTCGTATAATTCTGGAAGTTCTTCTAAAAATTTTACGTCTCTGCTGACATGGACTTTACGATCTTCTGGAACCCAAATACGATAGGCCTTTGATTCGGAAGAATATCCTACAAAAATGCCCTGTTTCGCTCTAGGTTGAAATTTGTCTTTATTTGGAGTAGTGTCGACAATGAAAACTTTGCAGCCAAATGAATGAAGATGGCCGACACTTGGCTTTTTACCAGTATATTTTTCTAAAGGTGTACCGTCTTCTAAACTTTTCGTTATGCTTCTGTTTCGAACATAGTTTGCCGTATTGACGGCTTCTGCCCAAAATGAGTTGTTTAGGTCGGCTTGCATCAACATGCACCTGGCAGAATTAACGAGTGTTCTATTGCGGCGTTCCGCCACTCCGTTCTGTTGCGGTGTATGGGTGGTTGTAAGCCTACGTTGAATACCTTTCTTCGAAAAATATGAATCTAGTCTCTGGTTGCAGTATTCGGTTCCGTTATCTGATTGGACGAATTTCACTTTCTTGCCTGTTTGCCTTTCAGCCTTCTCAATGAATTCGATGATTCTAGTTGAAGTTTCATCCTTGCTTTTTAAGAAATATACTTCGCCGTAACGGCTGTAATCATCAATGATCGATAAAAAATATCTAGCGCCACCATTTGATGTTGTTCTCATAGGTCCACACAGATCAGTGTGAATGATATTAAGACATTCCGTTGACCTATTTGTAGCTTTTCGAAAAGGTAGACGTGGTAACTTTGCTGCTATGCAAATTTCGCAATCTTGAGGAATGTTGGAATCGCTGAATTCCATTTCGGTAACACTTGCCTTTTTCTTCATTGTAAGAAGATCTTTAAAATTAAGATGTCCGAATCGCCTGTGCCATAATTCGATTTCATTTTGCTTGTTTTCAGTTACGGTGTTAACCTCCTGTTGACGTGAGCATATGTAAAATAAATCGCCACGGCGTTCGGCTGTCATTTTCACATTGCCATCCAAGTCACGAATAACTGCGTGTTGTTTTCTGAAAACAACTTCGTGATCTTTGTCTACAATTCTTGCTACAGATAACAAATTTGTTCTTAAATCAGGAATAAATAATGTATTTTCGAGATTTATGTTCTTGTAGCTATCGTTGGATTTTATTTTCAGATTGACACGACCTTTCGCAAAAACATCTGCAGTGGCTGTACTAGCTAGTCGTATTTTGCTGTTAATATCTTCAAGATTTTGAAATGAATCTTTGTTATTGCATAGATGTGATGTGCAGCCACTATCCACACACCAAAGTTCGTCTTTACCGCAATTTACTGGACTGTTTATAAAGAAACTTTCGTCTACGTAATTTGCGTTTTGTTTACCTTTATCTTGATTTTGTTCTCTTTTCTTTTTAAAACAATCGGATTCTTTGTGACCTCTCTTCTTGCAATAACCACAATTGTAGTTAGGCTTCTTTTTATTCGCAATGTAACCTGATTGTGATTTACCTGTACTTGCAAATTTTTGGTGCTGTTTAGCATACATTGCATTTGACTCAGTGTTTTCTGTTCTTCTTGCTCTGGCGTCGTTTTCTTCAATTATTTTAATTTTCAATGATTCGGCGTCGGGCAGTGCGTCACGCGTCTCAATGACACATCTAAAATTTTCAAAATTATCCGGCAGACTATATAACAGTATGATTGTGAGAAGGTCGCCATTGATTTCTACATTCATGGCGTTGAGTTTGTCGACTGTATCGAAGAAACGTGACAAATGTTCCCTCACATCGCCTCCATCAGATAGTTTGTGAGTAATTAACTGTTTAAGTAAACTTGCCTTGCGGGCTGGCCCTTTCGATGCATAAGTGCTTTGTAGCTTCACCCATATATCGTTGGAAGTTTCACAACCACGGATTTGCTTCAGTTCGGATGGTGAAATAGATAATATGAGATCTGACTTCGCTTTACGATCTTGTGTGATCCATGCGTTTTGTAGCTGCTGTTGAGTTTCGGCATCTTTTGCACCTGATTCAACTTTTGGCTTCACACGGGTACCGGATACATATTCCCATAAATCTGCTTTGACGAGTAACGCCTCGACTTGAATGCTCCAGGTATCATAATTGTTTCTATTAAGTAATTCGATTCGCGTTGCGTTTACGATATTTGCGCTAGCCATTTATTATTTTTAATTGAATAACCACGGCACTAGGGGACTAACACGATAGACACAGCTCGAGAGTTCGTCACCTGTCACCTTACGTATCTTTGACAGTTATTCCTTTTGATGAACTTTAATCGCGCACTATAATTCTAATAACTTAATTCCTGGGCCCATAACCTGATAGAATCAGTGGAACTTATAAATGAAACGCTGGATGGACGATCAGAACAAATAACACAATTTTATTGAACATGAAAATATTACACGTCAAACTTATTATATTTTTATCACATGACAACATAATAAATTGGTTGTGTTGGTAACAGCAGTATTGTTTTTATTTTGGACATAGGTGACTAAATGTGTTTAGTACAAGTGATTGTTTAAATGCGTATGTGCGTGTGTGTGTGTAAGTAAAATTTGTATACCTAACAATATCTTTAATTTTTTTAATTTTTTTAAAACATATTACATATGTGTTTAAAATTTACTGTATGTACAAGGTGGTGACTAGCACTCTCGAACATAGGACTTTGACTTTAACATGTAAAATCAAACATTCGTAATTTCCTGTTTTCCTAATTATTTTAGATAAAAAAGCTTCAAACATAGCTTCAGTTATAGAGCTGCATCTGAATCAGTAAATATAATTAATTGTTCCTGTTTTGTAACAAAAATTTGGTATAAAAATTGAAAATCGCCAAGGAATTGAAACAAATAAATTATCTGTCAATTAGAATAATAATAATAATAATAATAATAATAATAATAATAATAATAATAATAATAATAATAATAATAATAATAATAATAACAATAATATTAATAATAATTAATTTTAATAATAATATTAATAATAATAATAAAAAATAATAATAATAGGCGTGGATTATCATCTATTAAGATAGAGAGGAGGGGGGGGGCAGGAATAAGGTTGCTCCCAAGTTCCAGCAGGCGCCCCGCATGTTAAATGCGGCCTAACACTTCGTGGATCCCTGTACCCGTATCCGCAAAGGTACGCATCCAGTGCAGGAACGAATTTCTGCAATACGGATCTCGTGAATAAGCATTTCTGAGCCACTAGCGGTACCGTAGCTATATAAGCATGTCCCAGACATGTTGAGTTCCCAGAACTCGACCTCCCAGAGGTTAATGGGTCGCAGACCCATTATACTCAAAAATTTTGACTCTGCCGGGTCTAGAAATAAAACTATAGCAGCATACAAAAATAGCATTTATGTTCAAGAAACAGTGAGATTATTTTACTACACTTTAGGACTCACAGTAGGTGGCGAACCCAAGAATTTCAACAGAGCGGCGTTAATATCCAATGTTATAATACAAGTAGTAAGCGGCAATATGCCGCTTTGTCATAATTAGTTTTATTGCTAGACCCGACAGAGTCAAAAATTTTGAGTATTGGCGACTATCACTAGTATTCATAGTCGTTCGCCAATGGTTCGCCAGCGTTTCGCCACTGGATATTCTCTGTTTTAAGTTTCATAGACACGCGCTCGCCAGCGCGGGCATGCGTGTCTAGTGATTCGCCGGCGAAACGCCACAGAAACACGGGAGCAGGCATATAGATTCTCCAGCCGTACGCGAATAAGTTTTTTCAATAAAATAAAAACTAAAAATGAACGAAATTAATGGTATTTGTTTTGAATATCAATTTTTAGCTGAAATATGAAAAAATATACAGGCGTGTACCAAGGCGCTATATACGAGATATGTAAAATCCATTGCAGTATTATACTAATAAACAATTTAAAGCTAGATGTAGATTTTCCAAGCAGAGTATAAATACTTTTTTACTTCCTTGTACGAAGTAAAGGAAGTATTGTAATCGCGAAAAATTTCGGTTTTGAGATTTCAACGGAAATATCCATTTTGACCATCCCTGAATCCATTCTGACTAATTTCGTCGTGACGTCTGTACGTACGTACGTACGTACGTACGTGCGTACGTGCGTATGTATCTCGCATAACTCAAAAACGGTAAGCCGCAGAAAGTTGAAATTTTGTATTTAGGACTTCTATAACATCTAGTTGTGCACCTCCCTTTTTGGTCATTACATAATTTCCAGAAATGGTACTTTATTTGAAGCCTATAATAGATTTTAATGAAGAACTATATTAAAATATAATCCAAAACTTTAAAATTTGGTAAATAAGACTTTTATATCAATTAGAATAACATAGCAGATTTTGGTTAAAACAGGCTAACCGGAAGTGATATATTACCTGAAGTTGTTAACAGTTTTTCTTGAATAAAATGGTTTCATTTTGATTTTAGAAATAAATGCTTCTAATAAGAGTTTTAGAGAATTAAATTCTGCGTCTAGCACATCAAGTATTATTAAATTAGCCCTTTGTATAAGCGAGATATGTAAATTTAAAACATATACTTTTTGGTTTTTGTAATGAAGCTTGCTATGGATTAGGACAAAAAATAACAAAAAAATAAAAAATAGATGTTAATGTCAAATTACGTCAAACACGTGCAATTTTATAATTGGGTCTATACTTCATCTTCATATTGGTCTTGCGTACAAGGAAGTCGTGTGGTGTCCACATCAGATTTTTATATTTTGCAGTCATAATGAAGTCATTACGATACGCAATTGCGTATCGTAATGATCTTTATTTCGATACACAATTTTTTGTTTTAGACGGTTGGTACTAGATGACGTTTCTTTAACCCATTTTTACCTAATTTATTTTTAGTTAATTGACAATTCATTTTAATAATATAATGTCGAAATTATTATTATTATTTTTTTATTTAGGGAAGATTATTTACATGAAAATGTACAAATGGTTACAAATATAATCACAAATTGAGTAAAATATTTTAGTTTGTAGAAGACGCAAAATATAAAAAATAGTATAAAGAACTCATTTTATAAGACTTTCTTTCGCACTTGTCAATTAGAAAACTCGCTAACGCTCGTTTTCTTAATTTTTACGCGTGCGAATAAAACATGTCTTATAAAACACGTTCTTTAATATACTATTATATTACCAAATATTATACATCAAATTGAAAAACCTATAAAGAGAGGACTACCAATTCCACCTATATTGAGTCTATAATATACACTACGATTCTATGCAACGGGCAATTATCAGGTACCAGAATTATTTTATTAATAATGAAATGGATAGGTCGAGATTTTATTTATTTAATTATAGATAGTAACTGGAGATTGCGCGGAATTTCGCAACCCACAGTATCTCGATGCATTGAAAATGTATCACATACTATTGCTGCATTGGCCCGCCAAGAAATCAAATTTCCTGAAAATGAAGATTTGCAAAGAACTATACAACAATTTTACGATATTGCGAACTTTCCTCAAGTCTCAGGTTGTATAGACAGCACTCGCGTTCCGATAAAAAGTCCAGGCGGTAATTTGGCAGAAGTATATCGTAATAGAAAACGTACTTTTGTCAATTGTTCCCAACATTCGTTTTTCTTTTTGATGTTACTGGCATAAGTTTCTTTGCTTTCAATAACCGGATATTTTTTAATTAATTGAATTAAAATTTCCTTATCCTCCATCGTATATGACACTGCCATATTTTTTGTCTTCATTGACACTTTGATTCGCTGTGACAGCCGATTAGTGTACGCCCTACTATTATAGACGATTTTACACTGTATTAGACGGTATAGTCAGCTACAATTTGGTTAAATGAATAAAAATCGCCGAATGTTTTTGTAAAGAATAGTAGGTATATCTGTATCTGCCGCCCACTGGCGATCCGCTGGCTATTTACTATGAAAGTAAATTCGTCGGCGATTCGCCAGCGAAGCGCTGGCGGGCGGCTCGCCAGCGATTCGCTGGACGAAGAACTATGAATACCAGTGTAAAACTACCGAAGGCGGCGCTAGTGTTGTAGCATACACGTGCTCTAAAAATGGTATTGTGCTATAAGATCGTATATAGAAACATTGTATAACCAACATTCGTTTTGAAGTATACTAACAAATTCATTAAACTTTTTATAAATAGTGTTAGTAATAATTTTGTGTACGTACTTAAATTATAATAACATTCGAAGAAAGTTATCTTAGACTTATTTCTAAGGAAATGTTTACTTATTTGGAGGCAACAAATTCTTCTCGAAATTTTATAGAAGGGGGAGAATTGTTGAATCGTGTGTGGTTATTTTTATGCAGCGTTAATGAACATAATGCTACATCCTCATGAGATTAGAAGAAGTTTAAATTTACAATTGATTATTTACAAAAAGCTCTTGTATAGTTGGCCATAGTGGCCAGTGCAAACACATTACAGCTGTCTTTATATTTTGTACAAGATAGTAAAATAGTACCAAATATTATTTATGGATGTTAAATAAATATGTATTTACTTAGTTAAGAAAATTAAAATGGAACAAATATTTTTCAAATTGTTTTAATTACAAGTGTAAGAAATATATTGCATGCTACACATAAAGTGAATAGTGTATTATTTTACTCATAAATTGGTCAGGAAATAATACAATACTTTTCATTTTTGTTATCTTCTTATAATTCGTCACTTGTTTTCCAGTCCGTATTTTTCTAATCCAGCCCTCTCTTTTGTCGACAGACTCCATTTTACCAAATTTATTTTGAATGTCACTCTTCCTTTCGCCAATTTTTGGGACAGGTAATTTCTTCCTACCCCGAGAATGACAGCCATAAACGCAGCATTTGACATTGTTCATATTTTTTCGTTTTTTGCTCATATTGCAAAGTAATTTATATGTACTTTAAAACAAAAGGACAAACAAGGAACCGGCAAGGAATCCAATGCGCTATATATATTTACTGTATAGTTGAATAACAGAATACCATTTTCAAGAGTTGCATATATCGTCCGCTTGAGGGGTTCACGTTAATTTTAGTCGCCAATATGAGCTTTTAACTTACGATCACACGTGTGTAGGTCCCAGGTTTATCCTTTACTTCCCAGATGTTCTCGAGTAGGGCTGGTAGACTTTGAAATATGGAAGTAGACTTTCGATTTTTCAAAATATCGATTTTTGTCGACTAGTCGAATATACAAAAAAAGTCGAAATAATCGAAAGTCAAAATAATTGAAAAGTAGAAATAGTCGAAATAATTGTAGAGTCTATAAGTCGAAATAATCTGTCTAACTAATCTCTAAATTGTCAAAAAATATAAACTCTAAACTACGAACAAACCCAAATTTTAAAAAGCTTTCAGAGCCAGAGACATAAAACAATATTTGGAATTTGGATTATATTATTTTGAAACGTGTTTAAGCTATCAAAAATATTTTATCTAAATACGTAGTCAAAAAGTAATAATAATAAGAAACTGCTAAATTGCAAGTAAGTATATGAAATATTTAAAAGCCAAATGCAAAACTTTCTTTCGTTGTTGTACTTAAGTTTTTTTTTTTGCATAATATACACTGCGTTGACTTTTGTCCTATACTACGTAGATCTTCAAAAAACAACAAAACTTTGCTTCTTCGATTTATTTTTAAGACACGACGATAATTTAAGAAGCTCAAGATATCAAGAAATACAACAATAAATAATATTAACGTTAACTAAATCCAAACGCACACTACCTCTGTTCAGGGAGTTTAGTAGTAGACAGGCGTCGTGTCGTGCGTCGTTTTCTCGCAGTTTACATAAGAACTGCACGAAAGACTACGGCACGTATGCAGCAACAAACCACAAAAGAACACAGGCCACACCCCACACCATCACCACATACACACATCTGACCTGACATCTGACGGTTCAACTTGAAATGAAATATGTAAAATAATTAAGTCTAATCGAAAATGAAATTTGAATGAAAGTTGAAATAATTTTAAGTCTAAATGGCGAAATAGTCTATAAGTTGAATTGAACTAAAAGTCGAAATAGTGTAAAAGTCAAAATAATCTAAGTCTAAATAGTTGAAAAAGTCGAAATGTCTATAAAGTCGAAATAGTATAAAAGTCGAAGTCGAAATAGTCTATATTCGACTTATCGACAGCGACTTTTTTAAATTCGATCGACTTTTTTTGAGGAAAGTCGAATAGAAGTCGATATATCGATTTTTTTACCAGCCCTATTCTCGAGTATCTCAGTCTTACGGTTGGTATTTGTCACACCTCAGAGCACATGGCTCTGTGGACCCAGAATTGTCCCAGACAACTCTTCGAATAATAAGGAAACTAGTACATATGTTTGCGGCCACAAACAAATAATACAAATGTATATCTCACATACACCGTGCATATCAAATACACAAGCAGTGTATAACATATCAATCAAGCATCTGGTGATCCGCAATACACTATACCTGTATAATAATTAGAATGACAGCGAGTTCTACCACTCACTTATAATTAATGCAAGCAGCTAATCTTTTCTTATGGACACTTTCACACGCGCACGACACTGTGGATATAACAACACAACTAAGGGTCGGGCGGTAACCGAGGGTTAATTAAATGTCCAAAGTGTTTATTTCTTAAGTCGGCGCTTCTAAACCAGTGGCGCGTAGTAGAAAAGTGAATTTTACAATAATAATAATAATAATAATAATAATAATAATAATAATAATAATAATAATAATAAAAATAATAATAATAAAAATAATAATAATAATAAATATAATAATTATAATTATAATAATTATAATAATTATAATAATTATAATAATTATAATAATTATAATAATTATAATAATTATAATAATTATAATAATTATAATACTTATAATAATTATAATAATTATAACAATTATAACAATTATAACAATTATAACAATTATAACAATTATAACAATTATAACAATTATAATAATTATAATAATTATAATATTAATAATATTAATAATAATAATGATAATAATAATGATAATAATAATGATAATAATAATGATAATAATGATAATAATAATGATAATAATAATAATAATAATAATAATAATAATAATGATAATAATGATAATAATGATAATAATGATATTAATGATAATAATGATAATAATGATAATAATGATAATGATAATAATGATAATAATGATAATAATGATAATAATGATAATAATAATGATAATAATAATGATGATAATAATAATGATAATAATAATGATAATAATAATGATAATAATGATAATAATAATGATAATAATAATAATGATAATAATGATAATAATGATAATAATGATAATAATGATAATAATGATAATAATGATAATAATGATAATAATGATAATAATGATAATAATGATAATAATGATAATAATGATAATAATGATAATAATGATAATAATGATAATAATGATAATAATGATAATAATGATAATAATGATAATAATGATAATAATGATAATGATAATGATAATAATGATAATAATGATAATAATGATGATAATAATGATAATAATAATGATGATAATAATAATGATAATAATAATGATAATAATAATGATAATAATAATGATAATAATAATGATAATAATAATGATAATAATAATGATAATAATAATAATGATAATAATAATGATAATAATAATGATAATAATAATGACAATAATAATGATTATAATAATGATAATAATAATGATAATAATAATGATAATAATAATGATAATAATGATAATAATAATGATAATAATGATAATAATGATAATAATAATAATAATGATAATAATAATGATAATAATAATGATAATAATAATGATAATAATAATGATAATAATGGTAATAATAATGATAATAATAATGATAATAATAATGATAATAATAATGATAATAATAATGATAATAATAATGATAATAATAATGATAATAATAATAATGATAATAAAAATGATAATAATAATGATAATAATAAAACTAATAATAATGATAATAATAATGATAATAATAATGACAATAATAATGATTAATAATAATGATTATAATAATGATTATAATAATGATAATAATAATGATAATAATAATGATAATAATAATGATAATAGTGATAATAATAATGATAATAATAATAATGATAATAATAATGATAATAATAATGATAATAATAATGATAATAATAATGATAATAATGGTAATAATAATGATAATAATAATGATAATAATAATGTTAATAATAATGATAATAATAATGATAATAATAATGATAATAATAATGATAATAATAATGATAATAATAATGATAACAATAATGATAATAATAATGATAATAATGATAATGATAATAATGATAATAATGATAATAATGATAATAATGATAATAATGATAATAATGATAATAATGATAATACTGATAATGATAATAATGATAATAATGATAATAATAATTAATCTAACTTAATAGATGAACTAGTAAATATGTGTTAATTTTGTTACATATTTTATTTGAAGCTTACTAATATAAAATAATTAAGGAAGCAGGAAATTTCGGAAGTATGATTACATGTTGAAGTCCTATATTCGGTAATACCGGTCATAATAATAATGATGATAATAATAATGATAATAATAATGATAATAATAATGATGATAATAATATTGATAATAATAATGATAATAATAATGATTATAATAATGATTATAATAATGATTATAATAATGATAATAATAATGATAATAATAATGATAATAATAATGATAATAATAATGATAATAATAATAATGATAATAATGATAATAATGATAATAATTAAAATAATGATAATAATGATAATAATAATAATAATAATAATAATAATAATAATAATAATAATGATAATATTAATGATAATAATAATGATAATAATAATGATAATAATGGTATAATAATGATAATAATAATGATAATAATAATGATAATAATAATGATAATAATAATGTTAATAATAATGATAATAATAATGATAATAATAATGATAATAATAATGATAATAATAATGATAATAATAATGATAATAATAATGATAATAATAATGATTATAATAATGATTATAATAATGATTATAATAATGATTATAATAATGATTATAATAATGATAATAATAATGATAATAATAATGATAATAATAATGATAATAATAATGATAATAATGATAATAATAATGATAATAATAATAATAATAATAATGATAATAATAATGGTAATAATAATGATAATAATAATGATAATAATAATGATAATAATAATGATAATAATGGTAATAATAATGATAATAATAATGATAATAATAATGTTAATAATAATGATAATAATAATGATAATAATAATGATAATAATAATGATAACAATAATGATAATAATAATGATAATAATGATAATAATGATAATAATGATAATAATGATAATAATAATAGTAATTAATCTAACTTAATAGATGAACTAGTAAATATGTGTTAATTTTGTTACATATTTTATTTGAAGCTTACTAATATAAAATAATTAAGGAAGCAGGAAATTTCGGAAGTATGATTACATGTTGAAGTCCTATATTCGGTAATACCGGTCATAATAATAATGATGATAATAATAATGATAATAATAATGATAATAATAATGATGATAATAATAATGATAATAATAATGATAATAATAATGATAATAATAATGATAATAATAATGATAATAATGATGATAATAATAATGATAATAATAATGATAATAATAATGATAATAATGATGATAATAATGATGATAATAATGATGATAATAATGATGATAATAATGATGATAATATTAATGATAATAATAATGATAATAAAGATAATAATAATGATAATAATAATGATAATAATAATGATAATAATAATGATAATAATGATAATAATAATGATTATAATAATGATTATAATAATGATTATAATAATGATAATAATAATGATAATAATAATGATAATAATAATGATAATAATAATGATAATAATAATGATAATAATAATGATAATAATGATAATAATGATAATAATGATAATAATGATAATAATGATAATAATGATAATAATGATAATAATGATAATAATGATAATAATAATAATAATAATAATGATAATATTAATGATAATAATAATGATAATAATAATGATAATAATGGTATAATAATGATAATAATAATGATAATAATAATGTTAATAATAATGATAATAATAATGATAATAATAATGATAATAATAATGATAATAATAATGATAATAATAATGATAATAATAATGATAATAAAAATGATAATAATGATAATGATAATAATGATAATAATGATAATAATGATAATAATGATAATAATGACAATAATGATAATAATGATAATAATGATAATAATGATAATAATGATAATAATGATAATGATAATAATGATAATAATGATAATAATGATAATAATGATAATACTGATAATAATGATAATAATGATAATAATGATAATAATGATAATAATGATAATAATAATAATAATAATAATAATAATAATAATAATAATAATTAATCTAACTTAATAGATGAACTAGTAAATATGTGTTAATTTTGTTACATATTTTATTTGAAGCTTACTAATATAAAATAATTAAGGAAGCAGGAAATTTCGGAAGTATGATTACATGTTGAAGTCCTATATTCGGTAATACCGGTCATAATAATAATGATGATAATAATAATGATAATAATAATGATAATAATAATGATGATAATAATAATGATAATAATAATGATAATAATAATGATAATAATAATGATAATAATAATGATAATAATGATGATAATAATAATGATAATAATAATGATAATAATAATGATAATAATGATGATAATAATGATGATAATAATGATGATAATAATGATAATAATAATGATAATAATGATAATAATGAAGATAATAATAATGATAATAATAATGATAATAATAATGATAATAATAATAATGATAATAATGATAATAATGATAATAATTAAAATAATGATAATAATGATAATAATAATAATAATAATAATAATAATAATAATAATAATAATAATGATAATATTAATGATAATAATAATGATAATAATAATGATAATAATGGTATAATAATGATAATAATAATGATAATAATAATGATAATAATAATGATAATAATAATGTTAATAATAATGATAATAATAATGATAATAATAATGATAATAATAATGATAATAATAATGATAATAATAATGATAATAATAATGATAATAATAATGATTATAATAATGATTATAATAATGATTATAATAATGATTATAATAATGATTATAATAATGATTATAATAATGATAATAATAATGATAATAATAATGATAATAATAATGATAATAATAATGATAATAATGATAATAATAATGATAATAATAATAATAATAATAATAATGATAATAATAATGGTAATAATAATGATAATAATAATGATAATAATAATGATAATAATAATGATAATAATGGTAATAATAATGATAATAATAATGATAATAATAATGTTAATAATAATGATAATAATAATGATAATAATAATGATAATAATAATGATAACAATAATGATAATAATAATGATAATAATGATAATAATGATAATAATGATAATAATGATAATAATAATAGTAATTAATCTAACTTAATAGATGAACTAGTAAATATGTGTTAATTTTGTTACATATTTTATTTGAAGCTTACTAATATAAAATAATTAAGGAAGCAGGAAATTTCGGAAGTATGATTACATGTTGAAGTCCTATATTCGGTAATACCGGTCATAATAATAATGATGATAATAATAATGATAATAATAATGATAATAATAATGATGATAATAATAATGATAATAATAATGATAATAATAATGATAATAATAATGATAATAATAATGATAATAATGATGATAATAATAATGATAATAATAATGATAATAATAATGATAATAATGATGATAATAATGATGATAATAATGATGATAATAATGATGATAATAATGATGATAATATTAATGATAATAATAATGATAATAAAGATAATAATAATGATAATAATAATGATAATAATAATGATAATAATAATGATAATAATGATAATAATAATGATTATAATAATGATTATAATAATGATTATAATAATGATAATAATAATGATAATAATAATGATAATAATAATGATAATAATAATGATAATAATAATGATAATAATAATGATAATAATAATGATAATAATGATAATAATGATAATAATGATAATAATGATAATAATGATAATAATGATAATAATGATAATAATAATAATAATAATAATGATAATATTAATGATAATAATAATGATAATAATAATGATAATAATGGTATAATAATGATAATAATAATGATAATAATAATGTTAATAATAATGATAATAATAATGATAATAATAATGATAATAATAATGATAATAATAATGATAATAATAATGATAATAATAATGATAATAAAAATGATAATAATGATAATGATAATAATGATAATAATGATAATAATGATAATAATGATAATAATGACAATAATGATAATAATGATAATAATGATAATAATGATAATAATGATAATAATGATAATGATAATAATGATAATAATGATAATAATGATAATAATGATAATACTGATAATAATGATAATAATGATAATAATGATAATAATGATAATAATGATAATAATAATAATAATAATAATAATAATAATAATAATAATAATAATTAATCTAACTTAATAGATGAACTAGTAAATATGTGTTAATTTTGTTACATATTTTATTTGAAGCTTACTAATATAAAATAATTAAGGAAGCAGGAAATTTCGGAAGTATGATTACATGTTGAAGTCCTATATTCGGTAATACCGGTCATAATAATAATGATGATAATAATAATGATAATAATAATGATAATAATAATGATGATAATAATAATGATAATAATAATGATAATAATAATGATAATAATAATGATAATAATAATGATAATAATGATGATAATAATAATGATAATAATAATGATAATAATAATGATAATAATGATGATAATAATGATGATAATAATGATGATAATAATGATAATAATAATGATAATAATGATAATAATGAAGATAATAATAATGATAATAATAATGATAATAATAATGATAATAATAATGATAATAATAATTATAATAATAATGATAATAATAATGATAATAATAATGATAATAATAATGATAATAATAATGATTATAATAATGATTATAATAATGATAATAATAATGATAATAATAATGATAATAATGCTGATAATAATTATGATAATAATGATGATAATAATGATAATAATAATGATAATAATGATAATAATGATAATAATGATGATAATAATAATGATAATAATAATGATAATAATAATGATAATAATGATGATAATAATGATGATAATAATGATGATAATGATGATAATAATGATGATAATAATGATAATAATAATGATAATATTGATAATAAAAATGATAATAATAATGATAATAATAATGATAATAATAATGATAATAATAATGATTATAATAATGATTATATTAATGATTATATTAATGATAATAATAATGATAATAATGCTGATAATAATTATGATAATAATAATGATAATAATAATGATAATAATAATGATAATAATGATAATAATGATAATAATGATAATAATGATAATAATGATAATAATGATAATAATGATAATAATGATAATAATGATAATAATGATAATAATGATAATAATGATAATAATGATAATAATGATAATAATGATAATAATGATAATATTGATAATAATAATAATTAATCTAACTTAATAGATGAACTAGTAAATATGTGTTAATTTTGTTACATATTTTATTTGAAGCTTACTAATATAAAATAATTAAGGAAGCAGGAAATTTCGGAAGTATGATTACATGTTGAAGTCCTATATTCGGTAATACCGGTCATAATAATAATGATGATAATAATAATGATAATAATAATGATAATAATAATGATGATAATAATAATGATAATAATGATAATAATAATGATAATAATGATAATAATAATGATAATAATGATGATAATAATAATGATAATAATAATGATAATAATGATGATAATAATGATGATAATAATGATAATAATAATGATAATATTATAATAATAATGATAATAATAATGATAATAATTATGATAATAATGATAATAATAATGATAATAATGATAATAATGATAATAATGATAATAATGATAATAATAATGATAATAATAAAGATAATAATAATGATAATAATAATGATAATAATGATAATAATGATAATAATGATAATAATAATAATAATTAATCTAACTTAATAGATGAACTAGTAAATATGTGTTAATTTTGTTACATATTTTATTTGAAGCTTACTAATATAAAATAATTAAGGAAGCAGGAAAGGAAGTATGATTACATGTTGAAGTCCTATATTCGGTAATACCGGTCATCATCCTGTGTATAAATTAAACGTTTGTGTACATACTGGTTGGAAAGCCTTGACAAATCAATGTAACAAGAGAAAACACCATTTTGTCAAATATTACTTATGTGCCTCGTAAAAAATATAGGGTGTTTTATATAATTAAGATTATTCTTACATAAAATTCTTTTTTGTGCAACCGGACGCGAAATAAGTATTTCGCAGCCGCAATACAGGCCGCGAAATTAGGTAAACAACCACATTGACACTTGAGAATTGCCTAGTTTTGTTTATCAAATGTTAATCCCATAGCCACCTTGAAAGCTAACTTTCTATTTACATTGAAACTTTTTAAAATTAATAAAATTTGTAATTACATATTTTTTACGGTTGCACAAAAAATATTGTGTACAACTTGTCCGCGCCCTCGAGATTGCCTTGCCTCGGCCGCAAGCGGCCTTGGCGACAATTTTTCTCTCGGTACGCTAAAGAGTGATTTCGCGGCCTATAACTATTATAGTCGTCTTTGCTACCCGACTAAAAGTCACGGTAAAATAAATCTAATATGCAATGATTTAAAAAAATGCATGTTGCTTGTTGCATGTCGAACTTAGAAAGTGGTGTTTGACAATTAAAGCGATGTTCAGTTTTTGAAATAAACGCATACCTACTAGATTTATTTTTACCGCCGAGATAATATTTGGAAAAAATTGTTGACCTGAGATAAATTGCTATATCAAGGATTATTAGGAACACTCAGTAGAGACGACATACAAACTGATAAAAATATGAGCCCAAAATTATATTAGTTCGACCGACATAATATTTTACCTTAATGACATTTCATTTTATTACAAAAAACTCGATAAATATTTAAATCTTACAAAAAAAATTATTATTACCGTAAAATGTAGAAATTAAGTGTAACATATGTACGAATTAGAATAGTTGGGTAACTTATAAAATTTGCAAAAAGTAGACCGTGTATTATTTAACAGTTGAAAAAACAATTGATTCATTGTTGAAATCAGCAAAGTGCTTTACATCTGTAAGTGATAAGTTTTTAAACTAAAATGGCACGTGGTACACCATATAGGTAGTTAAAGTTTATATAGAAAAAAGTATTAATGCAAACCTGTAGAAAATTTAATAATCTTTATTTTTTATAATAACAATCTCGAAGAAATGGCATTTAAAGGAATTTAAAAAAAAAACTTTTGAACTTCAAGTAAAGTGCTATCGTATTTCTGATTTACACCAAAATCTAATGGCTTCTTTCCATATTAGAATAATACAGAAATAAAAGGTTACAAAATTTTCTGAATGATAGTATTTGAGTTAGAGTAAAGAATCCACACACATACACAAACATGCGCACACGCGCTCGCACGCACGATAGAATTTTATTGTTTTTATTTGCAAAGCTCTCCCTCCTATATTGTCCACGTCACACTTGGGTTCTCTGTCATCGATAATTAGAAATCATTTTTTTCTAGAGAGCGTGATATTTATCTCTCAGTTACATCTGATTTGAAGTATGAACTGTGTAAATAATGAATAGTGTTTATTTTTTAAAATATAGGCTCTGGGATTTATAATAGTATATTATGATATAAGTGTAAGCTAGCCTTTAAAGCACGCACGACAAGTTTAAAGCCGCGACGCGTAGCGGAGTGGCTTTAATGTCGTAGTGCTTTAAAGGCTAGCTTATACACGTGTATCATACGCTATTTTTTATTATAAATGCATCATAACCATTTAAAACTGAAAATTATTGCAAATCATACGGTTTTGATTTTTGATCCAGTGAGTTTAAGCGTTTCCAAGGAGACAGTTAGCAATTATTCGTATTGTTTAAGTTGTCAACAAGTCAATATTTTTTCACGTGATTGTGAGAGTGAGAAATGAATGAAATTAAAGAATTAGCTGAACAGGCGGAGTTAAGATTAATTCCGCCTAAATCTAAAGACGCGTATTATAAGGAATACGAAAAATTAAATAAATGGATGGAAAATAAAAATGCCGTAACTGTGGATGAAACACTCATGCTGGCCTATATGAACCAAATGGTATAACGGTAACTTGTGAAATTTATTGTACTTATTTTGTGTTTCGTTATAGTCAAATCAGTATAAACCTTCATCATTATGGTGCATTCATTCCAAATTACAAGCAATGCTAAAACTTAAGAAAGGAGTAAACATAGCTACTTTTCATAAATTGCATGCTTTCATGAAAAGCGTTAATAAAGGCTACGAGCCGAAAAAATCTTTCGTATTTTCGGAAGAACAGTTAAGGAAATTTTTTATTGAAGCCCCAGATAATACCTACTTATTTTTGAAGGTAAGCGCGAGATTATGATATTTTTTACAAAATTTAATAAATATTTTATTTTAAAGGTGGTAGCCATATGTGGAATATTTGGCTCATGCAGGAGATATGAATTATGTGATTTGCGCCTGTCTGATATTAAAAAAGAAGGTTCTGTTTTAATTATTAATATTCGACCATCAAAAACCGAAAAAGGTCGAAAGTTTGCTGTGGTTGATAATGATGACATATCGTATGTCAAATTATTTAACAAATACCTATCTCTACGTCCAGAAAATATATCTACGGATAGAGTATTTTTGAAATACGCCAATGGAAAATGCATTAAACAAGTCGTTGGAATTAATACTTTTGGAAAATGTCCTTCTCTTCTGGCGCGTTTCTTAAATCTTCCTGACGCTACAAAGTATACCGGACACGCGTTCAGGCGCAGTTCTGCCACAATCATGGCAAACAGCGGAATGAGTGTGGATGAACTGAAGCGCCAAGTAGGATGGAAATCATCAACGGTAGCGAGTGGATATATTGAAGAATCCATACAGAACAAAATATCAGTCACGAAACGCATTGGAGAGGCACTTACCAGTACACAAACTATATTAAAAGATAATATAGACATTCCAGCAAACGGCGACAGCGAAACTATAAATACCCAGCTAAAATCCTGTAATTTCCATATTGCTGACAACAAAAATTGTAATTTTTATATAAATTTAAATAAAAACCAATAATAATAATTGTTTTAGTTGTTATTCATATTAATTGTCATTTTTCGTTACCTAGGTAACTCAAAAATTTAGCGTGTTTTTATGGTCGATTTAAACACGCTTTGGCGTGTTTTAAAGAGGGATTATGATGCATGTATAATAAAAAATAGATTTTTGGTAGAATTATTAGGTTGTGACAGTGATTTTGCTTTTTATTCTGTCGGTTGCCTAGATATTTAGTGTATTTATTGCAGTCATGCTAATCTCAAATAACAAAATATCACCAAAAGTCGTATAAGAATGAAGCTCGTTCTAACATCTTTATGCGTACTAGAAAATGACATTCTAATTCCGAAACAGAGAAAATAAATTCTCTGTTTTTAGAAAAAGTATTGGCTGTAGAAAATTCAATAATCTTTAATTTTTATAACATAAATTTCGAAAAAATGGTATTTTTCGAAGATAAAGTAATCCGAGTTTCAAGTAAAGTTCTATTTCCGGTTATCCGATTTACTCTAAAATCAAAAGGTCCGTGGAGTTGGCGTATTCATAGAGAAAATTTTATTTTTTTTATTTAAATTATAAATAAAATAAATAAATCTATCATTACGGCCTATTATCAATTTCTACGTGTGCCAATTTGCTTTTTTAGTCGCAAATTTTGTAATGAAGATACTGTAGGGGGCATTTGCCAGGCGTCATCTCATGGGCTTTCATAATTTTCGTAGAGAGAGCACACTTTATGCTTTTTTGAAAATTAGAAATAGAGCATCGTACGCGTCGGACTAGTGTACCACGTGACCTGCACTGGCTGTTATTCTCTAGCCCCCGTTAATGAATGTCTTTTATATAATGAACCCCTGTTTGTTTAAAACTTAATAATGAATATTAATAAAGAAATAAAATGATATATAGATATATATATATATATATATATATACAGGGTGTTCCGCGGATACGGGACACCCCATTTTTTATTATTGGGGGGATACAAGAAAATAGATGAAGGGGGATATTTTTAACCAGTGGTTCTCAAACTATAACATAAAGTTATATTTTTTTAAATAAGATGGTATATATTTGTTAAACCCATTCCATTGAGTATTTTTTTTAAATTCAACCATGTATACATTTTATATGATTACATTATAAAAATATTGAGAAAAATGCAATTGAAATTTAAATAAATATGATTTTTACAGTTATTTTTCAATAGGCTATGTGTAGCCACCTTGACCGATTAAGAATGAAATGAGTAGGCGGCTACTACTTCAATGTTATAATAGTTTTTTTCTTTGTAACTATTGATAAGTGGTTTGGTTTTGAATAATAAAAATACGTCTAAATCTTATCATTATATATATATACATTCTTTACAATATAAGATAAACAATATTTTTACACTGGCGACCCCGAGTACCAAGCATTCAAAACAATACAAAACCGCATTTGCCGCGTGCTATCTGGGAACGTTTTGAATTTTCTTTGGTGCCACAATAGCAGCAACGTCGAGATGAAAGACAGAGTGTAAACATCGTTTTATTGACATAATGAGTATAATAATTAAATGTGTCCGACTAAACGCAAATTAGGAAGATTTCCCCAGACTTTGTTTACAACTTTGTCAATAACTTAGGCAAAATCTGAAGTATTATCTAAGCCCTAATATATTGGCTAAAATTGTATCAAATTACATAAATTGATACATTCCCTCGCTTGGAAATGTACTTCGCTTCACGTTTTTTTATTTATTTTTTAAATTAAAAATGTATAAAACAAAATGTGTTTCGAAGAAAAGTTAGGTTATTCCTACAAAAGTATTGAACAAACGTTTTTTATTCCAAATTTTGCTTCTCTTATGCGATAAAATGTGTTTATTCGAGTTCCTTATACTGTTTTATTAATCTATACTTAGTTTTCAGGGCACAAATCAAGAACAAATGCTAATAAATGCTGTTAAAGCAAACACTTGCACAAGAAAAACGAATGACCGATGCTCGGAACGGGCAGTGGTTGAATAATCGACCATTTGTAGGGTATTCTTTTATACTAAAATTATTGAACCTAGTACTTTGTCCGGTATTGATACTAATTGGACAACAAATGGTCGAAATATCGACCAGTACCCGTTAAAGGATTAAAAAAATATAACTTTATGTTATAGTTTGAGTGCCACTGGTTCAAAATTTTTTCTTTAACAAGGGAATGTCCCCTTTCATCTACTACAACTTTTATTTGAATGATTTTCTTGTATTTCCAATAAAAAAGAAAATAATCGGGGTGTCCCGTAACCGAAAAACATATATATTTAAACAACTGCAGATCATAAGAATAAATACAAGTAAATAATGGGGGGTCGTTACAAATTATAGCTATAAATAATTTTAAATTATCCACTATGAATACGCAAATGTAAAGTTAGCGTACCTATTCATTTTATTTTGTTTTTAATAATTGAAAAAGATGAGCACAATATTAGGACAATATAGTAACTAAATAGAACAAAATGAGTACACAATTATAGCTATAAAAATTTAAATTTTTCAATATGAATATGCAAGCGTAGTTAACGTATTCAGTTTATTTTGTTTATAACAATTGAAGGAAATGAGCACAAAATTAGAACAATAAAACAATAAATAGCACAAAGTGAGCACAAAATTATAGCTATAAAAAAAATCTACTATGAATACTCAAGTGTGAAGTTGGCGTATTCAGTTTACTTTGACTATAACAATTGAAGGAGATGAGCACAAAATTAGAACAATGCAGCAATAAATAGTAAAAAATGAGCACAATATAGTAACTAAATAGAACAAAATGAGTACACAATTATAGCTATAATAATTTAAATTTTTCAATATGAATATGCAAGCGTAAAGTAAACGTATTCAGTTTATTTTGTTTATAACAATTGAAGGAAATGAGCACAAAATTAGAACAATAAAACAATAAATAGCACAAAGTGAGCACAAAATTATAGCTATAAAAAAAATCTACTATGAATACGCAAGTGTGAAGTTGGCGTATTCAATTTACTTTGACTATAACAATTGAAGGAGATGAGCACAAAATTAGAACAATGCAGCAATAAATAGTAAAAAATGAGCACAAAATTATAGCGATAAATTTTTTTAAAAAATTCACTCTGAATACGGTAGCGTGCGAAGTTGGCGTATTCATTTTATTTTGTTTATATCAATTGAAGGAAATGAGCACAAAATTAGAACAATGCAGCAATAAATAGTAAAAAATGAGCACAATATAGTAACTAAATAGAACAAAATGAGTACACAATTATAGCTATAATAATTTAAATTTTTCAATATGAATATGCAAGCGTAAAGTAAACGTATTCAGTTTATTTTGTTTATAACAATTGAAGGAAATGAGCACAAAATTAGAACAATAAAACAATAAATAGCACAAAGTGAGCACAAAATTATAGCTATAAAAAAAATCTACTATGAATACGCAAGTGTGAAGTTGGCGTATTCAATTTACTTTGACTATAACAATTGAAGGAGATGAGCACAAAATTAGAACAATGCAGCAATAAATAGTAAAAAATGAGCACAAAATTATAGCGATAAATTTTTTTAAAAAATTCACTCTGAATACGGTAGCGTGCGAAGTTGGCGTATTCATTTTATTTTGTTTATATCAATTGAAGGAAATGAGCACAAAATTACAACAATTCAGTAATAAATAGAACAAAATGAGTACAAAATTATAAATATAAAAAAAAATTGTCGCTATGAATATGCCAACTTCACGGACCTAAAATCATAGGGCCGAAATACAACGTTTCAAAATTTTCCGAATGATAGTATGTGCGATTTTTAGCACGATCACTATACCAGTGGGAGTTAAGAAGTCTATATACTTTTAATAGAGTTTGTAAATAAAATTGTTTTAAATATCGCCACAAATGTTTTCCAACTATATAAGAAATTTTGTTTTATGTACATAGTACGTAGGCTTTACCTGGTGTTGTATGCATATCTAATAAATTTCCTAAAATTGGAACAGGTTTTGGTCCTGTATATATATTTAACATTCTTCCAAATTTGCTAAATGTTTGCACATAGTAAGTGTATGCCAAATATACGGCAATTAGTCCCATCACTACTGTTAAAGCTAACATTTTTAAATTTATTAATACCGCGCACGGCACACACTTCGCACAATATCTCACTACTATAGATATGAGAAGCAAAACTGCAGGTTTAAGTAAACTTTGATACACTCTATATCTCCGAGTTGATCTACACGTCAACAATTTCTGATCACTGTTTTGATAAAACTAGTAACAGAAATAAAGTCAATCAAAAATCCAACCTGTTCTTGTGTTGTTTAAAAAAAAAAGATTCATGTAAATGGGCTTTTGTGCCGATATATGCGATGCTGGTCTATTAACAGTTGTCAGAGTACTATGCTATCACCTTCAAAAAATTTAATTGTATTGACGAACTAAATTACTTTTTGTTCTCGAACAAATGACTGTAAATTTAATAATAATTTAAAATGAACCCCACATTGATTTTTCAAATAAACCACGAAATCCTCTATTTGATTGTAAGTAAAGGTTGGTGTACGTGACAACATAGCATTCGTCATAATTGTATTTACTGCTGCGCAGAATTGAATCATGTCTTATTTCGTAATATACTGTACTATAAATAATAGTTTCAATATATTTTAGGAAAAATTGCAGTCTAAAATCTAATATATTTGCTTTATTTATTTTTTAATTCAAAATAACTAACTTTTTGTTTTTTTTAAGATAAAAAAATCTGATGTGGCCAACACATGACCTCTCAATTCCATGTTTGAAATAGCAATGAACTTTAAGTAAAGTATCACTTCCGGTTGATCGTTCGTAAACAAAATCTAATTTGTTGTGTCAGTAAATAGAAAAGCCTGTAATACGAAATATTGGATTATATTTTAATATGTTTTTTCTCGAAAATCTGTTAAGAGCTCCAAATTAAGTATCACTTCCGGTTTATCATATAGGTATAGTCGAAATCTAATGTTGTTTCAAATTATACACGTGTTTTAAATACCAAATTTGAAAAGTTTTAGATTGTATCAATTTATGTTTCACGAAAATCTGTTCAGAGCTTCAAATGAAGTATTACTACCGGTTTATCAAATTTATCCTAAATCTAATATGTTGCTTCCTGTTGTATAAAAGTTTTAAATACTAAATATGACAAGTTTTGGAATATATCATAATATATTTTTCACGAAAATCTGTTCAGGGCTTCAAATAAAGTATCACTTCCGGTTTAACAATTGTATCCAAAATATAATGTGTTGTTCCCCTTCATATAAATGTCGTAAATACTAAATTTGACAAGTTTTGGAGTATATTATAACATATTTTTTACGAGAGCTTCAGAGCTTCAAGTAAAGTATCACTTCTGGTTGATTAATTTTAGCCAAAATCTAATATGTAGTTTCCCATAATATAAAAATCTTAAATACTAAAATTGAAAAGTTTGGGATTATATTTTAATATAGTTTTTCATTAAAAACTGTTATGGGCTTCAAGTAAAGTATCACTACCATTTATCCAATTTTTCCCAAAATCTAATTAACTTTGTTATATGAATGCAGGAAGCTTAAATACGGAAAATAGATATATTTGGAAGTTTGTTATAAAAGTTATCGTGGACGAAAAAAATCGCCACACGCACACGCACACGCACACGCACACGCACACGCACACGCACACGCACACGCACACGCACACGCCTTCGCACACGCACACGCACACGCACACGCACACGCACACGCACACGCACACGCACACGCACACGCACACGCACACGCACACGCACACGCACACGCACACGCACACGCACACGCACACGCACACGCACACGCACTCGCACACGCACACGCACACGCACACGCACACGCACACGCACACGCACACGCACACGCACACGCACACGCACACGCACACGCACACGCACACGCACACGCACACGCACACGCACACGCACACGCACACGCACGCACACACACACACATACACACGCACACACACACACACACACACACACACACACACACATCATCGTAAAAATAGTAAAACCGTGTTGTAGAGACCCTAATTCGTGCTTATTTACTGAAAACCCACCATCAATTTTTAGCACGACTACGGTATAACGGGAGGTAATAATAATGTAGATATTATTTTTTTGAGATGAATATTGAAGGTCACTATACGAAAATCAAAACATTTTATAAACTAATTATACGTTTGTTTTTTAATATAAATAAAATAGGTACTTTATTGGGTTTTCTTTGGCCTTTCAACAGCAGCTATTGGAAGATAAAAGACAATGAATCTACCAAATTTTCTGTCACCGTCTCCGATGGCTCTTTATTCTGCTATTCTTTTCGATATTTCTTTTTTTAATTTTTTTTTTTTTTTTTTTTGGTTTTAATGGTTCTCTTGTTTCATTCAATGATTTCCAGCACTTACTCAATCTGGTTTAAGTTTGTTAAGATTATATTATTTTGTAATTTTATAAATCAAGTACGCGGTTCATATTCAATATAATCATAGTTAGTTTAGAAATAATTATTGCTGTCATCAAAGATTGTAATTTCACATATAATAAATGTTGTCAAATTAAGACCTGTCTTGTATGGTTTATTCGTTCTGGTGCATTCATTCCTAACAGGTTATGGGCCCAGCACGCTTCCACTGCGCGACTGTGAATGCGTAAATATTAAAATCGTTATTATTTTGTGAGAACGTGTTGTCAAAATGAACACGGCAAGCGTATCGAGAATTGAACTTCTCGGGAAGAATAATTTTGACACATGGGCCGTGCAGATGCAGGCAATTTTAATTACGAACGATTTATGGGAATTCGTCGGTGGAGATTCCATGAAACCAGAACCAACAGAAAAGGACCCGACAGCGGCGGCGATAAAAGAATGGCTCAGAAATGACCAAAAAGCCCGTTCATTGATCATTTTATCGATATCGCTGAGTGAGATCAAGCAGGTGAAGAACAGTGTTACTGCAAGTGACACGTGGCAAAGATTGAAAGAAATTTATCAATCACAAGGTCCGGCTCGTAAAGCAACATTACTGAAAAAGTTGACTTTACACAAAATGACAGACGATACCGATGTGCGTGACCACTTGAATGACTTTTTTGATACTGTGGATGAACTGGGAGATATGAACATTGAAATAAATGAGGAATTGCTTACTATAATGTTATTGTACAGTTTACCAGCACGGTTCGAAAATTTCCGGTGTGCTATAGAGTCGCGTGACACTTTACCGACCCCCGAGGCTCTTCGAACAAAAATTATTGAAGAGGATGACGCACGTAAATCTAACATAACAGATGAAACAACGGGCGCTATGTTTGTCAATAGGAACGGACAAAAATTCAAAAAGAACAACAAGCAGGGTTTAAAACCAAAAAACGACAGTGAAAAACAAGGCGGTTCATCAAGTTTTCGATGTTACGTCTGTAATAAACCGGGACACCGAGCAAGCCAATGTAAATTTAAGCAAAAAGGTGCAGCAAAGAAAAATAACAATAATTATTCAGCACAACTTTCGCAAGAGGTATGTTTGAAGACAATGCCGACAGCAGCTTATCAAGAAGATGATTCGTGTCGAAGGTGGTGTCTCGACAGCGGCGCCACTTCGCATTTATGCGGAGATCTTGAGATCTTCTCAGAGATAGACGAATCAAATAAAGGATCTTTAAGCCTTGCTGACAACTCGGTCACAGAAATTGCGGGAAAAGGCGCAGTTCGTTTCTTAACATGTGAATCGGGTGAAGAGAAAACACTTTTTCTCTCAAATGTCTCTCATGTTCCACATCTCAAGACAAATTTGCTGTCTGTGGGAAAAATTACAGACCGCGGTTACGAGGTGATCTTTGACAAGAAGGGTGCAACTGTGCTGAACAAGAACGGGGACGTTATACTGAGTGCTGAGAGGATAGGCAACCTATATTACGTGCGTGAGTGCAGAGAAACAGCGCACGTGGCCTCATCATCCCACAAGATTGACTTGAAATTACTGCACCAACGACTCGGGCACGCGAATGTGTCTGACATCTCGGAAGCGTTGAACTCAAGAATCCAGCAACGACAATTGACTGCGATATTTGCCTCAAAGGTAAGATGGTCAGGACGCCGTTCCCGAAGAAGTCACATCGGAAGACAGGGCTTCTTGATTTGATTCATACGGACGTTTGTGGTCCGATTCCAATTCCGTCATTATCTGGAGCACGATTTTATTTGGAGTTCATCGACGACTTCTCTCACTGGTGCGAGGTAAGATTCTTAAAAAGGAAAGCAGAAGTATTCAAGGCTACAGTTGAGTTCTTGACTATGGCGGAAAATCAGAAGGGAAAACGCATCAAAATGCTCCAATCTGACAACGACCGAGAATACTTAAGCCAAGAGTTTGACGACTACTTGAAGAAATATGGAATAACCCGCAGGCTTACCGTACCGTATAATCCTGAACAAAATGGAAAAGCCGAGAGGATGAATAGGACCCTAATGGAAACCGCCAGGTGTATGTTGATTCAGGCTAAATTACCTCACAAGTTTTGGGCAGAAGCAGTGAATACTGCTAACTATATAAGAAATCGTCTACCTTCAAAAAGCTTGGAGGGAAAAACGCCGTACGAACTATGGACAGGTGAGATACCTGACGTCTCACAATTCAGAATATTTGGAAGCAAAGTCTACTTTTTGGACAGAGAACCCGGAAGAGGCAAATTGGATCAGCGAGGTAGAGAAGGAGTTTTTTTGGGTTACTCCGAAGAAACCAAAGGCTTCCGTGTATACTCACCTGATAGAAACAAAGTCATCATTAGTCGAGATGTGAAGTTTCTTGAAAACGAAGAAGTATCCGAAAAAACCAAGAAAGAAGTTTTGGAACATCTCACAGAAGCGAATGACTTGAAACAGGAGTTCGTGGATCTTCTGTGGTTATCACCCGAAGGAACAGGTCAACCAGCGTATGCAGGAGAAATAGCCTGCGAACCAGCTGTTCAACCCAAAGCCGAAGAAGAAGAGGTCTCACAGAATAATATTCATTTTCCGGAAGGTGAACCTTTCCTTGAAGATGACGAAATTGAAATCATACCTGAAGATACACGACCATCAAAAGGAGGAGTCGGTCGACCAAGAATTCTGCGAACTGGAAAGAGGGGAAGACCGAGAAAAGTGTTCCAATCGGAACTTCAGAATATACAAAAATGTGAAGAGGAACAACAGACTTTTCTTTCTGAAATTCCGTTCAAGGAGGCGATGACTGGACCGAATTCCGAAGAATGGCATGACGCCATGGTCACGGAGATGGAGTCTATTCTAAGAAACAATACCTGGGTGTTAGTAGATCATCCCCGTGATGCTAAGATTATCGGATGTCGAATGATACTTCGAGACAAACTAAAACCTGATGGAACTCTCGAAAGAAGAAAAGCCAGATTGGTAGCTCAAGGTTTTAGCCAGGAATATGGAATTCATTACTTCGACACTTTCGCTCCTGTCGCAAGAATGGGATCAATTCGTTTGATGGTGTGTCTTGCTGCTAAATTCAAACTGAAAATCCAACAATACGATATTACGACAGCATATTTATATGGTAATCTCGAAGAAAAGATATATATGAAGCCACCTAAAGACTTCGAGAAAATATTGCAAAGCATTGTGAAATCCGGAACTGACGACGAAATCAAGAATAAGGCTAGAAACATGCTTCTCAAGTTAAAGGAGGGTAACAAAGTCTGTTTATTACAAAAATCTTTGTATGGCTTGAAACAGGCTGGAAGAAGCTGGTATCACAAGTTGAGTGAAGTCCTGAAGAGCTGTGGTGCCAAGCCAACTGCTTCTGATCCTTGTCTTTTTCAAATAGGATCAGGAGAAGATTATAACTTTAATAGCCATCTACGTTGATGATATCCTGATAGCATCTAAGAACCAGGAAAGAATTTCTATGGTTGGAAAAATATTAAATGAAAACTTTAAGGTTAAAGACTTAGGTCCAGCTAAACACTTCCTGGGAATCGAGTTAGTTCAAGACAACGGATATATAGCCATGCACCAACAAGGATACGTGAAAGAGATTCTTCAGAGGTTCAAAATGAGTGACTGCAGTTCTGTAACAAGAACGGAGGACCCAAGTGACGAAGAATCAAAATTGCCTTACCGCGAGCTGGTAGGTGCGTTGACATACCTGTCGACGACGACTCGCCCTGACATTTCATTTGCCGTAAGTTATCTGGGACAATTTAGCAATTACTTTGGAATGGAACATTGGAAGGCGGCCAAGAGAGTGTTACGGTATTTAAAAGGCACATCGAACGTCGGACTTATCTATGGACCAGACTTCAAACCAATCCAAGGGTTTGTCGACGCAAATTGGGGAAGCTGTCAGGACAGAAGGTCCTATACAGGGTTTTTGTTCTTGCTTGGTGGATGCCCCATATCTTGGGACTCACGAAAACAAAGAACTGTGGCCCTAAGTACTACGGAGGCCGAATATATGGCGATCTCCGAGTGCGCCAAAGAAGCAATATATCTACGACAATTTCTGCAGGAGTTAGGTTTCAACTCTTTAGCTACATTGTCTATTTATTGTGATAATCAGAGCGCGATCAATTTAGCCAAAAATCCTATGTATCACAATAGGAGTAAACACATAGATATAAGGCATCATTTTGTTCGTGACACTTTAAAAAGTAATTCCTTTATTTTAAATTATGTATCAATAAATGACCAAATTACAGGTTTTCTGACTAAGAGTTTAAATAGATTAAAACACGAAAGTTGTATGAATTATGCTGGTTTAAAATGTATTTAATCCACATGAACCTTTTACTTGAGGGGAAGTGTTAAGATTATATTATTTTGTAATTTTATAAATCAAGTACGCGGTTCATATTCAATATAATCATAGTTAGTTTAGAAATAATTATTGCTGTCATCAAAGATTGTAATTTCACATATAATAAATGTTGTCAAATTAAAACCTGTCTTGTATGGTTTATTCGTTCTGGTGCATTCATTCCTAACAAAGTTCGATGATTGTGGGGGATGGTTGAACTCATTTTCATTTTTTGATATTAAATAATAGTAATTTTTTTACAATTATGTATGAATTATGTTGGATCGCTTTCATGTATGAAATGAAAATTGTCTACTAATCTCTATTTATCGGCACTTTGCTTTAAATTTGCTTTAAAAATATCAAGGTAACTTTGGTTACTCATGATTATTGCAATAATAGCTAATTTTGCTACTCTCGTTGCTGTCACCACCGTATTTAATTGTTATAGCGATTTTACACTTAACAATAAATCGTTTAATTTATTGACAGATAAATCGATTAATTTATCGTACAAATCGTTGAGAATTTATACTTGACGATTTTCTATCAATTTATTTTTGTTGAAATTAGGATTACCAACTTCTTAACATTATCTTGTTTGTTTGTTAGGTTAGAGTTTAACCTAGCGGCGCTTCAGTTTTCTTAAAGATTTTTGGAGTGTAGGTTTCTTGTAGCCTACTTGTTAAAAATGAGGAAAACTAATGAATATACGTAATTATAACTTTGGAAACAAGCAAACATCCGATATAGTGTGAAATGTCAAATACTATAGGGCTGGCACTGGAAAAATAATCCAAAATTCCACAAAAAATCGACGGAAAATAGAACACGTTCTATTTTTTCAATTTATTGGTCAATCTATTTTCGTAAATAAATCAATTGATTTTTCTGTTTTACACGTACCGATAAATTGATGGTCGCAGTCGGATCAATAAATTGGTCGATGTATCTTTAAGTGTAATACAGCCATTAATTTTAAATGTGTTTTAAAGTTTCTACTTCTAAAAATACATATACGGATTAAATAGCAGGCAAAAAGTTTTGAGAAAACCTAGTAAATAATTAAAAGTAGAATACTTAAAAGAAACAGAAAATAGATCAGAGACTGTATGTACAGGTTGAGTCACTGAAACGGGGCGATTTCCAAAAACCATTAGACAATAAAAAAAATATTTTTAAACATTTATTGCTGTAAACATAAACTACATGAGTGGAAATTTTATGTAAGTGCACAATCATTCATTTTTTGAAAATAATGGCCGAATCTAAAGCCTCACTGCAGCAAAGCTGCCCATAACCACAGAATATATACATGACTATCGTCAACACAAGCGACACTGTTGTATGTATTGCCGTCCGTGTGCTCATGGTTATGTGTGTGAACTTAGACCAGGGAGGAGTAACGTAAGGGATTGGGCGTACTCCCGGTACGCCAGCCTTTCCCAGTGACGGAGTGACGACGTTCGTGTGCAAGGCGGTTGGGTAAAAGGCTGTCCAAATAATAATAAAGATAAAACAATTCTAAAAAGCTTTTTTAGATTACCGACTGACCCAGAAAAATATTATATTTATTTTATTTTACATTTCTATCGACCGCCTCAGTATATTATGGTTACACTAAAATTTATATATAATTTTTATGGGGTTTTTATTATTATATTTTTATATTTATCAAGTGGACATTTAAATTTACATTTGAATTAGGTTTTACGTATTTTCTGTATGTTTACATTTTAATTTAAACAGGAAAAGGTTTTAAAAGAATGCTATTTCAAAAATTTTCATAGTACTACTAACATTGATATCAAAATAAATAATCTTTCCTCTTAGATACCTAGGCAGGCATCTTACATACGCCTTTGCTAGCGCGTAAAGCACTTCACCTCGAATGCCTGGATGGTCCTTGGGGTGTTACTTTGAAACACTTTTGTTTTTTGGTATCCCCAAAGAAAAAAGTCGCAGGGAATATCGCCGTTCTTACTGATAAGACGACCATTTATGTAATACACTTTAACGGCAAATGCGCGTTTTCGCCCCAAATCGTCCCATTTTACTGACTCACCCTGTATATGAATAAGTTATTATTACTTTTCTGAGAATTACTGATAATTGATTTCATAAATGCAAGTCATGCCGGATATTTATATCATAATTATTTTAAAATAATTTTAATCAGTACATAATTACTTGAATGATATTTGGAAAATGTAATTTAAAAATGAAAAACCTAATCATATAAAATTTTAAAAATATTTTAACTCAATGATATCTACTTTAAAAATATATTTACGTAAACTTAGTTAACCAAATAGAATTTGTTTTAACTTAATCATTTGTAAGTGTAAAGATCTATTTTTGATCAGCGATAATAATGTCTGAACAATAATTCAATACTTGTGATAGTGAAATTACGTAATCGATTATTCTAACTATATAGTAAAACTATTGTGTTATTATAAATATATTACTTTATAAAAAATGTGGCCAATTCCATGTTTAAAATAGCAATTAGCTTTAAGTAAAGTATCACTTTCGGTTGATAGTTTGTAAACAAAATCTAATTTGTTGTTCCAATAAATTGAAAAGCCTGTAATACGAAATTTTGGATTATACATTTTATTGTTCTTCCTCGAAAATCTGTTGAGCTCCAAATTAAGTACCACTTCCGGTTTATCATATAGCTATAGTCAAAATTTAGTTGTTTCAAATTATACACGAGTTTTAAATACCAGAATTGAGAAGTTTTAGAACATGTTTTAATATATTCTTTCAAGAAAATCTGTTTATAGCTTCCTGTAAAGTACTACTTCTGCTTTGTCAATTTTAGAAAAAAATATAATATGTCCTTTACATTAATATAAGAGTCTTAAATACTAAATTTGAAATATATATATATATATATATATATATATATATATATATATATATATATATATATATATATATATATATCAATATATTTTTCTTGAAAAGCTTCAAATAAAATATTACATCCGCTTATCAATTTTAGCCAAAATCTAACATGTTGCTCCTATTAATATAAAAGTCTTAAATAAATCTCCCAAGTTTTGGAATATGTCAATATATTTTTCACGAAAGTTTGTTTACAGCTTCAAGTAAAGTATCATTTCCGGTTTATCAATTTTAGAAAAAATCTAATATGACGTTCTTATTAATATTAAAGTCTTAAATACCAAATTTGAAAAGTTTTGGTATATATCATAATATATTTTTCACGAAAATCTGTTCAGAGCTTCAAATAAAATATCACATCCGGTTATCAATTTTAGCCAATATCAATTTGTTGCTCCTGTTAATATAAAAGTCTTAAATACCAAATTTGACAAGTTTTGGAATATGTCTATATATTTTTCAGGAAACTTTGTTCAGAGCTTCAAGTAACGTATCATTTCCGGTTTATCAATTGTAGAAAAAATCTGGTTAAATAACAATACTATTGATAAAATATTATTGCGATTATCCAGAACTTAGTAAAATAATGTTTTAATTTTTGGTATTATACCCAAGTTAATGCTAATTTATTTACCAACCGTACCTCTAGTTATAAATTCGAGAAAATCAAGAATCTCGAGAAGAGATCGAGAGAAAGCAAGAATGAGTGTGCCGAGACAAAATGCAGATAAATGTTGTGTCGAAAATTCGAAATAAGACAAGAGTAAATAATTATTACTTGCGGTTTTTTGTCTTACGGCACGGCGTCCACTAAGAAAAAATTGCGTTGGGTTTAATAGGAAAAAAATCTGCCCTCCGATTAGTTAAAACGGATACCTAGATTATAATAACGAAAAAATAATCCGCGGTCAGTTTTCAAATAAAATTGACAAAAATAAATTATACTGGGAAATAACTGATGTGCAAATTTCGGAAACTTATATTTTTGAAAGTTTCACTGAATATTTTATTAAAAGTTTCACAAAATGTTTCATTATGAATTTCAATGAAAGTTTCATATAAAAATTTCAGTGAAACTTTTGATGAAAGTTTCATTTAAATTTCAGGAAACTTAACATTTGACAGTTGAATTTAAATATTTGGATCCCAAATTAAATAATTTGAAAATAAATTAAATTAAAAATTAATTATTGAAAATGTAATCCAAAATTTAAAAAAAATAATTATAAAACTACTTAAAACAGAAAGTATCTTGTCTTTTGTATTTATTTCATTGAAATATCGGCAAATTCTACCTTTAATTTTTATCATACTTAAACAGTTCTGAATCCTGAATTTTATCTTCGAAAAATATACACGTTCCAGCATGTAGATTAACCAAATATAACTTGCACGTAGGTAAGTGCAGGTGCGTGTATGTCATTTGCGCAAGTCTATTGCAGAGAATTGGGCGGCGCCTTCGCAGTGTAGCTTATGAAACTTCCAGGAAACTTAACATTTGAAACATTATTTGTTAAATTTTTTAATTGAAACTTTCAAATGGCACATCACTAAGCATGGCGTATTGTGATGATTGTGACGTATCGTAACGCATGATTTTTCTATGCTACTTTTATGGCACATTTTCATAAAAAGTATGCTCATGCTCTATCGCTACAAGTGTACGTCAGATTTGTACTTAATAGGTTAGTTTATTCGTAATACACTATATTTAATTTATATTTCCATTTAATATATTAATCTTAACTTTGACACATGACACATGCCATGTCAGTCACACAAGACAGACAATTCGTAATGCAGTATTTTTCATATTTATTTTCATTTAATATATTAAGCTAAACTCTGACATTAGTTACACAAAAACAGAGTACAGCACAGTGCTGTAATAAATTTCGTAATATCGCAACGAACCGTAACGTGCCGTAACATAGAAAGATAAAAGTTGGCGATCTTTGGGTTTTTGACACGTTACGGTACGGTGCGTCATGTTACGGCTTATGTCTATAAATTTGTGTAAACTGAAATAATAAAATGTTACAAAAATATATGGAAAAAAAAACTGATTAAAACAGTAGCATTCTTAAGGTATAAATTATTGTCAATGTTGCTAATATTAAATTGTTGGCACAACCTTTATGTGTTACTATGTTTAATTTTTTATAAATGATTTGTTGAAATTGTGCCTCCACGTCTCTGTGTACCAGGTTTTCGCTGAGTTTTCCCTCGCACGTCAGAGAGCGTCAAACCATGACACCCAATCATATTTCTCATATTATTTACTATTTGCTTTCATAATTCATTTTCAATAAATGCACAAAGCTAAACACACTGTCTGCTTTTTTGAGAGATCATTATTCTTTAATTATATCAAATACCTATTCCGATTCCTCCACTTTTGACAGCTACTCTGTATTACGAACCAGGTACGGGTTACTTATTAAATATAAACACAACGTAGGGTAAGTACAACCTTCATTTAGACGAGGCCAGGTATGTCACATTACAATATAAAACATATACTTAAAGTTTAACATCAGAATTTTTCTTAAAACCTTAACCCACAATATAATTATATCAATTTTACTATCAATTAAATATTAAGTATTTTTTTCTTTTATGAAAATGTACAAATATTCAGGATGTAACACCAAAACAAACCACCGCCATTATTTTATTTATTATTATAGTTACAAAAAATATTATAGAACAAATTTATAGAAGACCAAGGGAGAAGGGGGACATCTCATTAGGGAAGAAAATATTTTTTTAAACCACTGGTTCACGTTACAACACAAAGTTATATTTTTTCAAATGGGATTATTAGTTATTTATTATATGAGTGTGGAATGTATCATATTTGTCACGGGCTACGTGGCTAATTTTCTTTAGTGACTAATATACATTCCACACGAGTGTAATACAACGTTTTATCCAGCACTTTTGTAAAAACCTCTTAAATCATTTTTATGTTTTCATTCATCGTTTGACACTAACAAGTCAATTGCTGTAGTATTTTAAATTACAAAGTAGCCATTGAATGGTTGTTATGTTTTTGTTGCATTGGTATTGAAAAAATTAGCTGTAATTATTATTGTTTGTCATTGGAAATTATTTGAAAGAAAAATACATGAAATTGGGTGAAAATAAAGATCTTTCTTTGAAACATATTTACTTGGATGAATAGCATCTTTGAATTTAATTCCGAAGCAAAAAAAAACGAGACAATTTTCAACATAGTTTCCCATTTAAAAAATCATGTTTGTGTTATATCTCGAGAATCATTAAGTTTTCAAAAAATCTAATTACTCTATTTTATTCTATTTAAAAAACGGTAAAATTTTGTTAAAAACATTTTTTCTCTAACTATCATAATAAATAAGATGAGATATTTTCAAAATGAGCAAAAAGTAGTTTTTGTCCGTAGCTCAGAAACAAAAGAAGATCGAAAATTTCTATGGTGACTATTAAACATTTCTGGAAAAGTTGACCCTGGAATGTGCAAACGGTTTTGCTCTATCATAAATATTACCCGAGATATCTAAAAAAAACAACGAATATGAGACAGCCTGTACACTTTTTTTCGAAGTAATATCCCCCTCGCTCAGGGCCCTTGGAGCGTGAAGCGATAGCGCTACCGCTACTCCACCTAGGTCGGCGAGAAAAAGGAAATTCCTTAATGTCGACAATAAGAATAAAAAAAAAAAAGTATTGTAAGTGCACTATTTGACATTTGTTAATGAAAATGATTTTTTAACTCAGGATGTATAAAACAAAGACGGAAAAACCCCTTGTCATTCTTTCTCTCTCCTCCGAATATGAAGCTGACGGCGCATTCCAGTAGTATATATTGAGTTCAGTGGGATAAACATATTTTTATGCCTATTTGATAGCGTATTTTTTATGAGTTCCATCATGTATTTGTTTTATACCTTTACATAACAAAAATATTTAGTATGCGATTGAAATTTAAATAAAAAAATTTATAGCTATTTTTAGTAGGCTATGTATGTATAATCCCATTTGAAAAATATAACTTTGTGTTTTAACCACTGGTTTAAAAAAATATTTTCTTCTCCAATGGGATGTTCCCTTTGGTCTCCTACAACTTTGTTCTATAGTATTTTTTTGTAACTATACAGCCTGTATACAATAGGTAAAATACAAGTAATAATTATTATTCATATCATAAATACTGTTTTATTTCCTTGGCCTGAATTTCATATTTATTGCACCCTCGTTTCTCAGAACGAAGTCCAGTTTCAAGTTCATAGTTTCAGGAGTATCCACAGGTTCTAAAACGTAATTCCTTAGTACAGCTGAAATAATGCTCTTCATTTCCAATATGGCAAATTTTTGCCCAATACAGTTTCTAGGCCCTGCGCTAAATGGAATGTAGGCAAAAGGATGGCGTCCTGCTGTATTCTCCTGCAAAAATCGGTCAGGATCGAATTTTTTCGGGTTAGGGAAATATCTTTCATCATAATGTAAGTCGTAGATGTGTACGTTTACCGTTGCTCCTGCTGGTGCAACGCCAGTACCTAAAAAAAGAAAATGGATTTGGCACAAGTGAGTAAAAACATGTTTTCCCAACAAGTAAAAAGTTTAGCATATGCTAATTTCCATAAAATGATATTCCAAAATCTATTTTAGCGCCTTTTTAAAAATAAAATCTGCCTCAACAATTTATCCGGAATGTGTCTGCGATTTGTTTAGCTCACGTTCCACGCGCCAACCTAACCGGCCATAATTATAATTATTCAAAGAAATATAAAATAAACTTTTCTATTTTAGTATTTATGATTTGTTAGTGGTATCCCGTTATCCGCAAAATGTATTTGAAGCTACAATATTTTCCATTTAATTATATAAACGTTCTTTTCTTTCTTGTTTGGATGAAGTAATTGACCAGACACTTATTTCTACGAAAATTATTACAAGAAATACGGTATAGGCTATCCAAGTAGTTGTTTCGTGTCGCTGGTCATGCCATCTGATGGATTTCCCGTTAAATATTTATGGGAGGGATTTATTTCGTGTAGAATGGCGTTTTATATATACACGAACAGTTTTGTCAGTTTAAAATATATTTGAAGCACCACTTGAAATAGAAAATACGTGTGTTCTCATAAGCTGTGATTTTGAAAACGTCGACATATCTTTCTTATACGTTTGCGCGGTAAATTCGCGCCAGTGTGAGGACTATCAGACTGTCACTACTTGTCACTGTGTACTTTCAGTCGACGACAATTTTGAAAATATTTCCTGTTGATTTGGGAGAACCGTTAGTTAATATGTAATTTGTGTATTCCATTTACTTACATGTTTCTTGAACTTTGATGTATATTTTTCTCAAAGTCAGTATAAAGATTTTCGTCGTGCGCTTTATATAAAATTGTCTACTAATAATTTATCGTAGATCTCATAAATATTATACAATTATACATTTTATATTCAATAGCATGTATATTTTATAGATATTTTATTTTATTTTCCATTATTGTTATCAAAGGCACACAGATATGTATTGTCCCATAACCTATCTTGAATCGAAGTATTTTGTTCCTAAGTTATAATTATTGAACTAAATTTTTTATTTGATAAAATTCGATATTGTCAATTTAACTAACAATTAAAAGTAGTGCAAATGGTCATTAATGATAAAGTGCGCTAATAAGAGCGATTAACGTGGTTATTATCGAAAATATTAATCGTCGATTAACTCTCGAGTTAATTTTAATACTGTTTCGTTGATTGTATTAGATTGTTCTAGAAAATTTAGTTATTTTCCATGACAAAATTTTGTTGGTAAGTTGGGAAGCTCGAAATGCGTTACATAGGCATTTAACATGAGTAAACAGTTTTTTTTTCTTACGAGTTGCTTGTCATAATATTTTGGGGCAAAAAATCTTCAGATAAAAGTGGAGCATAAATCTTTGTGTATAACTTTGTAACTAAAATGAACAACTTTTATTAAAAATATTTATTTAAAAGAAAAATTGAGAAACAACGCGAAGGGAACACTGTTTTCCCATGTTAAACCCTATGTAACGGATTTCGAACGCCATTTTTTAAGAATAGAGTATGTATGGTTACTTTTACTAAAATTATTTATTAATAGAAAATCAAAGTCATGCATTAATATGAGTTATTAATAAATGATTTTATATACATTAATGAAACCTATAAAAAAACGATCTACGGAAAAATTACTACATTGAAGAGATTTTAATACCTACATAAATTCCTACGTCTTACTTTACAAGTAGATGTTGGAAAAATTATATAAATTTGCTATTGTGAAGTCACAGGAATTTATGTGAATACTCACTTAATTGTAGATCATCTTCTAAAAATCTTCCAATTAAAGGTGCACTTGGGAACATTCTTAAACATTCTTTTAAGCATAGCTCAAAATATGGCATATTTTGTAAATCATCATATGTTGCTGGACGATCAGATTCTCCAAAAATTTTTTTTAACTCTTCTACTATTTTTTCTTGATGGTTTTGCTCGTTAGCTAGCATCATGAGAGCGAAAGAAATGCCCACAAATGTTGTATCGTGACCCTGTAATTAATGACTTATTTAGAATTTTGTAAATATGATAAATTTTGCAGTATAATTTTGCGAATATTTCATTATATTGATAGCTATTTTTCTATTATTAAAATAATCAATAAAATTAATTATCCGTTAGATAAGTATTGATTGTGAAAATAAAAATAAAATAATTTATGTGACCAGAAAAACTTTAAAGGTGCATTCACAAATGAAGATTAGGTTTATGGTTTTTGGTTTAGGTTTAAGTAAGTCATTCATAATGTAAGTTTAAATTACTTGAAAATTAGTTTTGATATGTAGACATCTATGCAAATTCTTCAAAAACAAGATTAAAATATCGATAGACTCGTTCTCATTGGTGAAGTTTGTGACGTCGAACGCAGTGGCGTAACTAAGAGTTTGGGGGCCCGCCCGTAAAAAGCATTTGGGCCCGTTTTTAATTGTAGCGTTTATCATGGCCTACATACCACAAGAACTTGTGGAAATTGTGACTAGGCAAATATTGGAGGCCTGAAAATCCAAGATTAGGCACTTTAACATTCCACCAAAGTCATTGCATGTTGTAACATTTACTATAAAAATGAGATTGGCCCGTACTTTTTTTTAATGAAATTGGTGGCACAGTTCACTGGTGAAAGTTACAGGGAATTGATTCATACACTTTTGGTATCCCAAATAAAAGAACTTGAATGCGACAAAATATGGTATTAGCAAGATGGATCAGTATCATACCGTCTAAATAATAGCAATTTTGCGAAAATCATTCTCTTATCGTTATTTAATCCCACGTTTTGGTAATACACATTGGCCGCCAGGTGTCTTGATTTGACAGCCCCAAACTTTTTTTATGAGGTTATTTTAAAGGAAAACTCTGGATCAGTTGCAGGAAAATATTTGCCAAGAAATCGAAATTCTATCAGACGAAATGTGATGGAAAATAAAGAGCTTGATTTTACATAGCAGACAAGCGGCCCCTTGCCAATATTATTTTTGGAAATTTACATTTAAAAAAATAAAGGACTAAATAAATTTGTATGTTGCTACAAAAAAATATATTAAATTCAAAATTTCGCAGTAGTAACAAAATTATAAATCATGTAAACTGGGGCCTCTCTAGAGCCGGGGGCCGGCCCGCATTGCGGGCCCTGCGGGCCCGTTAGTTACGCCACTGGTCGAACGAAATGAAAACGAGTCTAAAATGATATAGATATATACACCCATCTTCATTTATTATCCATTTGGAGGTTTCGGCTATTTAAACAAATGCGAGAAAAACATGGAGACTGTCATAACTTAATTGCTGAAATATAACCAATAATGCCAAGCGAATGACAGTTTCACGGCGCACAGGTGTCTTGTTGAGTACTGGTCTACCGATATTTTAGTCTTATTTTTGAAGCATTTACACAGATGTCTGTATATATCAAAACTAATTTTCTGGTAATTTAAGCTTAATGTTAGATTTATGGTTTATACTTTCGCCGCATATTATGTAATGACTCCATTCACACTTCAGAATTTAGGGTCTCTAAATACAAATCATAAAGCTAAACATTGAAAGGTCCAAACTTTAGGTTTATAATTTAGTTTGCCGCACAAACTTCACCAACGAGAACGAGTCTGAAATTATATAGATATGTACACCCATCTTTATTTAGTATCCACTTGGTGGATTCGGCTTTTTATAAACAAATGCGAGAAGAACATAGTCTGTCAACTGTCATAACTTAATTACTGAAATATAACCAATAACCACATTACATTGACATCTTTTTTTGGCACGTTCGTGAAATTTAAGAACGCAGTATATTGTTACTATGAGTTATAATGTTTCAAATAATGATTTTGTTATATGTGTACTATGAAAACCAATATTATCTGAGTTTATTTTGTTATTACATTGCTACTTATGCTAATTAAGGTATTTTTATTGCTTTTTTTGTATAATCTACCTGTAATTGGGATATTACATCCTGTAGGTCAGACTGATAATAAATAGATAAATAATGCCAAGCAAATGACAATTTCACGGCGCACAGGTGTCTTGTTGAGTACTGCTATACCGATATTTTAATCTTGTTTTCGAAGCATTTACACAAATGTCTGTACATATCAAAACTAATTTTCAGGTTTTTAAACTTACATTTATGAATGATTTACTTAAACCTAAACAAAAACTATAAACCTAATTTTCATTTATGAATGAACCTTAACGAATTCCAAGTAATAAACATAAATTTAAATTTGTCATTAAAATATAACGATAGATACTTATTAATTAAATGAAATAGTTATTGTCCAAATTATTAGATATATTTTTTTTGTGGATTTAGTACGAGTAGTCATTTTTTTTTGTTATAAGATTATTAATCTAACAATAATTCAAATACCTTGCAATTCTCTAGATTGGTACTTTTATTAAATAACTAATAATATATGCGAGTGAGGTATTTTTAATTCAGGGACTACCTATTCATATTAGTTTCAAGTTTATAAAAATTTGACTCTAGCACTGACAGCAGTGACCAGAAAATCATTCATGTAATACAAATACAAGGCAATTACTTATTAATTAAATGAAAAAAATTAAATGAAAAAAGTAGCGTAAATAGCATATAATATATTGTTGGTAAGTGTTTAAATTTGCAATGAAATACCGCAAACATAAAAGTGTCCACTTCTTCTCTAATACCGGTATCATCAATAGAATTCTTCTTCTTAGCAGCTATTAGTAAATCTAACATAGCTAGCCTCTTCTTCTTCACTGCACCAATTTCATGTCCCATGTCTAAATTTTCCAAGTCGCTGTCTTTGAAATTAGCCTCACGTTCTTTTATGACGTTCGAGGTAAATTTATGAAGAGAATATATCAGTTTATTTTGTTTCCATCCAAATGGTAACAAATTGTAAATGAAGTCAATGTGTAGCCATGGTCTCATTATTCGGTAAATAACGAGATTCCCCATTCTGAAATAGAGATAATTGATAACACGAAGATGTCATTTTGAAATTAACATTGAGTTCAGTGGATATATTCGAAATAAATTGTGAAAATGTGTAAAGTTCATGTCAGCCACCGGGATTTGAATTTGGAACATGTACTTTGTCGACGTAGCGCATTACCAACTGTGTTATGGCCTATCTATCCGCATGGCTAAACATTATCTTCCAGCTAATGTATCTCCCTCTAGAGATTACATTAGCGGTTAAAGCAAGGGCGGCTTAGTGATGCACGTGAGGCGAGACGAGACAAGAAATATAAAATATCGATCTCGTCTCGTTTTCGGATCTGTAATCTCGATCTCGCTCTCGTTCTCGAACATTTTTTTAGGTCTCGTCTCGTTCTCGCACGAGAGTCTCGCTAGAAAAATAAGCGCTTGCGCATTACTTTTAACTACAAAAGATAAGTTCGCACCAATCGAGGTCTCGTCTGGTTCTCGCGCGAGAATCTCGCTAAAAAAAATAAGCGCTTGCGCATTTACGTAACAGTTTAACTACAAGAGACCAATCGTACCGTCTTCCGTGTATTTGCAGTCGTATAACTACAAAAAAGAGACGAAACACCTAAATTCTGGTCACCAAATTTTTGCAATACGAACATAATGTTTATTTATTTACGGTCAGCGGAAATTATGATGTTAGTAAATAATTTAATTTACTTTGTAAAATATCTAATTTATCACCAAATTGTGATCGTTAATCTATTTCAATACGAACATCTGTTATCACTCAGTAAAACTAATTAACCATTAAAAATTATTTTTTGTAGCTAAAAGTACCTACACTTTATCATTATATATATGCCACTATTAAATAAGATTAATCATAAAAAACCGCTACCCTGGGAACCCGCCGACAATAAATCACTCCCATCGACGTTTATCATTTACTTTTCAGGGGCGGCAAGAATTTTATTAAGCGTGGTTTTAACAGGAATGAATTAGGGGCTGAAATATTGGAAAAAACAAATACTATTGGATGCAAAAACGACTTTGTCTCAATTTAGCATTTCCTCACTCTGAGACCGATACCAAACCTATCGAATCTAGATAGACTAAAAAAATATAGTGAATTCATATAATTTTCACATGAATTAGCGTTGATTCCGCTCCTTGTACGATGCATTTTCCATTGAATTTATGAATCAAAGGTATAAAGATACAAATAATACAATATATTATTTATTTTTATAAATGTAATAAAAAATTAATTGATTGAAAGGTAATTGGAAAATATTACTGGTGGTCTGCAATCAGCAGTGCAGGTTGTATCAAAGATGGCGTTCAATTGTGTACGGGTGGCAGCACTCATTCGCCACTCTATAGTAACTTATGGCTCGTTTGGTCACCGCGGTGAAAGCCTTGGTCGCTCAGCGTTCGGCGACCCGCGTTGCTATAAAGCTGGGTACACATGAGGCAAAACGCGAACGAGGCAACGTGTGCCTGAACGGATGCCCGTTCGTTGCGAATGAAGCGACTTGAGGCAGCAAACGAGGCGCCGATCCAAATTGTGCGCGATGCATTCGAGGAAAGGTCTGCGCATGAAAAATCGTCCACGTCGAACCGAATGGGGACTTATAAATTTGACGTCACCCGCGGCGGATCGGCGGCAGACCTCCCTCCACACAATTTAGAAAAGAACAACAAATTTTTAGAAAGAGAGAGGTGATATACCATGTCCGAGTCGATCAAATGCTCGCCCTTTCAGCACTTCGCCTCGTCGATCCCTAAACTTGTTTGTTATAGTCATCAAAGTTTGGTTATGTTATTTTGTGTAGTGCCTGTTATTAATTATCTCTTGTACTAAAGTCTTGTGATCCTTGGAATTTGAAATATCGCTAAAAACCAAGTTCACATATATATATATATATATATATATATATATATATATATATATATATATATATATATATATATATACAGGGTGTTAATTAAAAAGCGGGCCATAGGCGTTTAACATGGGAAATCAGTTTTTCCTTGCGCAAAACTTCCCATTTAATTTTAAACAAAAATGTTTCAAATAAATGTTGTAGAGAATTAATTTCTACACAAGCATCACTAAACAGATTTTATTTTGCATATTTAGTAACCTGTAAAATCCAATTTGAAATTCTATAAATATTGCTCATTTGTAGTGACAGCCATGGAATTTAAACAAAATTACCCTTGAAAATTACAAAGAAATGCATATCATTTGAACTGTCAGAAATTCTATTTTCAAATAAAAATTACTGATAATTATATTCTATCCCAACTCCTTCAAACTATTTTATTTTTATAATCTACACCTAAATTATTGCTTAGATTTTATTTATTTTTATTTTGTAACCTGCAAAATCAAAATTCTGACAATTCAAACGATATGCATTTCTTCGTAATTTTGTTTAAATTTCACGGCTATCACTACAAATGAGTAATAATTATAAAATTTCAAATTGGCTTTTACAGGTTACTAAACATGCAAAATAAAATCTGTTTAGTGATGCTGGTGTAGAATTTAATTCTATACAACATTTATTTGAAACATTTTCGTTTAAAATTAAATGGGAAGTTTTGCGCAAGGAAAAACTGATTTCCCATGTTGAACGCCTATGGCCCGCTTTTTAATTAACACCCTGTATATATATATATATACCGTGTGTCTATTTTAAAGGTGTACATAGGAGATTAACATGGGAAATCAGTTTTTTGCAATTTCCTGCTCGCCTAATGCAAAAATGCGTCAAATAATAGTTTTAGGGTATAAAATTCTACATCTAAAACAATAAACAGAATTACCTTTACATGCTTTATAACGACAGAAATTAAATAAGAAAATGTCGATAGTTACGTTAAAAATATCGACAGCCATGGAATTAAACAAAAAATAAATAAATGCTTGACGTTTTATCTGTAACGACATAGGTTAACTTATTTCACGTTTCTGACAATTTGATTTGAACAAATATCTTTAATTATGCCAATAATAGAAATATAAAATTAATAAATTTAAGAAAATACAGTTTTGTATAATATGAATATATCAAAAATTCAACATTGCGTAACAAAATTATATATGATGCTGTTATGTACTCTCAACTCATTTCCAATACATCTACCTTAGTACTACAGAAGGGGTCTACACTTATCATTCCTAACACTCTTAGAGTAAAGCATGTTCTGCTCGTCCTATATTCTGATTACGCGGCTCACGTGTATTTTTTGAAGACACATTAGCAGTCTTTTCAAATTTTTTCACGAATTTAGCTCTTCATTCGTATAAATGTTCATTTTATAATCAATTCAGACAATAAAACTAGAGACAAAATCAAATTGTCAGAAACGTCAAATAAGTTAACTTACGTTGTGACAGATAAAACGTCAAGCATTTATTTATTTTTTGTTTAATTCCATGGCTGTCGATATTTTCAACGTAATTTTCGATATTTTTATATTTAATTTCTGTCGTTACAATGCATGGAAAGGTAATTCTGTTTATTGATTAAGATGCAGAATTTTATGCTCTAAAACTTTTATTTGATGCATTTTTGCTTAAAATAATTAGGCGAGCAGGAAATTGCAAAAAACTGATTTCCCATGTTAATCTCCTATGTACACCTTTAAAACAGACACACGGTATATATATATGTATATATATATATATATATATATATATATATATATATATATATATATATATATATATATAATGAGTTTAACAAAAGATGATGCATCGGGGGTGCGATTTGTGTTTAAAAACATTTATAACCATTCAGTCTTACAGTTGAAGAGATGGTTAAAATGCCGGCGTTTGAAGAAAAGTGGAAATAAACATGAATTAATTGAAAGGTATGCACTGAGTAGAACATATGTTTAAATAATTATATAAAATGTGTTTAGTCTGACATGTTTAAATTTCCTTTCAAAGAACAGTTGTAGTGATCACATGGTGGATTACATGATTGATAAATGTCAAACTGTAGAGTTAAATCTTGCTCACTACATAACTACTTATTAAATACTTTTTTACTCACTAGATGGCGTCCGAAAAGTTTGAATTGTGTAAGTCCCCATTTTCTTTGATGTACCGACTCTGGACGGATAGCATGTGTCGCGCTTCGGATCAACGTCCACACCCGAGGAATACGGGCTCGCCTTGCCTCGTTCACGTTTTGCCTCATATGTGTCCGCAGCTTAACAACGTGACGTATTGTATGAGTGACTAGCGTAGGCTAACCATGTCTAGTAAGTGCAGTGTGATCGCACTTATTTTGCGGCTTCGGCTCAATTTTAAGATGAACACCTTGTTGTAGTGCATTGTTTCGCAGTACGACAAATCACAAATAGTTTAATATGGCAATGAATAGTGTTAATGTTTTGTTAAAAACGAACTTTAACAAATTTCATTTAGAAGATAAATAAAAAAAAGAATTAGGTAGACCATTGTCTGATATAAAATTAACACAAATTAGTGACAGAAAAGCCCAGAACAGAATATTTACTCGCCATTTTTCAATTTATATCTGCGAAAGACAGAAGAGCAGAATTTACTTTTAGGAAGTGATTTATGATTAAATTTCTTCATCTACCTACTTGCCCAGTTAAAAATAAAAATACTCTTATTTTTTTAATTACTGCGCCCCTCCAGTTGAAAAAACACGAGCAAACGAGTCGCTACTGGGTTAAAGTGGAAGATAATGTCAGCCATCTGGATAGTAAATGTCCCGAGTGGCTGACATGGTCTTTTCACATTTTCACAATTTATGTCATTTTGAAAGCTTACTTATGAATAGAATGGAAATAAGATTGTTGGATTTTGTCTGTTGGATTTATAGATGTTCCCATTGCGGTTTCTGAAAATTAGAAATAATTATGTAATATTACTGAATTTAATAATGTTTTATTGTTATGTTTTATTAGATGCTGATGAATAGTTTATGAAATTAGTCATTTATATACTTACAAAAAAAAATATACAATAAAAATGTGATAAGTGCAGGAAATCCACTAAAAAAAGACCCTCCACACCAACGAAATTGCAACAAAAGCTTTTTAAACGGAATCCTGTTCAGAAAAATGCGCTGAACAACATATCAAAAGTTTCCGACATTAGACCATGGAAACCTCCTGCAAATTGGTGAAAATGGCGGCATTTTTAGGCTTTTGGCCATTTTCTTGGCAATATCTGCCCATATCAATATTTTACAAGAAGGTATTTTATACAAAAAAAAGATTCTTATATTTTTTACTTAGGATGAACTGTCAAAGAGTTAAGTAAAAAATATTTAATCAAAGTAACAATTTATGAAGAAATTTAAATTACTCAAAAAAATAACAAGCACAGTATCAGGTATTTAATATCTGGTCTAACAGGTTTTCTTATTTATAACAATTTAAATTCATCGTGGTATCGAAAGAAGTATATTATCGAAGATTTTTAAATAGTTTTTGTCAACGCTGTCCTACAAATTTTCATTTTTTCATTCACCTCTCTGATTTTGTTAAAAATAGAATAGCGCGGTTTGAAATTTTAAATTCAGCATGAATTTCTCTTTCATATCACGTACTATATTTTTGGCGATAAGCGGTTCTCGGGTTACTAACAACTTAAACTTACATGAAATTTCTCTAAAATTTCAAGCATCTGCAAATCGGCTCAGTTCGCAGTTTTCATCCAAAATTTCGACACTATTAAAGTTGTACAATATTATGTATTTAATATGTGTGTGAAAGTGGTTGATGAAAAATGAAATTTTGAAGGAAATAGTTATTTACGTATTAATAATTAAAAGATTATAGCATGGAGGAATGATTTTAAAGCTCGACGCGTAGCGGATAGTTTTAATTTTCCCGAGTGCTATTATCTTAATTATGCCCGTGGTACATACAACGTTTTATTTTATTTTGGTTCTCGAAATTCAAGAATTCAATAGGTAGGTATATTTGTATATTCGTTGTATCGTTGTGCTGTCGTTGTGAATGTGAAAATTTTGCGACTGGCGGTGTTCAAATAATGTGATTTATCGAATTTGTTGTGTTGTTTGACAATTATCCTTAAATCACAATTTTAATATGAGTGAATAGCTGTTGCCTGGCATCTTTATAGGCCCTCTAGTAAAAAATGTAAGAATTATTTTTACCTTCCGCTACCCTTGGTAAGGGAGGTATAGGGATCGTGCTAAAAAACGCATATCGTGATTTTGGTAAATGACCACGTTTTAAGGTCCTTAGAATCCAATTTTAACATTTTCACGACAGTATCTGTCTGTGTGTGTATATGTATATGTATATGTATATATATATATATATATATATATATATATATATATATATATATATATATATATATATGTGTGTGTGTGTGTGTGTGTGTGTGTATGTATGTATGTATGTATGTATGTGTGGATCCTTCGCTCTAACTCAAATACTATTATTCAGAGAATTTTGAAACCTTGTATTTTTTCTATTATGGAAAGAGCCCATTAGATTTTGGTGTAAATCGGATAACAGGAAATGTCACTTTACTGGAAGCTCAAAATAGTTTTTCTTCGAAAAATACCATTAAATGTTACTTTTTCTAGGTTAACATTATTGTAAAAATTAAAGATTATTAAATTTTCTACAGGTTTGCGTTAATACTTTTTCTACATATATTATGGATAAAGTTATAAAATTATCTATAATTTAAATCCCAGAGCCTACGCTTTAAACAAACAAAACTCCTTACGCAGTTATTCAAATGTATGTAACTGACAGATAAATGTCACTGCTAAAGCACTAATCATTTCAAAATAATATTAGGAACGTTTTAAAAAGAAAAAAAGTAAATAGAACAATAGGAAAGGAAATCAAAACAATTTCCAGCAAAGTAAATATGTAAGTATGTATTTAGATTAATAAAAATAACGATTCGTAAAAAAGTTTAAGCTAATTCTCGTTATTGGATTAGTGAATTCTATTCTATCCCGGTATTTAAAATTTAATCTACATTTTATTATCAAAAAAGCTAGTTACTTGGATTAGATTGGACTATATTTTAAGAAATAAACTGCCAAAATTTGAGTAAATTTCGCTAATTCAAAAATAAGGATTAGCTTAATCTTTTTTGTGACTCGGGTGGTTAATGGCGGGAGGTACTATGCTGGCTACACCAGACTTTTTGTAAAAAAAATGTTGAGCTTTAATTTTGTATTCTTATAAAAATTTTATACGTGCTATTGGTTTTGAGAAAATGGCCAAAAACCTAAAAATGCTGCTATTAACTGACTTGCAATATTTTTCAGAATCGAAGTAATAATCAGAATTGATGCTGAGAATATGAAAACACCTGTGTGCCAATAGGTTTTTTTAATCAGTAATTTTAAATTTGTCACGCATAAGCTGACAACCAGACAAGAATTCTTTATGCAACAATTTTTCATTACTATCACTATCAATAATACTAATAGTGAACTGCTGTAAATTAAGTATTTCATAAAATTATGAACTGAAATTAAGTCCAGCATTAGGTTTTGGACGATATTTACATCGATTTCTCGGACACCTGTATATATTCTGCGTTTTGGGCTTCCCATCGTTCATCGTAATCTTTTTGAGATAAAAGAGACCAAAAATCCTCAATGCGACGAGCCTGGGGAAGGTTAGAAAGATTGTCGTTTCGCAGAACAAAAAAATAGAAGGTTTTGGACTAAAAACCAATTTTGAGTTTGATGACATATTTGTAAAGTATAGACGTTTACCAGACGTCACCTTACGGGCACACATTGCTGGCGTCAGGGGCACCACAGAGGTCAATTTCGTGCCATTAAAAATTGTAATACGAGGGGGTCTTCTAAGAGGATGATGGCTACTAATACTTCTACTGCTTATTCCAACGATGACACACTTTATTCTAACTGGTAGACGCCTCGGATGATTGGCGTCCACGACTTCGTAAGAAGGAAGAACACATACACTTACACTTTACACTGGATGAACACATTCGAATTTACGGAACATAGACCTTACTTGTTTGTAGATTTACTAATTACTGACTAAACTAATTAATGTTTTATTTACATGATTACATTCCGTAACCCCGCGGGCGGGCGTTTAGCACGCGTCCCAAAACTAAAACACTACAAGTTCCGACAACAAAACGTCTGCACGACTCAACGAACTAATCTAGACCCTTATGTCTCATCTACACATTGGCCGAGGTTAGGCGAATGAAAGCCAACGCCAAATTTACGCCAACTTGTGGAAAGGCTTTTTGTCTAACTTCGAAGCGATTTTTGCCGACGCTCGCCTCATTGTCGGTTTTTTGGAGCACGAGTTTAAGTAACGAGAAACGTCTGACACTGACCTAATGGTCTGCGCCAAGTGTAGACGCAAAAGAGTTGCGCCGACTCGCGTTGCTTTGCCTTGCCTGTATTTGTTTATATTGGTTTATTGGCGTTAGTTGGCCCAACGTGTAGATGAGGCTTTACATGTTTACTCCATGAGTAACTAAAGTCGACTCTTTAAAACAAAGCGCTCTTCAGGACAGGATTATCTTAGGGGTACAGGGTGCAAAGGCTAGGGCATTCAAAGTCACGCACGTATACACAATCATTTCTAAACTTAATGATCAACAAATACATGTCGTGACTATCATAATACGATAAGAATTTCTAAAGTGAATTTTGACATTTATTATTTAAATAGATAAACAGAGTTAAAATATGACTATTAAAACTAAAATTTAGAAAAAATTATATAAAAAGTTATTTATGTTTTTACTCTTATCCTCGCCTTGTCACAAAATCAATAAACTAAAGTAATTATCTTTTCTTACGACATAGTGCTCGTAACGTAGTATTAGCAATTAAGGGCTTAACATCAGTCTGAGGTTTTGTACATTCCTTTTTCAAGTCTTCTACCAGCTCTTGAGCATGTTCTCCAAACGTTTCAGTAAATTTCCTTAAAATATTGAAATGGAAAGCTGGTGTCAGCAATTTTCTTCTATGCTGCCATTTTTTACCTAAAAGCGAGCACTACTTACACTAATTCGAGTATAAAGTCGTTTTATAGCAAAAGTATACATACCCGTGCTGGTCAACAATCCAGTACCAAACCAGTTATAAAGAAATTTGTAAACGAAACTTTTTTTGATATGTCTCTTACTTGTCAGCAATAACTGAAAAAGGAAATGATAGATTAATTGATTTGGCTAACAATTAACAAATATTTAATTCAATTACGAGGGTTTTGTGAAAAGTTCTCGGCCTGACAATGAAAGACTGCGATTTTCAGTTAAAAAATTATTTTATTTTTCTACTTAATCTCCCTTGACTTCAACACACTTAGTCCAGCGTTTTTCCAACATCAGTATTCCTTCGCGAAGCGCTTCCCAGAAACAAGTTTCTTTAAGTTTGGGAACAGATAAAAGTCTGAGGGTGCCAAATCAGGAGAATAGGGGGGATGGTCGAGCAAATCGCATCCCAAATCCCGCAGTTTTCCCATCGCCAATGCACCCTTGTGTGCAGGTGCGTTGTCCTGGTGAAAGATGATTTTTTTCTTCTTCAGGCCAGGCCTCTTCTCGCGAATTTTAGCATCCAGCTGGTCAAGAAGGTTGGAGTAATATTCGCCTGTAATTGTTCTGCCTTTTTCAAGGTAATCAATTAACAGGATCCCTTTCGCATCCCAAAACACGCTGGCCATAACCTTTCCGGCAGATGCGATCGACTTCGCTTTCTTTGGCGCTGAACTACCGGCTTCCACCCACTGCTTGGACTGCTGTTTCGTTTCTGGCGTGTAGTGGTGTACCCACGTCTCATCCATGGTGACAAATCGCCGCACAAAATAGGTCAGATTCTTATTGAATCGGTCCAAACATTGCTGCGAATGTCGTTTGCGCATTTGCTTTTGATCAGCATTCAGCAAATGCGGCACCCATCTCGCGCAGATCTTTCGCATCCCTAATTCTTTGTGCAAGATGTTTCGTACCCTTTCTTCCGATATCCCTTCAGCCTCAGCTATCTCACTCACCTTCACTCGTCTATCGTCCAACACGATATCATGCACCTTTTCGATGGTTTCCGATGTGGTGGCGGTTTTTGGCCGTCTTTCACTTGGATCATCTTCGAGGGACGTGCGACCACGTTTAAATTCAGCTGCCCACTTTTTACCTCTCGCTAAGAGAGGTATTGTATTCATGCTAAAAATCGCATATCCAGATTTTAATGAATAAGCACGTTTTAAGGTCCCTAGAATCCGATTATAACATTTTTACGATGATGTCCGTATGTGTGTGTGTGTGTGTGTGTGTGGGGATGTGTGTGTGGATGTTGGATTCACTATATCTCAAATACTATAAGACTTGCGACATTTTTAACTACGGATTCCTCAATCTAACAATAATGGGAAGAGTCCAGTCAGTTTTGGTAACAATTGGATAACCGGAAGTAGTAGTTACAAGAAAAAAATCATCTAAATATTATTTATCAAAAATTTATGTAAATACTTATATTAAAGAACGTTAAATTCTTTATTCGATAAATATAAATTCATTACTATATCTTCTATAGATTTAGAGATAAAGAAAGGCATATAAAATAATTTGATGTAAAAAATCTCAGATCAAACTACTGCAAGGCAAGAAATTCAAATGTTTGTAATTGACACATATATGTCACTGTCAAAAATATTTGTATGCCTCTGTCAAAAATATATGTACATTATTACGAAGATTATGAAAATAATAAAAAGTCAACAACGCAAATGAATATACGTAAAAAAGAATATAAAAGGAATTTGCGAAAAAATGACGAATATAAAGAAAAAGAGAAGGAAAGTAGAAAAAGAAAATTTCAGGATATTGAATATAAAGAAAATGTATGTATTGTATATAATTTATTTTAAATTAACCCATAGATTTTGCAAATATATGTGAGAATTATTTTGTAGTGAGACATGAATATATGTATTTATATTTAAAAATATTTTTCGTTTTATGCGTACAACCAGGTAAAATATCTGGCGAGAGGTTATGTGTTGGTCACATCAGATTTTTAACGGTTGACATAGAAGGAGCAGAGTCCCCGTGAACTTTTGTCAACTTGAATGAATGAATGAATTTCCTTAGCGGTTAATCCATCGAAAACGAAAAATTTTATGACCGCACGATATTCAAGTTTATCCATTTTAACGAAAAACACGCAAGACGTCCACTGTAAAAATTCGTGTAAGCAAACTACTTAAGAGAACAAGTTGAAACTTGTCATACGAACTAATGACACGTGCACCTAGGCAAGCAATATAAATTTTTGCTGATTGCAACGCTATCTCTGGGTCAGGCCGAGAACTTTTCACCTTACCCTCGTAATAATCATCAAGACAGTTCAATATAAGAGAATTAATTAATAACTTTAAAATGGCGAAGTAAAGAACTACATTCAGTTTTCACCGGGCGTTAATTTTTAAGCGATTGGACAATAGTTATTTTATAAGGTACTAGGAATGTAAGTACGTTTTAACATCGAGGAAGTTGTAATAGACATAGACCGAGGCGAGAAGCCGATGGCTAGTAACTTTCGAGGTATTAACTACTTAAGGTCCCCGACCGCTTGTGCTTGACAAACTATTCCACCAGAGGCGCAGCCATCGAATTTTTTATTTCTCGTGTATCAAAACTGCTATCTTATTCATTCAGCTAGTCTATCGTTACAATTCTGTATCCGCACGGATCCATGTATTCTGAAATATACCGAGCATAGACAGTATTTGAATTTTTATATAATCTGATTCATTGAGTGTTGACTGTCAGTCAAATATTGTAATTATAACAAATAATTTAATGATAAATATTATAAATTAGTTGCAACAAAATTATAATTTGATAATAAAAATTATTTTTATTATAGTTGGGATATTTTTTATATGAAAATAAAATTTGAATAGATACTCTGATCTAGAATGATGTCCCGCACAACTATTTGCTGTATTCTTTTTGACCCAATTGTAACTCAGCTCTGTACATAACTGAGTTGAGCTGAAGTGAGTTGTGATGTGTGCAAAAAGAACAAGTTTTATTCCATTTTATCATTTCCTTGTTTATCGATAGCATTTGCTGTAATAGCTGTCAAATTTATTGACATTTTTCTGATCTATGATACTGTTTATAAGCGAAAAATAGATAACGTTGAAAATTTTTTGGTTAAAAATTTATCCAATTGAATGCCTGTATTTCTGATCACGTGTGGGAAAGTAACCAATCAAAACAAACTTACTCTGATAATCATCCTAAGACAATTATCACTTATGTCACTAAGTTGCTAGTAACAAACCCTTTTTGACAGATAATTAAAGATTAATTGTTTTAATTTGAAAATGTCGTTGTCACGGTATGGCAGTGCAAATAATAATTTAATTAGGCCCGGTTTTTCCATTTCTGGATAAAGTGTTAGTTAACTTAACTACTGGATAAAAGGAAAATATCGCATCATAAAATTGACATGTTTATAATTTTGTCAATTTACGCTCTAATATTGATGCGATATTTTTCTTTTATCTAGCAGTTAAATTATCTAACACTTTATCCAGAGATGGAAAAACCGGGCCTTTTAATAAAATTATTGAAAACCTTTATGGACTTTTGCGACACCAGAAAATATACAACTGAACGTGCCTTGTCTTCTCGTTGTGTCAATCTTATTATCGTTACACTCTTCACGCTGAACATATTCGTAGCTATCTGGATGATTTTATAATTATAAAAATTCTGCTGAATACAAATTCTTCATAAATTTAAATAAAATGCAAAAAAAATTCTCACCGAATACCCCTCGATCATTGATAAATACTTATAATATTATCACAACTTTCTCACGCACGTTGCTTTTAGGTAACACCGCTCCGCCTTCGGCGTCGGACAGTTACCAAGCAACGCGCTTTCGGTTACTGTCATAAAATTATTTCGTAATTATCAATGTCTTCGGTATATTATAGCTGAAAATATATCACTGTAGGTATATCTGTATATGTAAATATAAAATTTGTTGTATTATATAACCTTAAAATGCAAAGTGAGTGTTTCAAATCATTTTGAGTTTTGTAGCATCGGAAAGACGGGTAGTGAGTTTACTGAGATCAATTGTGTCAAAAAGAACCACGATTTCCTGGGTTTATCTGAAGTGACCTGAGATGAGCTGAGATTATGTCCAAAAGGAATACTGCTATTACTGTATAATTAAATTGACGGATTATTTAAACAAACTGAATATGTTTCTATGACATATTATGTATAACTAATAATCATTTTATCGCGAACTGCATGCAACCACCGGAACAGAGGTAACATGTTTATTTACATTACATTATATACCCGAATATCGTCAAATTGAGTTCTGTGCGTTTGGTTACCGTTAGACTAAAGCATTTTTTTTTTTTTTTTTGAAAATTATTGGCGAAGAAGTTATAATTTTCACAAATACAGCGTTTAGCATAGACTAGTGATGCACGCGAGGCGAAACGAAACGAGAAATATAAAATATCGATCTCATCTCATTTTCGGATTTGCAATCTCGATCTCGCTCTTGTTCTCGCACATTTTTTTGGGTCTCGTCTAGTTCTCGCGCGAGAGTCTCGCTGTAAAAATAAGCGCTTGCGCACTACGTATTTACCTCGGTATTTACGTATCAGTTGAACTACAAAAGACAAGTTCGCACCAATCATTCCGTCTTCCGTGTATTTACATTACCGTTAACTCCACTCCCCGTGCGGTGCATTTTTCATTGAATTTATGAATCAAAGCTATAAAGTTACAAATACTTTCTGTTGCGAGACTCTCGCGAGATTTCTCGCTTCTCGCAGTTGTTATATCGATTTCGCCTTAATTGCAATCTCGCTCTCGTTCTCGTCTCGCATAATGCAACGAGACGAGACGAGATGCGAAAGTACTCTCGCCTCGTCGTGCACCACTAGCATAGACTCCGAAAATGATGACGTCAAAATCGAGCGGGAATTACAGAAGTTGAAAGTAGGCTTCCGGTTTCTTAACTGTATTTTAAAAGAGTTGAGAACGAACCGTATTAGCGCCAAATACAAAATAAGTAGTAAAGATATTCTATCTTTATCTCGTCAGTAGAGAGCAAACTTGCATATGGTTTGAAATAAGACCCCTAGGCCGCCACAAAACATATGGCATAGATAGCATATGCATTTGTTAATTTAATTTAGAGAACACTATTAAATTATTAATTATTTTTATTAGGAAAATAATCAGGGCCGGATTATCCATAAGGCAATATAGGCAGTTGCCTAGAAGCGCCGGCGGCTTGGGGGGCGCTGCGACAAACAAAACACAACAAATGTTCATTATTGAAAATTATCCACAAAAAAAAAACATACAAAATATTGTCATTTATTCTTTTCTGTCTAGTATATTTGAATCGAATATGTGATTTGGCCGTTGTTTCAGGAAGGTGTTGAGAGCCTATATTTTGTTGTAAATAGACAAATAGACTGATGCTGAAAATATTTTGATATTTGACAAGTACTTACTTTCTAAATACGCATGCTCTGAATGCACGAATCATAGGCTTAAAGGTGCATTCATAAATGAAAATTAGGTATATGATATTGTGATCGTATCCAAGTATAAATTTATTTACGAAAGATCATCGGATGATGGATAAAAAGGAAGATAACAAATTTTTACATCTCCTCTTTGCAAGAGGAGATGTAAAAATTTGTTATCTTCCTTTTTATCCATCATCCGATGATCTTTCGTAAATTAGGTATATGGTTTTTGTTTAGGTTTAAGTAAGTCATTCATAAATGTAAAATTAAATTACCTGAAAATTAGTTTAGATATGTACAAACATCCTATGTAAATGCTTCAAAAACAATATTAAAATATCGGTAGATCAGTACTCAACAAGACACCTGTGTGCCGTGAAACTGTCATTCGCTTGGCATTATTGGTTATATTTCAGCAATTAAGTTATGACAGACTCCATGTTCTCGCATTTGTTTAAAAAGCCGAATGCTTCAAGTGGATAATACATAAAGATGGGTGTATATATCTATATCATTTCAGACTCGTTCTCATTGGTGAAGTTTGTGACGTCAAACTAAATCATAAACCTAAAGTTTGAACCTTGCAATGTTTAGCTTTATGATTTGGATTTAGAGACCCTGAATTCTGAAGTGTGAGTGGGGTCATTACATAATATGCGGCCAAAGTCTTTAAATCTAAAGTATAAACCATAAATCTAAACATAAATTTCATTTGTGAATGCACCTTAAGAGTGCAACATTTAATGTTTTATTATTATAATTATTATTATTATTATTATTATTTTAAAAGTTTTGTTGTGGGGGGGGATCTATAATATAGTTGGCTATGGGCGAAAAAAGTCATAATCCGGCCCTGAAAATAACATTAATCTCGAAAAAATAACATTTAAAGAAACACTATTTTGAGCTTCTAGTAATAAATAATAAAATAAAACAATTTTTACCTTCCGTCACCTTTAGGTAAGGAAGGTATTGTCTTTGGTAAAAAAATTCGATGATGAGTTTTTAATCAATAAGCACGTTTTAGGGTCCCTAGAATACGAATTTACTATTTTTACGATGATGTCTGTATGTGTGTGTGTGTGTGTGTGTGTGTGTGTGTGTGTGTGTGTGTGTGTGTGTGTGTGGATGTGTGTGTGTGTGTGTGTGTGTGTGTGTGTGTGTGTGTGTGTGTGTGTGTATGTAACAAAATTTTCGTCTGCAATAACTCTAATACTACAGTTTCAAAAATTATAATTTTTCGTATACTTCTTCGTTACATCCATATGAAGAGCTGATTAGATTTTGGTTACAATTGGTCAACCGGAAGTACCATCATTTGAAGATTTTAACAGTTTTTCTTGAAAAAACTATGTTAAATATCATTTTTTCACATTTAATGTTATTATAAATATTAAAGAATATTTTATTCTCTATATGATTTGACTGCATTTTATACTTAATATCAAATGGATATAGAATTAAAAAATTATAAAGAAATTAAATTTCATAAAGTAGCTATAGCTATGAAAACAGCTACTATTTTAAGAAAATTCTGATTGAAAGATGTCAGTGTCAAGTGAAATTGACATAGTGTGTGTCTTATAATTTTACTGGAAATATAGGATCTTTTGCTTTCTGTATGCGGAATTTGTATAAAATACATACAACTGCTTTAAGGTAATGTACAAGAAATAATAATAATAAATCTTTTATTTCTGCAGATACATTACACTGTATATAGAAAACGTCACAAAATAATAATTTAAGACATAAATTTTCTGTATGAAATTTGCATAAAATACATGCAGCTGCCGGAAGGCAATGTACAAGAAATAGAATATTTAGCAAGGAACTTTCCGTATGAAATTTGTACAAAATACATAGAACGGACGGAAGGTAATGTGCTGGTCACATCAGATTTTTTATTTTGAAACCTGAAATTTGAGGCCTTCTTGATTTAAGAGGCCCCCTCGATTTAAGAGGCCCCAAGCGCGCGCTTCCTGCGCCTGTGCGGAAATCCGTCTCTGTATAAAGAGCTGATCAGATTTCAGGTAAAATTGGACTACTGGAAGTGATACTTCTTTTGAAGCCCATAACAGTTTTTAATAAAAAATTATATGAAAATGTAATCCAAGTATTTAAGACTTTTGTACCAAAAGCAATAACATGTTAGATTTTGGCTAAAACTAGTAAACCGTAAGTGATCTTTACTTGAATCTCTGAAGATATTTTCGTGAAAAATATATTGATATATGCAAAAACTTTTCAATTTTAGTATTTAAGACTTCTATATGAAGGGGAACAACATATTAGATTATGGCTAAAATTAATAAACAGGAAGTGATAGTTTACTTGAAACTCTGAACAGAATATCGTGAAAAATATGATATATTCCAAAACTTTTAAAATCAAATATTGGAGACTTATATATGAAGTGGAACAATAGGTATTTAAGACTTTTATATGAAGGGGAACAACATATTGGATTTTGACTAAAATTGATAAACCGCAAGTGAAACTTTATTTGAAACTCTGAACAGATTTTCGTGAAATATATATGATATAATGAGAACGACATATTAGATATTTTACAAAATTGATAAACCGGACATAGTACTTCACTTAAAATTAAACAGATTTTCTAGAAAAAATATATTAAAATATGATCCAAAACATTCAAGTTCGGTATTTAAAAATCGAATATAATTTGAAACAACACCAACCGGAAGTTATACTTTATTTCAAGCTTATTGCTATTTTAAATATGGAATTGGCGAGAGATCATATTCTGGCCACATCAGATTTTTTTTAAATGGATCGTTACTTACTTCAGCGTCTTCGGCGTTGTTAATATTTATAGTTCCGTGAGTTATACTCCATAGTCTGTAAGATTTCTTGAAGGTAGCAGTGTATTTACGGTATACTTTGAACATGTTTACTAAAAAAAAGAATATAAATAAATATCTTGGTAATATGTATATAAAATGCTGGCTGAATGAAAAATATCTTAAAATTAAAGATTTATATTATTGAATTTATTTAAAATATTAAATATACTGTAACGTTTTATTTGTTTGGGTGAAGTATAAAAATCAAAGAATTATTATTTATTAAAATAGATGTTTATTAAAACAATAAATAAATATTAAAAAGATAATAAATATAACTATTCTATGATTAATATTAAATACTAATTTAAGACGAAGGGTATAATTAACTAGTTAAATAATAAAACAAAGATTATTTATTTATTTATTTAAACAATTAATAACATTCACTGACTGTTTGACTATTTATGTAACTAAATCACTGCTGTCTATCTATCTCCGCACACAAGTACGTCGCTTATATAGTTGCTCCAATATTTGCCAGAACATTCTAGCAACGTCTCGACCGATATAACAATGCTCTGGTAATTACGCTTATCTTCCCCGGAATTTCAGTTTCGGTTGTTTAATATGTGCTTTATGAAACTCATTTGGATGTCATAAAGAAGTACTTTATGACATCCAAATGGGTTTCATAAAGTACATATTAAAGAACCAAAATAGAAAAAAATCTTTAAACACACGAATGTTTTCGAACAACAACACAAGAAACTTTGTTTTATGTAAGATAATGTGCATAGTATGGCTTTACCTGGTGTTGTATGCATATCTAATATATTCCCTAAAATTGGAACAGGTTTTGGTCCTGTGAACATATTTAGCATTCTTCCATATTTGCTAAATGTTTGCAAATAGTAAGCGTATGCCAAAAATACGGCTATTAATCCCATGACTATTGTTAACGCTAACATTTTAAAATTTATTAATACCGCACTCTGCACATACTTCGCACAATATTCCACTACTACAAGTGTAGCAAAACTGCATAAGGTTTAACTAAACATTGATATTTCACTATGTTATAAAAATAATGCACCAGCACATAAAAATGCTACAAGAATAATATATTGTATTTAAGGCCGGTTTATCAATGCAAGGTTAAATAATTTAACTGGTAGATATCTCTTTAACTGCCAATTACAATCATACAAAGCTTATATCAAACAAACTTTTTTTTTAAAATTAAAGTTCTTCCCCGTTAAGTATTAGCACTTACAAATCGGGTTTATATTATACACATACGTACATACATAGTTATTTACATTTCATTTAATAAATTAGTTTCTTCTAGGTATTTTATTATTCTGGAGGCGTTGTCGTTATCTAGTGCTTCTTTCAAGTTTTCAGGTATTTGGTGTTGTCTTCTGAGGGTTCTGTATTTCTGGCATTCGGTTATTATATGTTTTACCGTAATTATCGTGTTGCAGATATCGCATCTTGTAGGCTCGGTTCTTCTAAATAGGTGGCTGTGGGTTAATCTTGTGTCCGATTTTTAGTCTTGTGATTATGATTTGTTCTCTTCTTTGTTTTGTTGTCGGTTTCCAAATGTCTATATTGTCTTGGACTTCTCTTAATTTGTTGATTTCTGTTTTTTCATATGTCCCTGCAAGGTTTAGCTGGTAAATTTCTTGTCAGTTGGTTGCTTCCTTCGCTGCCTTATCTGCTTTCTCATTCCCATGGATACCAATGTAAGATGGGATCCAGGTAAAATTTAATTCCTTGTTCTGTTGGCTTATTCTGTAGAGGAGTTGATGGATATGTTTTATTAAGGGATTTTTACCTTCCGTCACCTTTAGGTAAGGAAGGTATTGTCTTTGGTCAAAAAATTCGGTGGTGAGTTTTTAATGAATAAGCACGTTTTAAGGTCCCTAGAATACGATTTTACTATTTTTACGATGATGTCTGTATGTGTGTGTATGTATGTATGTGTGTCCGTGTGTGTGTGTGTGTGTGTGTGTGTGTGTGTGTGTGTGTGTGTGTGTGTGTGTGTGTGTGTGTGTGTGTGTGTGTGTATGTAACAAAATTTTCGTCTGCGATAACTCTAATACTACAATTCCAAAAATTATAATTCTTTCGTATTCCTCTTCGTTGCATCCATATGAAGAGCTGATTAGATTTTGGTTATAATTGGTCAACCGGAAGTACCCTTATTTGAAGATTTTAACAGTTTTTCTTGAAAAAACGATGTTAAATATCATTTTTTTACATTTAATGTTATTATAAATATTAAAGAACATTGTATTCTCTATACGATTTGACTGCATTTTATACTTAATATTAAATGGATATAGAGTTAAAAAATTATAAAGAAATTAAATTTTATAAAGTAGACATAGCTATGAAAACAGCTACTATATTATGAAAATTCTGATTGAAAGATGTCAGTGTCAATTGACATATTCGTAGTATATTTGTGTTATATTATAATTTTACTCGAAATTTAGGATCTTTTGCTCGAAACTTTCTGTATAGAATTTTTATAAAGTACATACAACTGTCGAAAGGTAATGTACGTATAAGAAATTTAGAATTTTTTACAAGGAACTTTCTGTATGGTTTTATAGAAAATACATAGGCATTTACGAAAATTCTACCGATAACACGACTGGTAAAAAGTTACCGTGTTCGAAAATTGTACAATATCTACCAGATCCATCTACCGGATTCATGAAGAATCTAATCTCAAAAAAGGTAGTGATGCAAAGCGAAATGCACGCGTTAAAAGTGGAAATGTGTTCAAAGTATGACTGCTCAGTTTGTTAACTACATCAAATTTCTAACCTGTTTCAAATTTTTTATAGGTTATGGATCTACCCTGTTTACCACTTGCGTTCTTAAAATATCGATTCCGGTAGCTATAACCTGATAAACAGCTGTTTACTGGTAACAGTTCACAGGTAAAATTTTCGTAAATGCCTCATATAACTGACGGAAGGTAATGTGCTGGCCACATCAGATTTTTTGAATATAGGTTTGTAATTGCTTGGATTGAACTGAGGGAGTCGGTGCATATAATAAAGGTATGTGTCTGTTTTTGGGTTATCAGTTGAAAGCTTTGGAGTATACTATAGACTTCTGCTGAAAATATGGTTGTCTGTTCAGGTAACCGGTAATTATGAGTCTCGTTTTCTATTATTACTGCTGATCCCACTTTGTCGTTTAATTTTGACGCGTCCGTGTAAATGAATGTGCAATTTTGATGTGTGTTTTTTATATCATTAAAACGATTTTTGAATATGTCCGGGTTGGTGTCGTTTTGTCGTACGCACTTAGTTTTAAGTTTGTTTGTGGTATTCCAATGACCCAAGGAGGGATGCCTGGTATTTTGTTTTTATCTATGTTTGGGAGATTGTAGTTTATTTTGAGTAGGATATTTTTTATGTGTGTGTGTGTATGGAAGGGAATTTGGTCTTTTAGTTTTATGGTGGGTGATAATGGGTCGAATATATATGGGAATACTGGATGGGTTGGTTGTGCTGCTAAGTTTATTAGGTACGTCAGTGTTAGCATTTTTCTTCGTTCTTCTAGCGATGGTTCATTTGCTTCGCAATATATGCTCTCTATAGGGCTTGATCTGAATGCCCCAGTTACAATTCTTAGCGCCTTATTGTGAATTGTATTCAAGCACCTAAGATTTGTGTTCTTTGCTGTACCATATATTGTTGATCCGTAGTCGATTTAACCTTAACTGACAATGTGTCAACTTGTAGTTAAATACAGAAGGAATATTTGCCCTCAAAAATGAATAAATACAATAAAAAAATTGTTATTTCAAATATGGTAAGTATTTTACCAATAATGAATAAAAATTCTTAAAGAAATATTTTGTATTAATTATATCAATTGAGGATTAGCTTAAACTATTTTGCGAAACGTTAATTTTTATGAATCTAAATACATACCTGCATATTTACTTATGCTGAAATCTATATTGATTTCCTTTCCTATTGTTCTATTTACTTTTTACCTCCCGCTACCCTTGATAAGGGAGGTATAGGGATCGTGCTAAAAATCGCATATCGAGATTTTGGTAAATGACCACGTTTTAAGGTCCCTAGAATCCAATTTTAACATTTTCACGATGATGTCTGTGTGTATATGTGTTTGTGTGGATCCTCCACTCTAACTCAAATACTATCATTCAGAAAATTTTGAAACCTTGTATTTCAAACTTTTACTATTATGGAAAGAGCCCATTAGATTTTGGTGTAAATCGGATAACAGGAAAAGGCACTTTACTAGAAGCTCAAAATAGTATTTCTTCGAAAAATACCTTTAAATGTTATTTTTTCTAGATTAATGTTATTATAAAAATTAAATATTTTTACATTTTCTACAGATTAGCATTAATACTTTTTCTATATATTTTGTGGATAAATTCATAAAATTATCTATAATTCAAATCCCGGAGTCTACGCTTTAAACAAACAAAACTCCTTGGTTGCGCATTTATTCAAATGTATGTAACTGACAAATAAATGTCACAATGTCACTGTCAATGAACTAATCATTTCAAATTAATAATAATAACTTATTAAAAAGAAAAAAGTAAATAGAATAATAGGAAAGGAAATCAATACATTTTCCAGCGTATGTAAATATGTAGGTATGTATTTAGATTAATAAAAATTAATGAACCGCAAAAAAGCTAATTCTCATTTTTGGATTAGTGAATTCTATTTAAAATTTAATCTTCATTTTATTATCAAAAAAGGTAGATACTTGGATTAGATTAGACTATATTTTAAGAAATAAACTGTCAAATTTAGAGTAAAATTCCAAAAATAAGGATTGGTTTAATCTTTTTTGTGACTCGGACGGTAAATGGCGGGAGGTATTGTGTTGGCCTCTCCAGATTTTTTATTCTAAAATGTTATAGTTTATTTAATTTTTAACTTGATTTTAGCCATTATCTATATTATAGATTATTACAAATTTAAATCATTTTAAAATCAACCAGTTGTAGGTTTATCTTTTTCCGCTATTAAACACTCGATAACGTTTAAATTAAACATATTGGTAAAACAATAAAACACTCATTACTACATTGGTTAATCTTGAAAATACAAATGAAACATATTGATTACAACAATAATAATATTTCTTGGTGACAATAAAAAGACGTTGAATATACATATTTTAGAAATAATCTATCCGATGTTGTGCATTTCTCTTCTTTTATATTATAAATCCAGTCTGTCATCATCAAATATGTCTACTTTATTAACATTTCAAAATGATTACCAAACCGTTTCACAAATTTAAAATTGACTCTTGTCTACAATTACTCAAAGTATCCACTAATACCGTGTCATTAAAAGTAAAAATATGTACATTAAATTTAATTACTTTTCCAACTGATAGTAGAACATTTAAAGCCTGTATTAAACTAACCATATCAGCGTCATTGCCATTAGCCAATTAGCTGAATATATTTCCATTATTTGTATAACATGCACATTAGAAGAATTTTTTCATAAATTTAAAATTGATTCTTGTCTGCAATGGACCTTTTCAATTTAAAGAGATAGAAGATATGCGCAATGAGATGTTGCACGATTTTTTTTTCTTTCCGCTCCCCCTTTTGCCTGATGACGTTCGTAAGGACCTAACCAATGAGGATGTGGCTTACATTTGCCACCGACGGAATTTAAACGAGTGATAGTCATGACAGCTGTCAACTACTACTGATTTTTGTACTCGTATATGAAAATAATCAAACATGGTTGTAAAATAGTTATTTATGATATGCGTTAAAAGTGACATTTTATTTTGTGAGAAGGAAGATTGGAACACGACGCGAAGCGGAGTGCTCCAAGCCTTCGACCAAAATAAAATCACTTTTAACCCGAATATCATATAAATACTATTTTTTCATTTCAATTTGTATTTCTAATATTTTTTTGTAATTTTTTGTTTCATTCGTCATTACCAAGGTACCTAATTAATGGTATATTCCGTAACTTAACCACGACCGTGGTTATGGTTTAAGTGGTCAGGTTATGGTCACTGAAAAGTGGTTGTAATTCGGAACATCTTGGTTAATTTGTGTCGGTAAAGCAGGGGACCATCGCGTCATTAGAAATAAGTGACAACATAACTTTTGTCTATCCTTATACTAACGTAAATATTATAAATATCAGTATATAGTAATTATATGTTTATACAATATTATTTATTATATTATAAGAAATAAGTATATGACCACAACAACCACAAAAAATTTGTGGCCGTCGTGGTCACGAAAAAGTAACCAAAACTTTCAGGAACCACATTCCGAAATTAAACCGCGATCCTGAAATTATGTTTTGGTTACATTATGGAACGCATAACCAGAACCTTGGGCACCGCGGTTAAGTTACGGAATATACTATAAATCGTTTTTAACACTAGAGGCGTTTTTTATTCAGGCCGGTTACCTCCGGTTACATGGTAACCGCGTTTTATTAGCATACCGGTTACTTGCGGTTACGTCAAACATGTAACCGCGGTATGGTGAATGGTTACATGTCAGATTACTACTGGGCCCTGTTTCATAAAAATTACTAGTCGACAAGTAATAAGTTACAAGTGACAAGTGTACAAGTGACAAGTTCTAGTAATTTCTGTTTCAAGAATAATGTTCGACTACTTGTCAATTTTCCGATATTACTAGTGCATTTTTACAAGTTGGCAAGTTTGAAACCATGGTTTCATAGTAAATGTAATATGCAGCCACCTTTTCTTTAAATATAAATATACAGGGTATAACACCAACATTGGCCACCGACATTATTTTCTTTATTATTATAGTTACAAAAAAATACTATAGAACAAAGTTCTAGAACATCAATGGGGAATTTATTATTTAAGCACATTAAAAAGTATGCGATTTAAAATAAATGAATCGAATTTTCTCCACATTTTGTCATTCAACCAAGGCATTCAACCCTTGCAATCAATGAAAGTAAAGCAGGTGAAATTATACGCAATGAATTGTAATTATATTTAAAATGGCAAAAAATGCTATTAAATTGGCGTTTCTTCGGAAAATTAAAGAACAAAGACTTTCTATTTGACGCTTTTTCCACAAATTTAACAAAAAATATGAAATGCGAAAACTGGATATAATCCATTAATTTACTGTTTCGCACGCATTAATTTCAAATGAGGACTGGTAATTTAAGAAAATATTTTCTCTATTTAACATAAACTCATTTTCATATTTTCTTTTAAAAAACTAGTCATTTTTTTAATATTGGAATAATTGCTCCTTTTTAAAAATTTCTATAGTCCGTTCGCCGGAACGAGAGAAATTGGAACTAACCTGGGATCAGAACCAAGTCATTCTTATTGGTCGATGATGACGGGTTAGTTCCAATTTCTCTCGTTTTGGCGAACGGACAATGACTACGTTTACACCTTGCGTACTATTCTGGTTCGCGGACCAAGTGTATATTAAAATTTATCTTAGTACGGTATGTTTACACCGGTATCTATATAAACATACTAAATATTTTGGTACATTACACGCGCTTGCGTAGATTCAACTGTCAGAGTTACCCTAACCTAAAACTACTTAATTAGGAAAAATAGTTGCAAATCTACGTAATTTACATCGCCAAACTATTAAAATTGTAAATATAACTAAACTTACACAATTTCCCTAAATGTTAGTTACAATGAAATTGAATTAAACGTAATCATATATCGCAGAAAAATCGCTTTGATACACTTGCTGTTTACACCGTGCATGAGTAAGGTCTGGTACATCCCCCTTTGAACGTACCAAAAATGTGTACCAAGTGCGTACCAAAAGATTGGTACACAGTGTTTACACCAGTCGTCGCCATCTTGTTACGTCACTTGGTATGCGAACTAAATGTTTAGTACGCGCGGTGTAAACGTAGTCAATATCGAAAAGTATTAAATTATTAAATGCTCCAATTTTTATGAAGACAATGTAAATCGTTCATTAAATTCATACGTTTGTTCAATATATTCATAGAACAATTTTCTTCTAAAAATTCTAGCCCGTCGAAAATGAACATGAACTTCTTCCTCTTCTGAATCACTGGACCACATTTCTTTAAATTGCAAAAAAATTGCTATAATTCATTTTCATAAAAAAATTCAACTGTCAACTTGTAATTTCCAAATGTCCATTCTTTCATTCATGGATACTATTCACTTGTAAAGTACTAGAAGTAATAACCAGTAAATATTGTTTGAAACGCTACACTTGTAAACTGCAAAAACACACTTGTAGAAACGGACTAGTTTACTTGTCACTTGTAATTTACACTTGTAGGTTTTGAAACAGAAACTTGTCAAATTGTTAGTTTGACAAGTTTTACAGTGGTAATTTACAAGTGTAGAAGTTTTATGAAACAGGGCCCAGCTATCCTTTTTTAGCTGTCAAAACACTGACATTTTGGCAGTTAGGCAACTTTCAGAAAAGTAAAAATGGAATCTGTGACATTTTTGTCAACTTATTTTATATAAGATCAATACGCTTTAAATTAAATGTATTATACTATGAACAAGATAAATGTTTAACAAATGTCAAATAATTAATTTGACAGAAATGTCTATAGTAACCTAGCATTTTTTATTCACACCAGTTACGTGCGGTTAACCATATGTAACCCGATTACATGAATAAAAAACGCCTTAGTGTTCAGTAACAGTGGTCTGTCACCACGGATCATATGTACCCTTTATAGGGCGCGAGCAGACACGTGACTCGAGAGTCCTTGGCCGCGTTCAGCAATGCACAGCGCTGGCAGCGCTGAGCGCCGAAGTTTGCCGAACGCAATGAATTGACGAATATGATTGGTCCAGCAACTGTATTCGGCAAATTTCGGCGCTCAGCGCTGCCAGCGCTGTGCATTCCTGAACGCGGCCCTTGACGTGCTAGGAATCAGCTGATTTGTGTGCGCTTGTCATTTTGACAAGAACAATGTCACTTTGACAAGACTAATGTTCATTTCTAATCTTTTTGTGTCAATTGTTGCTGTCACATATCTATGTTTGTTTATGTTATTTGATGGTTTTGTCAGATTAGCGCTATTTTATTTTTTAATTATTAAACTTTGTAAACATAAAACACAAATAGAGCGCGAGCAGACACGTGACTCGATGTCAATGTCATATGAATTATGATTTGTAACAAGGTAAATTTAAATGATAACAATAGTAAACAATTAAAATAATGGAAAATGGAATAATATATTTTTACTGAGTATCCTTTATAATCATAATAGTCTGAAGTATCTTCGAAAATAATTTAACGCAAACGGATCGAACAGAAAAATAATTTTTAGTAACTTAAATTATTACCGCGGCGATTGGCAGTGAATCGCAAAACGCAGCGACAATTACCGCCGCGTTTTACGGTAAAACGCAGCATAGCGGAACGAACAAACCTATTTTACAAATGTATTTCAATGTCTAAAACTGAAATATTACACAGCATACTTATTGAAAAATAACAATTTTTTCCTAATATTTATTTGTCAAATACTGTCATACTGGCACTTCATATGTAGACGCGAACATTACCGCCGATTATTTTTTTACCGCCGATTATTTTTTTACCGCCGATTATTTTTTTACCACCGAGTCATGAGTTGTAAAAATTATCACCGTCTGCTGCCGCGGCGTTTTACCGCAAGTTACTAAAAAATCTGATGTGGCCAGCACATTACCTTCCGTCAGTTCTATGTATTTTGTACAAATTTCATACGGAAAGTTCCTTGCTAAATTAAATATTCTATTTCTTGTACATTACCTTCCGGCAGTTGCATGTATTTTATGCAAATTTCATACAGAAAATTATTATTTTGTGACGTTTTCTATATACAGTGTAATGTATCTGCAGAAATAAAAGATTTATTATTATTATTATTTCTTGTACATTACCTTAAAGCAGTTGTATGTATTTTTACAAATTCGATACAGAAAGCAAAAGATCCTATACCTATTTCCAGGAAAATTATAAAACAAACACACTATGTCAATTTCACTTGACACTGACATCCTGACATCTTTCAATCAAAATTTTCTTAATATAGTAGCTGTTTCCACAGCTATGGCTACTTTATGAAATTTAATTTCTTTATAATTTTTTAACTCTATATCCATTTAATATTAGGTATAAAATGCAGTCAAATCGTATAGAAAATAAAATATTCTTTAATATTTATAATAACATTAAATGTGAAAAAATGATATTTAACATAGTTTTTTCAAGAAAAACTGTTAAAATCTTCAAATGAGGGTACTTCCGGTTGTCCAATTCTAACCAAAATCTAATCAGCTCTTCGCATGGATGTAACGGAGAGAAATACGAAAGAATTATAATTTTTAGAATTATAGTATGGAAGTTATCGTAGACGAAAATTTTGTTACACACACACACACGGACACACATACATACATACATACACACACACACACACACATACAGACATCATCGTAAAAATAGTAAAATCGTATTGTAGGGACCCTAAAACGTGCTTATTCATCAAAAACTCACCACCGAATTTTTTGACCAAAGACAATACCTTCCTTACCTAAAGGTGACGGAAGGTAAAAAACGGAACGAACAGAATCTAGTGACTTTACAGTGAACCGCGAATCGAAAAGAACAGCAAATTTCACCGCCGCGGTTTGCGATAGACGCAGGGTGGCGGAACGAACAAACCTCAATGAATATTATACATCATAGTATATTGAAATGAATAAAAAAAATATTTAAAATGCTATATATGTGATGTGACAATCAAAAAAGTCAAAATACCAGCGAAGGTACTGTGGCAGAAAATATAATTTTTCTTATATGTGTGATTTCTGTAAACCATTTTATCATATTTAAATTTATATTATAATTTATAATATTAGTTAAATGTTACAAGATGCACAATACATGGAAATTGAGATTAAAAAGTTGGAAAACTTGAATGATTGGAAAGAAGAAAATTTCTACATATCACGATATCAGTGTATGATGTTAGCATCTTTCTTTTATATTCGCGATAAATCAAGAAGATTCTTCATTGAAAATATACCAGGCTCTAAGTGGAATCAATTGTACTAGCTCGGAAAAGAAAATACACGAAAAATACGAACCATGTGAATTTCTACCTTTAACATTAACATTACATGTACAAAATACAAAACCTATAATAGACGAATTACCTATGTCAAAAATAGATTTCTACTTCATACAACTATAAAAGTTAGGGAGGGGGTGGCAGAAAGTCATTTGATCGTGTTGCAGAAGTTGAAAATAGTGAAGTTTTGATTATAAGTACCACTAATAACTACTTCTGCAAAACCATTATTGCTGCATTATTAATTAATAAGTAATTAAACATGTAAAAATAAAAAGAGTCTCTAAATCATTTGATCGCGTCTTTTTATAACTTATGTTCCTTAATAAGGCCTTCAGATAAATCTCATCGCCAGACGTGTATGTCCCTGCATTAATGAGTAATTCATTATTTATTTTAACTTTTTAATGTATTAAAATTTAAATGATTTGCTCGTCATTAAAATTTACACGAAATGTTAATTAGGTCATAAACAACAAGAAAACAATAGTCTGCCATTTTACTTTTACTGCGATAATGAGAGGTGAATTTCCAAAATTGCAAAAAAATGGAGCATTAAATTATTTGATTGTGTCTGGCTCTGGGCTAAATTGTTCTATTGTATGTTAAAACTATGAATATTGCTATGCCAGACATTAGTATCACTGATTTTCCAAAGCCAGAAGATTTTTTTGTAGCTACTGTAATATTCCAGTGAATATGTACAAGAGAACCTGCTTTCCTTGCAAAAGATTGCGTATCTATAATTTTTGGATATGTTGTAATGACCAAGGCCAGTGATATGAAACCAATTTTGCAAAAACCCTGTGTTACCACAGTTATAGGGGAAAAAAGTACGAAATTTTCGGTCTTTTTTCGGTTTTTCCTCATTTCTTCTGTTTCTATACACCGGAGAGTAAAAGTTGTTATTATGAATATTATAGAAGACAAAATCTACTACAACTTTTGTATTTACGATTTTTTTTTATGGGCTATACTTATTGAATTACAGAGCAGTGAAAATATCAGAATATTTGGGAAATGACAACACGCACATATCGCAGAAATATTGATGTAGGCGAAAATTTGCCTCCACCCTGCATTTTGTGATGCAAGCAAGCCGTTTAGTTCACATGTTACTGGGACCACGCCCTAGCGATTAAGAGATGTAGCTACCAGGAAATGCTTCGGAGCCGCGAGTTATTGTGGGTTGTATACCTCATTGGCGCGGTTTTTTTAAAATCGCAGTGGTGCGCAAACCATTGGATCTACAGAGCTAGTTTCTGGGTGGCTACACTCTTTAATGGGTAGATTATTGTCTCACTAACATACAATTAAAGACTAGCTCCAATTGACGTAACAATGGACTCCCACGCGCAAGGCGGCTCGGCGCACTTGCGCGTCCCTTTAGAAACTTCCGTGTTAAAGAGCCCCTAATAGCCACAGATAAGCAGGTGTAGTCTCTATCGACAGTTCTTTGAACGCACTACAATTTTTATTAGGGTTATTTTCCGGTATAGCGTAGCGTTCTCGCGAAATCGGCCAAGGAAGCCAAAATTTTCTTCAAAAAAACCTCAAGTGCTATGTTCAAGAAGAAAATGGATACGTTATATGTAACCCAACTTCTTTTTGCCTTAACGGGTTGTGATTATAATCCATCTTTTATTAGGAGAGTTAAAAAAAACCTTCGAAAATTTAATAATATTTAATTTTTGTATATTGTCATTTTTGTAGGAGATTTTTATGAATATCTTCTAAAAGCAGTGACATACATGTCTGGCATAATTTTTTTCTTGCTCTGGAGACAAAAACGAACAAATTAAAAAAAAAAATGAAAGGTGATCAAATAATTTAATGTAGCTTTTATTTCTTACAAGTTAGAATTTAAAAAAAAACAACGTCCTATTTGTCTGGCATATGTTCTTTTAGTGTTTATATAGTCATTTTAACATAATAACTAAATGGCAGACACGATCAAATAATTAATGAGAGGTTATATATTTTGCAATTTTGAAAATTATTTTTTCGAAATAGCAGCCACCTGGCCACCTTGCTTATCCTGTTCACAAGCTTCAAAACTCTATTACCTGTCATTCCTAATGACGATCAAATCATATACCGAAATTGCCACCAGCTCCCTAGCTATAGGGCGCGAGTAGACACGTGACTCGAGCGACGTTGACGTGCTTGGAATCAGCTGATCTGTGTGCGCATGTCACGTTGACAATACTGTAACGGAGGGTGCGTAGGGTGTAGTGAAAAGCTCCCTTGTTGACGTACTGAATTAAAGCGCAGACAGCCACAGTAAGAATATAAATAAAGTTGTACTAACCTGTGTCACTACGCTGGCCTGTGCTGACACTGGAAAGGAGTTGACGGGGTTGATGCACAATTAATTTAAGTATTTTTTTGAAGATAAATAAATTATAATTAAAATTTAGAACAAATATTACACGTAAAAATTAAATAGTACGACTAAGTTAAACCAAATTATAATAAGAAATAATTGAAAGAACTATACGACTGTTCGCCTCCACGATCGGGCTGAGAATCCCTCTCGATTTTGGATACGAACACTTCCTAGGCTAGTTCAATTGACCACGTAAACACTTTTACTGGTAATATCCCGCTTTTCTCCAATATTCGACAAAATATTGAGCGGAAGATCGCCAGCCGCATGTTAGCAGTTTGCAACAGTCACGGCGTTCGTTGTTCGTTCGAAGCAAATACTGAATTACAAAAATTTAGAGTTCACGCACGTGGCTGTTACAATACCAATGTTTTGACTTATTTTGATTTTGATCTGCTTTAATGTTATTATTTTACCATTTTTAAGCAGTAAAACACGCGAAATTAAAAATAAGAACATTTTAGTAGTTAAAAATCAAAATAAATCAAAACATTGGTCTTGTCAACGTGACATTGTTCTTGTCAAAATGACATGCGCACATAAATCAGCTGATTTCAAGCATGTCAAGGTCGCTCGAGTCACGTGTCTGCTCGCGCCCTATAAGTATTATACAATTTTAATACAATTTTCTGCTTTTTGTATTATATTTTGTTTAAATATTAACTTAAGAAACACATATTTATATAATTCATTATTGCAATCAGACGACTATTGTTGGAATTTTATTCATACGAGTATCTGTTACAATGAGAAAATATGTATACCTAAAAGAATTTTTCATGTTAGTTGAAGAAAAAGTTATTTTCTTATACATCTGTTCCTCATATAATCTTCTAGGAAATTTATAAAATTTGATACTTCAATCGGTAATTTTGTAAGAATTATTACATCCCTCACTGCATCACATAATATTTGACGTCCTATTATTCGCATTCATTGCAAATATTATATAAAATAGAAATTGCAAAATTATTCTGACATAAAACATAACCTTGCTATGTTTCAATGAGTAACCACTTTTGTCATTTTTATCCGCTGTCGGCGCTGACTACTTTTGTGCACACCGCCAATAGTAAATAAAAATAACTTGTCAAAACAATACGCTGACAGCCAATAAGGGGACTTGCGGATCAGTTCAATTTAGTGCTACTTACCATTTTTGTACATGTAAAAGGAAAGCAACTTTCAGTACTACTCACCTTTTTTACCTTCCGTCACCTTTAGGTAAGGAAGGTATTGTCTTTGGTCAAAAATTTCGGTGGTGAGTTTTTAATGAATAAGCACGTTTTAAGGTCCCTAGAATGCGATTTTACTATTTTTATGATTATGTCTGTCTGTATGTATGTGTGTGTGTGTGTGTGTGTGTGTGTGTGTGTGTGTGTGTGTGTGCGTGGGTGCGCGTGAACGTGTGCGTGTGTGTGTGTAACAAAATTTTCGTCTACGATAACTCTAATACTACAATTCCAAAAATTATAATTCTTTGGTATTCCTCTTCGTTGCATCCATATGAAGAGCTGGTTAGATTTTGGTTATAATTGGTCAACCGGAAGTACCCTCATTTGAAGATTTTAACAGTTTTTCTTGAAAAAACGATGTTAAATATCATTTTTTCACATTTAGTGTTAATACAAATATTAAAGAATCTATACGATTGCAATGCATTTTATATTTCATATTAAATGGGTATAGAGTTAAAAAATTATAAAAAAATTAAATTTAATAAATTAGCTAGCTGTGCTAGAAACAGCTACTGCTACTATATTAAAAAAAAATTCTGATTGAAAGATGTCAGTGTCAATTGACAAATTCGTAGTATTATAGTTTTACTCGAAACATAGGATCTTTTTGCTTAAAACTTACTGTATGGAATTTGTATAAAATACATACACTGTCGAAAGGTAATGTACATACAAGAAATTTAGAATCTTTTGCAAGGAACTTTCTGTATGGATTTTATAGAAAATACAAAGGCATTTACGAAAATTCTATCGGAAGATACCGCATCTACCGACTGTGTTCGAAAACACGAGTGGTAAAAAGTTACCGTGTTCAAAAATTGTACAATATCTACCAGATCCATCTACCGGATTCATGAAGAATCTAATCTCAAACAAAGGTAGTGATGTAAAGCAAAGTGCACGCGTTAAAAGTGGAAATGTGGTTAAAGTATGACTGCTCAGTTTGTTAACTTCATCAAATTCCTAACTTGTTGCAAATTTTCAATTTTTTTATAGGTTATGGATCTACCCTGTTTACCACTTGTGTTCGTAAAATATCGATTCCGGTAGCTATAACCTGATAAACAGCTGTTTACCGGTAACAGTTCACAGGTTGAATTTTCGTAAATGCCTCATATAACTGAAGGAAGGTAATGTGCTGGCTACATCAGATTTTTGTGCATGCAAAAGAAAAGCACCTATTTGAAATTAAATAGCGGGGGGTAATGTGGTGGCTACATCAATTTTGTTCATATATAATATCCAAAGTTGCTGTGGCAAAATTATTTGACATTTCGTTGTTCACACAAAACAGTTTTTATTTATGTATTAGAAGTGTTTTATGAGAATGTAAAAATGAAATTTTAGTAATTATTTTGGGATGTAAATGTGAAATTCATTGCACGATGCAAGAGGCGGGTCTTGGAAGCATCCAGCCGTTGGAAGGTTATTGCGAAAAACCTAGGAAGATAAAATGTGCACCCAAAAAACGGAAAAGTCAAAATTCTCTAACAAAACTCTTTAAAACAGCGTCAAAAATTTTCAGTAGTTTATTTTCAAAGAAAAAGAAAAGAGCTACGTGTAACACAAAGAAGAGACTGAAAAAATTACGTATAAGTAAAAACAGAAGAGCCAAGAAAAGAAAATCTTGCAAAAAATCTAAGAAATTATCACGCAGAAGCAAACATGTCAAATTTCAAAAATATGGAAGTAGGGGAAGAAGAAGGGCACCTTCCTGTAAATCTAAGAAAAGTCAAACACGCCAAAGAAGCAGAAAAAGATCATCTTTTAAAATCAGAAAAGTAAAAAGCCAACCATGTCATAGAATTAAGAAAAGAAAAGGTTCACCTTTCCTTAAAAGTAGAAAAATAAGTCGAAATATAAGTATGAAAAGGAAAAGATCACATTCTGTTAAAATAAGAAGAGTAAAAAGTCAACCGTGTCATAGAAGTAGAAAAAGAAAAGGATTCCCTTCTCCTAAAAGTAGAAAATTAAAAAGTCGAAGTAGAAGTATGAAAAGAAAAAGGTCGCATTCTTCCGGGAGCAGTAAAAAAAGTCGAAGTGGTAGTTGCAGAAGTAAAAGATCAACTTCTGGTCATAGAAGTAGAAAGAGGAAAGGATCGTCTTCTTCTAAAAGAAAAATGAAAAGTCGAAGTAGAAGTATGAAAAGAAAACGATCACATTCTTCCAAAAGCGGAAAAGTATGTCGAAGTGGAAGTCGCAGAAGTAAAAGATCATCTTCTGTTAAAAGCAGAAAGGTAAAAAGTCAACCATTTCATAGAAGTAGAAAAAGAAAAGGTTCACGTTCCTCTAAAAGTAGAAAAATGAAAAGTCGAAGTAGTAGCCAAAGAAGTAGATCACCTTGTGTAAAAACCAGGAGAGTAAAGAGTCAACCGTTTCGTAGAGGTAGACGCAGAAGAAGATCATCTTCTCCTAAAAGTAGAAAAACGAAAAGTCGAAGTAGAAGCCACAGAAGTAGATCACCTTGTGTTAAAACCAGGAGAGTAAAGAGTCAACCGTTTCGTAGAGGTAGACGCAGAAAAAGATCACCTTCTCCTAAAAGTAGAAAAACGAAAAGTCGAAGTAGAAGCCACAGAAGTAGATCACCTTGTGTTAAAACCAGGAAAGTAAAGAGTCATCCGTTCCGTAGAGGTAGACGCAGAAAAGGATCACCTTTTCCTAAAAGTAGAAAATTTAAAAGTAGACATAGAAGTACGAAAAGAACAATATCATCTTTTAAACGCAGAAAAGTTCATAGTCAACCATGTCATAAAAGTAGGAAAAGACATAGATCATCTTCCAGAACAATAAAAAGTCATAGAAGTATGAAAAGGAAAAGATCACCATGTATTAAAAACAAACATGTAAGAAGTAGGAAATCAAGTAGAAGTAGATCTTCATCCTATAAAAGCAGAAAAGCAAGTCAGCATAGAAGCATGAAAAAGAAAAGATCCACCTCTTTTAGAAGCAGAAATAGTCATCCATGTCACAGACGTAGAAAACGACACAGATCATCTTCCCATATATCCATAAAAAGTCATCATAGAAGTAGGAAAAGAAAAAGTAGAAAAGTACTAGGTCAACCGTGTCACAGAAGTAGGAAAAGAAAAGGTTCAAAGTCTCCAGAAAGTAGAAAAATAAGTCATCATAGAAGTAAAAAAAGGCACAGATCATCGTCTTGTAAAAGCAAAAAGAGCCACAGCAGCAAGAAACGAAAACGTTCATCTTCTTCAAAATTCGGGAAAATCAAAAGTCATCACGGAAGTATGAAAAGACGAAGATCATCTTGTAAAGCCAGAAAAGTAAAAAGTCAACAAATCCATAGAAGTAGAAAAAGAAGATCGCTGTCTCGAAAAATCAGAAAGGTAAAAAGTCAGCAAATCTGTCGAAGCAGGAAAAAATCAAGACATCATAGAAGTATAAAAAGGCCAAAAGCATCTTGTAAAATCAGAATGGTAAAAAGTCATCAAATTCATAGAAGCAGGAAAAGGAAAAGATCATCATCTCCAAGGAAAATAAGTCATCACAGAAGTATTAAAAGGCATAGATCATCTTCTTGTAAAACCGGAAGAGTAAAAAGTCATCAAATTCATAGAAGAAGGAAAAGAAAACGATCATATCCAAGGAAAACAAGTCATCACAGAAGTATGAAAAGGCACAGATCATCGTCTTGTAAAGCTAGAATGGTAAAAAGTCATAAAATCCATAGAAGCAGGAAAAGAAAAGGATCGTCATCTCCAAGGAAAATAAGTCATCACAGAAGTATGAAAAGGCATAGATCAACGTCTTGTAAAGTCAGAAAGGTAAAAAGTCAACAAATCCATGGAAGAAGGAAACGAAAAAGATCGTGTTCTCCAAGAATTAGTAAAATTTTAATTCATGTAAGTCATCATGCAAGTAGGAAGAGGAAGAAGTCTGCGTGTGGAAGAAGCAAAAATAAACGAACGTCAAGTAGAAAAAGATCTCCATCTCATAAAACCAGAAAAGTAACAATTAGATCTTCATGTTCTGCCGGAAGAAAGAAGAGAGCCTCATCCAAATCTTCTGGTAAATGCAGAGTACAAAGGCGGTCTTCAGATTCTCCAAGTAAAACAGGGTCTTTTCCCAAAACTAGAGACAAAGTAGGTGAGGGACAAACCCAACCTCCACAACCTCCAATAGAGAAGAGTGATGAATCAACAAACGTCAAGGAAGTGCAGAAACAATGTGCAAATTAAATTTTGAAATGGCGAATCTGCTTTTGAGAGATCTTTAAGAATAAAGAAGGTGTTTCTCCAAATCTGTTAGAGATAAATGAAGAAAGAAAATACAGATTTCATATTCTCATAAAATAAACGTATGTCTTTGTGTGCGTTTTGAAGTTGTAATAACTGTCTGAATAAAGTGGTTGTACTCCAGAATTTTTTTAATAAAATACACGTTTTATGAAATTTTGAAAAGTGCATGTGAAGTATAATGTAAAATAAATCATTATGCATTCTTCAAAGATATAGGTATGAATATTTCGAAGCTAAATGCTGTCAAAAGGTTAAATAAAACTTATATGAAGTAGTAAATTATATAATTAATAAAGTATGTTTGTATTTCTATAAAAATCAAAGATCAGTGGGTCTTTATTCCTTTCTTCAAATTTGACATTTATCACCTTCAACAATTCAATTTTTGACATTTAAACAGCTTGTAATATAAGCTTTCCTATTGTAAAATTTAGCCCTTGTTAATTACGTATATACTCGTAAATTACAAGAAATGTGAAACTGAATATGATGTAAGTACAGATCTTTGATTTGTCGCAAACTTCAACTATAAATAAATATAGAATTTTTGGCCAATATTTGACAAGATTTGACACTGAAAAATACTAGTCAAACACATGTCATACAGCGTCGTTGACAGCTACCGCTGACAGCTTTGGTTCACAGGTTGACAGTGACAGTTTAAAAACAATTATATGATGAAACATTCACGTGGTACAAATGTTTCGTTTAGATTGGCTGCTACAAACTACGTTCGCTTGCTTTCGAGAATCGTATGCGTAGGCTTCGGCCGAATTTCGTTTGGTATTCAAGAATACGTACAGAACTGTTCGTGCACGAAACTAACCACACGAATTTTGTCGCGTGCGGAAAATTTCGCATGATTTCAAGAATCGGGCCCTAGGACCCGGGTCAGAATGACATTTAATGAAAATGTACACAACCTAAAAACTTCAATGGACGTGTAAATTTTTTTATTGTAACGCCTCGATTTGACATTACCCAACAAGAAAAATTATCACATTTCTGCTGTGGTGCACATGGCATTCATCATCGAAATGTATGAAAGATTTACAGATTAGATAAATAATATATCTTGAATCAAAATACTTTATTTTAAAAATTGCACGTGTACGGACAATTTGGAAAGACGACTGAACCTATAGTGACTGCCAAAACCTCGTGAGCAATTTAATGTATGAAACGAAATAATTATAAATTAAAGGTCCATTTGTATTATTTACTTTATCCGAAATTAAATTTACTTTTTCTGGAATTGAAGTTAGCCATACGATGGGTTTGACATATGACAGTGCACATTGTTCACCGTTTCGTTGACTGTGTATATAAACAGAGTTTAAAAACTTATTTACATGTAGGCGATAAGTTAAAATATTTAATTATTAATTACTACACTACTCACTCAGCTGCCACTTGTTCAATATGGCACTTGTACGATTACTTTTCGTAGTACTGATTTGCGCCACTAGAGGCAAATTTTTATCTACGATTGCGATTAGTAAATATAAAAACGCAGTTCGCAGCGCCTGTGGTTTCGCAGGGCTAAACTAAACTAAAAAGCGGGAAAATGGGATGCTATATTTAAATTATTATTATTATTATTATTTACATGTGAAATAATGAATTTTAGAATTACAAACGCTAAACTTGTTTTAAGGTTAATCCTCCAATTATAAACCAAACGCAAGATATATTTTTTTATAACTTGAACCTGCATAATTCATTAATTAATATCTTGGAATAAATTTTATATAAATAGGTCCTTTTACTCTTAAAACTAAATCGCAAATCCAATTTAAGTCTTTTTCTGAACTTCGTGGTTCCATAGTAAAATTTCTAAGAACCGATGAAATAATATTTTTTAATCCAAGCATAGCGTACTTTTGACCTATAAGGAAATGGATTTTAGATTTTTTAATACAATTTTAAATTATATAGGTACCTATACAATTTCTTGGTCCTGCACTAAAAGGAATATATGCATAAGGATGCCGGCCTACTGAATTTTCTGGAAGGAATCGATCAGGATCAAACTTTTCCGGATCAGGGAAGTATTTTGGGTCTCGATGAAGATTATAAATCCGGATCCAGACATCTATCCCAGCTGGAGCAATATGATGAGCTGGAATAGAAAAAAAAATAATATTTTAAAGTGTGCTTTGGTTACATACTGAAAATTGGCAACTGACTTTAAGCAATAGGGCGCGAGCAGACACGTGACTCGAGCGACCTTGGCTTGCTTGGGATCAGCTGGTTTGTTTGCGTATGTCATTTTGACAAGAATATTGTCAATTTGATAAGACCAATGTTTTGACTTATTTTGATTTTGAATTGCTAAAATGTTAATATTTTACAATTTTTAGGCAGTTAAACACTTGTAATTAAAAATAATAACATTTTAGCAGTTAAAAATCAAAATAAGTCAAAACATTGGTCTTGTCAACAAGACATTGTTCTTGTCAAAATGACATCCGCAAACAAATCAGCTGATTCTAAGCACGTCAAGGTCCCTCGAGTCACGTGTCTGCTCTAGGGTACCTTTATAACCAGGGTATGGCCATGGCGTGGCTCACGTTTCGTCCGCCATTACCGGCCCATCTGTTATATGTGTTGTTCTTTCGCAAATTATAATGTATTTTCATGGCTATTTGTTTTATTTTAATGAAAAACACATTTAATTATCATTTTAATATGTATTTAAAGTGTAAGTAATATTTTTATTTTATTTACTTGTGTAGTATTTGGCATCACTGTAAAGCTAATTTAAAATACAATAATATAAATAAAATATGCCATTCCATTTAGAAAATCAACGATGATTTCCTTTCACGAAAAAAAGTGGCATTTAAGTTCGCGCGCAAGTTTGTAATTTAAAAGAAAGTGTATAGTCCAGAACGCGGGATCGTTTAGAAAAACATGAAATCCCGATTAGGCGTTGTTTACGCAATTTCTTTTAATACATTTTAACATTATCTAACCTAATATATAAAATTCATGATTGGAAAATGAAGGCCGAGTTTTGTGCGTTAGGTATAGGTTTTTATTGTTGTTTTTAGAAACAACAAAGGTCTCGCGTTCGGGTTTTATATTTTTTTGCACAAGTTCCGAACATTTCTATTACTAATCCATGCCACGTGATTTAATTGATCCGTCACGCCTCTTCGGGATATTAATTTTTACCTCCCGTTACCCTTAATAAGGAAGGTATAGGGATCATGCTAAAAATTGCATATCGAGATTTTGGTAAATGAGCACGTTTTAAGGTCCCTAGTATGTGTGGATCCTCTACTCTAACTCAAATACTATCATTCAGAAAATTTTGAAACCTTGTATTTCGACCTTTTTCGATTATGGAAAGAGCCCATTAGATTTTGGTGTAAATCGGATAACGGAAATGGCACTTTACTTGAAGTTGGGCTTTAAACAAACAAAACTTCTTGATTACGCAGTTATTCAAATGTATGTAACTGACAGATAAATGTCACTGTCAAAGAACTAATCTTTCAAATTAATAATAGTAACGTTTTAAAACGAAAAAAGTAAATAGAACAATAGGAAGTGAAATCAATACAGTTTCCAGCATAAGTAAATATGTAGGTATGTATTTATATTAATAAAAATTAATGATTCGCAAAAAAGTTTAAGTTAATTTTTGGATTAGTGAATTCTATTCTATCCCGGTATTTAAAATTTAATCTTCATTTTATTATCAAAAAAGGTAGTTACTTGGATTAGATTACACTATATTTTAAGAAATAAACTGCCAAAATTAAAGTAAAATTCGCTAATTCAAAAATAAAGATTATCTTTATCTTTTTGTGACTCGGGCTGTAAATGGCGAGAGGTATTGTGTTGGCCACACCACATTTTTGAACACGGTCCTGCGTTCAGGATTCTACCCACGTCCAATTTAAAATATGGAATAATAAAGAAAATAGATATTTGGTCCCATTTTTTCAATCACCTTGTATAACAATGCAAAGTGGAGTTGTACTTTGTACTACAGACACCGGATATCCCAAGAAATAGGCTCGTCCGTAAAAAATCTATTAATAGTATTTATATTGTAGATTTATAGACTAAATTAAAAGGTGCGTTAAATTACACATAGAAAATCATACCATCTCACTTTTAGTTGGAAGTGATATGGACATTCTCATTTAAATGTAACACATTTATATTTTTCAAAATTTTGTACAACCGTGTTTTTTATAAACTGTTGTAAGCATCGCAATATCACAAATTTAATTGTTAGTACACGACAGCAATGATTTTCATTAGCCCTTGGCTGCCGGCGATGGTTGCGTCGAAAAAACTAAATAGTTGCCGGTTGCTTTATGGTGCTATTCTGTAACTTTGCTCTGTAAGACTGTACATCTATAGACTCTATAAGCTATAGAGCTCTATAAGACGACAGCTTGCAGAGTAAAATTAACTATTCAGTAACTCCCTCTGCAGGGCTGGACTGGCCCGACGGGATACTGGGAATTTTCCGGTGCCCTGACGAGCTAAAAATAAATTATAAAAATTTAAAGTTGATAAAATAAATAAATCGATACAAAAATAACATAAATTCATGATTTTGAAATAATTCCCTACTACTCTTGAATGTACGCCAATATTTATAGCTATTTTTCTTTTTGACAACCAATTGTTAAATTCTTAATACATACTTAATTTTGTCCGATATCTGCGTACAAAGCAGATTGGCACACCCATCAATGGGTAATATGCCGTGATGATATATTTATTTATTTAATTTTGTATTACCGACATCATACACATGGAATGATCATTTATATAAGGATGTATTTTATTTAGATCCAAATAACTTTTATCAAATTATAAATAATAACATACTTGCTACAACTTTTCATATAATAATTGATTTAATTAATAAAAAAATTGACAAAAATATAAATACGGATGATATTCGGTCAATAATTTTCATGACTCGGTAAGCTTCGTCACGAAATACTTGATTTCATGGCATAAAGCTTCTGTTTACACTCTTGTTGCTTAAATAACTATTACATACGTTAGCATATTAAAATGTATTTTCAAAGTACAAATTTACTGTCACATTGTTATCAACACAAAGTATATCAAAAGTGAGTAAATCATAGACGTTTTGAAAGAAAATATCTGATGTGGCCAACACAATACCTCCCACCATTTAATTTTTATTAATTTAAATACATAGTTACTTACATATTTACTCATGTTGGAAACTATATTTAGTTCTTTTCCATATAACTAATATTCAGTTTACTATTTTCTATTCTAAACGTTACCACTATTAATTTGAAATGATTAGTATTTTCACAGTGACATTTATCTGACAGTTACGTACATTCAAGAGAAGGAGTTTAGTTTTAATCGTAGGCTCCGGGATTTAAAGTGTATATTATTTTGTAAATTTATCCATAATATATATATATATATATATATATATATATATATATATATATATATATATATATATATATATATATATATATATATATTAGTACATTAAAACACAAGTATCATAAGGCAATCTGTTAACGTACGAGTCCAAGTTTGGAAAACGAGCCGCCAGGCGAGTTTTACAAAGGACGAGTGCGTCAACAGGCCTTATGATACATGTTTTTTATATTATTTTTTCTATTGAGGTAATTTTACAATTAGATTTTTTAAAAAAGGACTTGTCAAAAATATGAGTTGGTGTCTTTTTTATCAGTTATGTTGGTAGCGCTTCCCGCTAAAATTGAAATCTCACATTTTGACAGTTTGTGTAACTTGTGATTTTGTCTGATTGTTTACATTAAAACATTGTATCAAGCATTATACAATTATGAAAGAGGAAAACCAATACATACAATGAACTCCAAGGTTTATTAATGAACCACCCTGATTTGACATATCGGTAGTTCGTGTTGGTTATTATCATAAATAAAACTTGAATATAGGATTGAAGGATGTTACGTGGACCACCATGACTTTTTATTGAGAAAACAACATATAAATAAAACTCTTTAAATAATGAAATACTTTAATGAACAATTTATTGATTTAGACTTTTACTTTCCACCATTTTGTCAACACTCACTACTTAGTTGCACAGATAACGGCAACAGCTGTTCTCACAATTTTTAATACAAAACATAATATGGCATATATTCGATAGTTCGCCACAATGTAGAACTGGAAATCATGGATTAAAACGTCAACTTTTCATATTTGTTTGCTAGTTGCCGCCACAAATTGAGTAGACAGTGTCAACATTTTCAAGTAACGTGCATCATACAATTCGTAACCTGCCTGGAATAACAATACATTCAATTCAAAATTGCATTACCATAAATTAAAATTGTAATAAATAAAACTTACCGTTTTAATTATTTTGACAAAGTAAACCTGAGCGCATTGTTTCTTGTTTCATAATTTTTTTGTTGAAATTTTAACTTCACAGATTCTTATTCTTTCTTAACTAACACAGCTATAGCTATAAATTTATTTTCTTTCTAGTCCTATCACCTAGAGAAAGGATAAAAATCCACAATTAGAAATAATATTTCAACACAAATAATTTACCATTTTGAGGTTATCTGTCAGTTATGAAAACATGACTGCCATCTCTAGAACATGAAAGGCGCCAAAAACAGTACGTTTATAGATTTTCTAAACGTCGTGTTTTCAGTCATAAACAGTGCTTTTATAGAAACATAAGAACACCGAAATAGAAATATATATATATATATATATATATATATATATATATATATATATATATATATATATATATATATATATATATATATATATATAAAGTATTAACCAATAGAAAATTCAGTAATCTTTAATTTTCATGATATAAATTACGAAAAAGTAACATTTAAAGGTATTTTTCGAAGAAAATCTATTTTGAGCTTCAAATGAAGTGCCATTACCGGTTATCTGATTTACACCAAAATCTATTGGCTCATTTCATATTAGAGAATAAGGTAGCAATACGAGGTTTCAAAATTTTCTGAATTTGAGTTAGAGTGGAGAATCCATACACACAAACACAGATGCGATTTTTAGCACGGTCCCTATACCTCCTTTACTAAGAGTAAAGGGAGGTAAAAAGTAAATTATTAAACAAAATATTATAATGATTAAAATTATAAAAAAAGTAGGTTCAAATGAAATGACTGGCCTGGCCCGACCTCATCCGGATTTCCCGGTACTAAACATATTCCCAGTCTACATTTTATAAATTTCCTACCTAGAAGATTATATGAGGAACAGACGTTTTAGAAAATAACTTTTTCTTCTACTAACATGAATTTGTCAAAATTATTGATTCAAAGCTAAAGGCAATAAGGGCAATTCCCGCCAGTCAAGATGATTTGAAGAAAACCCTATAGGTACCTACTTGTACGAGTACTAATGGTAGAGAACTGTTCAGTTTCATAGAATATTTAAAACAGTCATTAAACGATGACTGCATAATTAATATTAATAGATCACACTAGCGAGGAGAATATTGCAAATATTTTATAAAATAGAAATTACAAAATTATTCTGACATAAAACATAACCTTGTTATGTTTCAATGAGTAACCATTTTCTCATTTTTGTCCGCTGTCGGCGCTGACTACTTTTGTGCACACCGCCTATAGCTATTTAAAATTATTCAATTTTATATTAAAGAAAAGTCACTTAAATTAAAATTTTACAATGAGTTTGAATAAAAACAATTCTTAAATAATAATGTAATTCATTGTCTGGTACACAGAACTGAATGGATTTTGATAATTCTGGAAAAATTCTATTTTCATGCTAAAATATTTTTTTAAACACAAATTTCTATAAGAATTGGTAGGATATGTTTTTCATTTAATAATGGATATAATAAAAATTGCTAACTTTTGCTTTTCATTTCTATAATTTTTTGATTTTTTATATAAAATATATTATATTTGACGTTTAAAATATATGTTTCAATATGCTCTGTAAATATTTTACAGTCAAGATTTTGGCGCTGTAAGTTTTATAATAATAATAATAATAATAATAATTTTATTTGACTACGTTACATAACAAAAATATTAGTTTGTAGCAGGTCATAATACATATATAAAAATGTTACAAGTTTAAAATACAAAATATACAGTGTCATCCTAATGAAGTTACCACGAACGGAGTATTTAGAAAATCATTAGTTGTGTAAAAGCATTCTGATAACAGAAATTTCTTTATTTGATTTTTAAACTGTTGGAAATTAAGTGCTCTAATATTATTTGGAACATGGTTATATAAATTCAGATCTAAAGAGTTTCTAGCTGAACTCGCGAGTCTGAAACGAGGAACTCTAATGTCATCAGTTTGTCGTGTCCCGTGCTGGTGAATGTCTTTATTTTGTTTGTATAAATGTCTGTTTTGGTGAATTTCTATTAACGATAAGTATATATATAAAGTAGGTAGTGGCATAATGCCTAATTTTGTAAAATAAGGACGACAGTGTTCATTCTGTTTAGCGTTAACAATCAATCTTACAATTTTTTTTTGTAATCTAAAGACTTTAATTGTGTGAGTAGAATTTCCCCATATGGTTACCGCGTACGACAAGTGACTATGGAAAAGTCCTATAACTCTGTAGCGTTTACAGTACTGTAACTTGATTACAGAATAGCAATTTTCTTACATACTGTTACGCTGGTTACTTACAGAGCCTGTACAGCTTATAGAATGGTACAGAATAGCCACATATTCAAGTTCATAGCGACTGCAGATATGAGAACCGGCCGTTTTGTGAGTTGGGTTATGTTATTATACTCTTTTCCGTTTAAGCCATTCAGTAGATGGAGCTGGTAACAGCGCAAACTTGAAGTAGTTGAAATTAGATTGGGTAAACTTGTCTCTTGTCTCCAATTTCAGTCAATCAGAGAGGCCAAAACTATTCTCTATGCTCTGCAATACTGAATGGCATAAATGGAACAAGGTATAGGTTATATTATTAGAGAAATAGCAAAGTCCAAACTCATAATTTAACAATTTAGTGCAAATATAAATAATTGTGGTGTATGTATAAGCGCAGATAGAGAACAGTTATTTACATTTAAATAATTTAACCGGAGCCGCAGGCCTTTTAATTGTCTAGTACTAGTGTACTAAAGTGTTTTGATTTGATTTTCCTGCTGTCGTTATTTGTAAAAAAATGTTGTTTCCTGATTCTAGATTTAATGTAGTTGTAAATAAACGTCTTATATTACACAAATAACAATTAATCTCTCTTACTTAATTGTAAATCTTCTTTTAAAGATCTCGCAATGGTAGGAACACTTGGATACAATCTCAAGCTTTCTTTTATACAACGTTCCAAATATTTCATATTTTGTAAATCCTCGTATGTTGCATGGCGCTTTGAATCACCAAATATTTCATCTAATTCTTCTCTGGCCGCTTGCTAGAAAATATAATCGATTAATAATTGATCGTTTTGTATAATTTATTAAATATTTACTTGTACGTCTGGATGATGAGCTAACAAAAGAAGAGAAAAACAAATACCAGCAGACGTAGTATCGTGGCCCTAAAACAATCCACTGTATTCACTTTCATATTCCATTAAAACCTGTAGATTTTGTAATAAATAAATCGGTTGTGTTTGTTGCTTTCACTGAAATATATTATAGACTGGAACTCGCATATTCTACCTATCAGCATATGCTGAAAGCTGAACTAGAGGTGGGCGCGTGAGGGGCTGTCCTTAAATTACGTAACGCAAAATTAGGAAATTTTGGATACCCCCTCCCCCCTTTGTAACGCACCCGTAACGCAAACATGAACCCCCCCCCATATATTACGTAACGCAGTACTTGACCCCCCCATTTTTTTTACTGGATATAAAATTATATGACCTCCTTAATATTCAGTTAAAATTTGAAACAGAAACTATTTAAATTAATGTAGATAAAGATGAAAAATAACAGAACAGAACAGAAACTATTTAAATTAAAGTACATAAAGATAAAAAATAATGTACTACTCTTGCCCTACGGCTTGTTACCCCAATTTCTTTACTGGATATAAAATCTAACAATATTCAGTTAAATTTTGAAACAGAAACTATTTAAATTAATGTATATAAAGATGAAAAATAACAGAACAGAACAGATACTATTTAAATTAATGTACATAAAGATGAAAAATAATGTACTACTCTTGCCCTACGGCTTGTCACCCCAATTTCTTTACTGGATATAAAAGTATATGGCCTCCTTAATATTCAGTTAAAATTTGAAACAGAAATTATTTAAATTAATGTATATAAAGATGAAAAATAACAGAACAGAACAGAAACTATTTAAATTAATGTACATAAAGATGAAAAATAACAGAACAGAACAGAAACTATTTAAATTAATGTACATAAAGATAAAAAATAATGTACTACTCTTGAAACAGAAACTAATTAAATTACTGTGCATAAAGATGAAAAAATAACAGCACAGAAATTAAAAGCATATGCATTTCCATATGCTTTTAACAAACTATTTTCCTTATCAACAATACTTGAATTCATGTTTTAATATGAATTGCATTGCACGAATGAAAGACCACTGGCCCGAATTTGAACTGTGCCCGACATATTATATTGACTGTTATTGAAAACAAACGACTACCTATGCATATACGAATTAGCACCGCGAAATTTAAATGTTTCAAAAATATTAAAGAAAGTTTAGCAATATTTTTTATATTTTATTGTTACGTAACGCACACATTATCCCTCCCCCACCCCTCGTAACGCTGCGTAACGCTACTCTTGACCCCCACCCCCCCTTGAAGCGTTACGTAATTTAAGGACAGCCCCTGAGTAACTTTTGTCCAATATCACGCACACTCACGGAACTATAAATGTAAACACGGTTAATCACGCACGACTTTTTATGTTTGATTCACGATCACTCACGCTCACGATTTTATTTTGTCACTCACGCCTGATCACGCTTGGCGGGTCACGTTCGTGTCACGTAATTGTTTTTATGTACATTTAAGCCTATTTAACATAGTCATAACAAATTGGTAATATGTTAGGTAACAGATTGGTTTCATTGGAAACGAATGTTTATGGACAAATAGGTTGTTCTATTCCATCACAAATATCATTATAGATTTGGTAATAAATTTGTTACCAAAATTATGATCGTGTCAAACGGGCTTAAAGATTTATATATCTTTAGTGAAATCGGAGCAACTGTGAATACAATTTTGGGTACAACAATAACAGTTTTTTTATTCAAAAAAATACTGTTGATGACATATTTGGATATAATAATAACAAGAAAGTAAAAGATGGAAATTGACAATTTTTTAAATAAAAGATAGAAAAAACTGTGTACTCACGCCTGATTAAATTTCAATCACGCCTGATTAAATTTCAATCACGCCTGATCACGCACGATAATTTTTTAGTGCCTCACGCTCACGTCCAATCACGACGTAAAATTTAAATTATATTCACGATCACGCGGGTCACGTCGTGACCCATCGTGACCCGACAAAATCACGGCCCGCGCCCACCTCTCTGTAGGTTTTGTAATAAATAAATCGGTTGTGTTTGTTGCTTTCACTGAAATATATTATAGACTGGAACTCGCATAGTCTACCTATCAGCATATGCTGAAAGCTGAACTAGAGGTGGGCGCGTGAGGGGCTGTCCTTAAATTACGTAACGCAAAATTAGGAAATTTTGGATACCCCCTCCCCCCTTTGTAACGCACCCGTAACGCAAACATGAACCCCCCCCATATATTACGTAACGCAGTACTTGACCTCCCCATTTTTTTTACTGGATATAAAATTATATGACCTCCTTAATATTCAGTTAAAATTTGAAACAGAAACTATTTAAATTAATGTAGATAAAGATGAAAAATAACAGAACAGAACAGAAACTATTTAAATTAAAGTACATAAAGATAAAAAATAATGTACTACTCTTGCCCTACGGCTTGTTACCCCAATTTCTTTACTGGATATAAAATCTAAAAATATTCAGTTAAATTTTGAAACAGAAACTATTTAAATTAATGTATATAAAGATGAAAAATAACAGAACAGAACAGATACTATTTAAATTAATGTACATAAAGATGAAAAATAATGTACTACTCTTGCCCTACGGCTTGTCACCCCAATTTCTTTACTGGATATAAAAGTATATGGCCTCCTTAATATTCAGTTAAAATTTGAAACAGAAATTATTTAAATTAATGTATATAAAGATGAAAAATAACAGAACAGAACAGAAACTATTTAAATTAATGTACATAAAGATGAAAAATAACAGAACAGAACAGAAACTATTTAAATTAATGTACATAAAGATAAAAAATAATGTACTACTCTTGAAACAGAAACTAATTAAATTACTGTGCATAAAGATGAAAAAATAACAGCACAGAAATTAAAAGCATATTATTAGTGATATTATTATTATTATTATTATTATTATTATTATTAGTGTTATTATTATTCAACAGGGACTATGCCCCAATTACAGAATAACATCATATAAAAATACATGAGAAAACATACAGTACAAATATGCAACTAAGTATCATAAAAAAATAAACATACAAGTATTGTTACATGACAGCATTACAAATGTACAAATAAGTATCATGAAAATAATAACTATACAAGTATTGTTACATGAATGCATTATGCGTTGTATAGGAAATTTGAGACAAGATACAATACATTTATTATATTGAAAATAATTCATGTAGCTTATATTTAAAAGTCCTAATATTATCAGAGAAATCTAAATCTTTGCAGTAATTATTATATTTACGGCACATGGTGTTTAGAGGTGAATTAAGGTGGTATTCTGTTCGTGAGAAACTGCAAACAAAAGTTTGTTCCAAACGAGTATTGGAGTTATTTATATAAAAATTAAGCAGCTTTAATAATTCAGGATCATCAACAAAATAATTTATTAGTTTATATAAAAATATAATTTCCTGTTTAGTTCGCCGATTTATTAAAGGTTCTAGGGAAAACTTATTTAACAGCTGCACATATTCACCCTGTGGCCAGTAGCCAAATAATCTATAACAAACAGTTTTTACAAATTTCTTTTGAATACCCTCGATAGCATTGATCAGATACTGCTGTGAAGGGTTCCATATGATACTACCATAATCTAACTTACTTAAAACTAACGAATAATATAGGGACTTGTAGCAGGAAATATTTTTGAATTCATATGTGATTCGTAACACGAAACCTAAGGTTTTATAACAATTAGTGATCATTGCTTCGATATGACATTTTAAAGTCAATCCTGAGTCCAGTAATAGACCAAGATCTTTAACAAGAGTAACACGTTGTAAAACCAGATTATTCATATGATAATTGAAAGTGATATTTGTATGTTTCCTGCTAAAACTAATTACTTGACACTTAGTGACATTAAAATTAAGCTGGTTTTTGACAGACCACATCAGTATTTTGTTAAGATCGAATTGAAGTGAATGACAGTCATGTACATTTGAGATTTCACAATATAACTTAAAGTCATCTGCGTACATTAAGCAGTGACAGTATTCCAATTCATTGATTATGTCATTCACAAACAGTAGGAAAAGAAGGGGCCCTAGGATAGAGCCCTGCGGGACCCCAGAAAATGCTACAAATTTTGATGATTTATACCCATTACAATTAACATACTGCATACGGTTATTTAAATATGATTGCAACAAAGAGCACAGATTACTAGAAAACCCTATTAAATATAATTTATATAACAAAATTTTGTGATTTACAGTGTCGAATGCCTTCGAAAAATCAGTGTAAATGACATCGACCTGTTTTTTATCAACTATAGCGTCATATAAATATTGTACAAAGTTGAAAAGATTAGTAACAGTTGACCTTCGAGATACAAAACCATGCTGAAATTTACTAATGTAATTACTTGTTTGGGTTTGAATTCGTTGATGCAGAATATATTCATAAAATTTGGAAGGCCAGTCTAAACATGACACAGGACGGTAGTTAGTAATTTTGTTTTTATCACCCGATTTAAAAATTGGAATAATTTTAGACAATTTCCATTTATTTGGAAAAATATTCGTCTTCAAACTTAAATTCAAGATTATATGTAGGGGATATAAGAATAAATCGGAACAACCCTTAAAAATATATACAGGTATACAATCAGGTCCTACAGATTTAGTATTTTTCTGTGCAGTTATTGATTTTGATATTTCACTCATTGTAATTTCAGACACCTGTATCAAATCGCAAATAGATGAATCAATACTAAAATTGGAATAATCAATGTTTGTATTATCTGTATTGTATACGCTCTTAAAATAGTTTGCAAATGCCTCAGCAATCTCTGCGCCATTTGTATACTGCTCATCGTTATGATACATTGTTGATGGAATTCTCTTAGCATCCTTCTTAGTGTTAATGAAATCCCAGAAATTGCTAGAGTCAGACGCAATGCTATTTTGAACATTATTAAGATACTGTTTATACGAATTTTTAATTAATTTTTTTACAATCGATCTTAAATTTTTAGCTTTTTCAAAATAATAAACTAAACCATACTTTTTATATAGCTTTCTATAGTGTTCTTTTTCTCGTATAAGACCTTTAATTTCTTTTGTAAACCATACGGGATACTTATTTCTACGTATTACAGTTTTAGGAAAGCATGTATCAAAAATATTATAAATAATTGAATAGAATTTATCCAACGCATCATTCACATCAGTGTAAGATTCTAAACATTGCCAGTCAACGTCGCTTAATAACTCGTATAACAAACCATAGTCTCCTTTTTTATAATTATAGGAGAGAATATTATTTCTATGCATTTCCATATGCTTTTAACAAACTATTTTCCTTATCAACAATACTTGAATTCATGTTTTAATATGAATTGCATTGCACGAATGAAAGACCACTGGCCCGAATTTGAACTGTGCCCGACATATTATATTGACTGTTATTGAAAACAAACGACTACCTATGCATATACGAATTAGCACCGCGAAATTTAAATGTTTCAAAAATATTAAAGAAAGTTTAGCAATATTTTTTATATTTTATTGTTACGTAACGCACACATTATCCCTCCCCCACCCCTCGTAACGCTGCGTAACGCTACTCTTGACCCCCACCCCCCCTTGAAGCGTTACGTAATTTAAGGACAGCCCCTGAGTAACTTTTGTCCAATATCACGCACACTCACGGAACTATAAATGTAAACACGGTTAATCACGCACGACTTTTTATGTTTGATTCACGATCACTCACGCTCACGATTTTATTTTGGCACTCACGCCTGATCACGTTTGGCGGGTCACGTTCGTGTCACGTAATTGTTTTTATGTACATTTAAGCCTATTTAACACAGTCATAACAAATTGGTAATAAGTTAGGTAACAGATTGGTTTCATTGGAAACGAATGTTTATGGACAAATAGGTTGTTCTATTCCATCACAAATATCATTATAGATTTGGTAATAAATTTGTTACCAAAATTATGATCGTGTCAAACGGGCTTAAAGATTTATATATCTTTAGTGAAATCGGAGCAACTGTGAATACAATTTTGGGTACAACAATAACAGTATTTTTATTCAAAAAAATACTGTTGATGACATATTTGGATATAATAATAACAAGAAAGTAAAAGATGGAAATTGACAATTTTTTAAATAAAAGATAGAAAAAACTTTGTACTTACGCCTGATTAAATTTCAATCACGCCTGATTAAATTTCAATCACGCCTGATCACGCACGATAATTTTTTAGTGCCTCACGCTCACGTCCAATCACGACGTAAAATTTAAATTATATTCACGATCACGCGGGTCACGTCGTGACCCATCGTGACCCGACAAGATCACGGCCCGCGCCCACCTCTATGCTGAACTGAAGGCCTATTGAATGACAATAGCTGGTCCGTTCGCGCATGTTCATGTTGAACCGAACATAGCTGAGTAGTCGTATATACTCCTTCCTACAAAATTTTCCTCCAGTAGACGGCATTCAATAGGCCTTCGCTATCATAATACGCATGTGCATTTTAGTCAATGATATATTTCAGTGGTTGCTCTTTCTTCATCAGGCCATTGTTGAAAATTCACAAAACTAAGACTAATTAAAAAGTGGATTTAAAAGGGTTTGATCCTAGGGGACTTAATTTTAGAAAGTTGTAATGAAATCACAATGATCTTCGTAAAATTATTATTGAAAAAAAATTCGCTCTAATTGCTGATTGGATTGAATAATATTTTTAGAATGAAATTTAAATGATAAGAAAGAAAATGTAGAAGTAAGGACACAACTCCTAAAACAGTGGCCTTTTATAAACTTCTTGATACTAATTTGTGCTAATATTACTTCAAAAACAAAAGTGTCGACTTCTTCTCTTATTCCATCAATGTCAATCGTTCCAAGATTTTTATTATTGTGAATCAAGAGGTCTAGCATTGCTAATCGTTTCTTCGGTTTTATGTCATTTGATTCTAAATCAGTAATATCGCTGTCTTGAAAAGTACTTTGCCTGTTTTTAATTATATTTCTTGTAAATGAATGTAGGTATTTTATTAAACGTTGTTCTTTCCAGTAGAGCGGACTGAAGTAATATATAAAATTTAAATAAAGCCAAGGTGAAAAACTTCTCTCGCACATTACTTCTACAACACTGAAATTTAATTAACAAATGAAATTTTAAAATTTTGATTTTTCTTTACTTTTGAAGTGACTTATAATAAGTGGCTTCACCTTCATCTTTTTCTTTTAGTTTTATTCCCATTGAAGATTCTAAAACAAATTATTATTTATCTATGTCGTACTACACAGTACACTGAGAATAACTTAAATTGTTTTTAAATTTTCTTGATATATTTGTAAACTAGGCTAATAGAGTAATAGGGGCTCACAAATCGTAGTATTTGCGAGGAGCGTAACTAGACAAAGATTTACTATCGGCAAGTCAACTTTTTTAATTGTAATTTTTTGCGTACGTTCTTTTTGCGCATGGGGCATGTTGTTAGCGCCCCTAGGTGGTAGCCTTCTCTGCTTAATGTTAGTTCCGGCTCTGGTATATGCCATGATGGTAACGCTTCCGGTTCAACCGGAAGTGATATTAACTTTCATATTTCAAATGGGAGAGCCTATATATTTTTATATATTTGGAATCTAAGAAAAATTGCGAATTAAATGATATACCTAAAGTGAATTTTTGTTGAAGAAATAAATTACAAAACCGTAGGAGAAAATGTATGAATGCTAAGCCATGCTATCAGGGGAAAACAGTTGAGATAATATTATTGAATATTGAATAATATATAAGTTAATTGTTCAAATAGTAAGTTATTTTTGTAAGATTCTACTGTGATAAAATGGCTGTAGCGTGCCGCTTCACACGGTTTTGACATTTGCCGCCTATTCAGTATCTTAATCTTATCTTAAGAATTTTAAGAACCGTCTTCCTTACAATCAACGTGCGTTCTCTCAAATGAAAATATGCTTCAATAAGGAATTTTATCACGCTCTTCATTAAAAGCCATAATAAAAAGGAATTACTTAAAGATTTTTCACGAAGGTGTGCGAAATAAATGAATCAACGTACGGGAATTATATTAATATTAATCATGTCATGTACGTGTCATCATCTGTCATAATATATGACATATAGTTTTGATGAATTATGGGAAATTGAAATATAATTTTGATATCTTTTGAAACAAAAGTTGTCACGTTACTTTCATCCATTTTCAGTGGCGTACCTAGAGCGGGGCACACAGGGCAGGTGCCCTGGGCGCCAGAACCAAAAGGGCGCCGGTTGGAGCCCTTAGTATCCATATATAACGTGGATGCCAGAATTTGAAGTGTTAAAACTGTTGATTACTGTGCGTATTGACATTTTTCGGAACTGTTGAAGCTCTCTATCTGTTTTTTCATCGTCTGCTCAACGCTGGTCTTTACTCAAAAACGCTGTGCCCATAGTTATTAAATCTGAGTCTAAAACATATGGAGTGCAAAAGTGGAAGCTGTGAAGCCCATAAACAATTACTTTGACGACATACTCCAAGTACTCGACACTATAGTGGATGATACAAATGAAACGAGTGAAACAAGAAGTTTAAGAGATTATTTTCGCAATGAAAGAGAAACTTTGGTTACTGAAGCTCTGGAAATTGGACTTAGTCTCTGTCAAAACTAGGATGTTGAAACCGAAAAACGTCAACGTCAAAAATCTTCGAATAGCCATGCGAATAATGTTGACTATTGTAGTTTCCATCGCTAGCTGTGAAAGATCTTTCAACAAATTAGAACTGATCTTAAATTATCTTAGAGTCTCCATGGGTCAAGATTGATTAAGTGATCTTGCTTTGATGACCGTTGAAAAAGAAGAAACTGAAAAGACCGATTTCGAGCAGGTTATTAATGCCATTTTTTGATCGTAATGACCTCCGGAATATATGGTATAGTTTATCGGTCGAGTCGCGGAACACCCGTATATTGATAGTTATTTTGTTATTGTGCTGATTCGTTCATGGTTGAAGTTATTTCATAATATATATGGATATTAAGTAATTTCAACATATAGACTAAAGCGAAAAAGATGTAATCTTGATTTTACATTGTTGACAGGGGGCGCAATTACGACCCTTGCCCTGGGCGCCATTTCACTTAGGTACGCCACTGGCCATTTTTGATCACTCTGTATATTTTGTTACAAGAAAATGATCAAATTGATATCACAGCCTACCTGATATGGCTTACCAGGTGAATGATATGTTGCACGGTTTTTTTTCTTTGCTTTAATCAAAAGAATAAGAAAAATTGTTTAGCCCCTTTTTTTGAATTATTCTTTATTCATGAGAAAATTGTCTTTGAAATTATAATGTTTGAATTTCCTCTTCCCCTTTCGCCTGATGACGTTCGAAAGGACCTAACCAATGAGGGTGTGGCTTACATTTGCCACCGACGAAATTTAAACGAGTGACAGTCATGACAGCTGTCAACTACTACTGAATTTGTATTTGGAAATAATCAAACATGGTTGTAAAAAAGTGTTTTGTGCAGTGTGCCCAAATAGAACTGATAATAGGGAAACATGAAACATATTTCTAGTAGTGCCTCAAAACGAAGAAAGAAGAATGAAATGGTTGTCGCAAGTAAAGATAAAAACATAAAATCAAAACTTCTTTGTTCTAAAGATCATTTTGATGTAAATATAAATATTTTTATAATTAAATAAGAACTATTGAATACATTTATTTTTTTAGCTATAATATAATATAATAATAAATAACTAAGAAGTACTCTAAAGAATCAAAAAACACGCTGCACTATAAGTCAGACCTTATGTCACACAGTTGTCATTAAAGCAATCATTGACGTTGATGTATGATACATTTGTTTTTTTTCATCATCTATCCAGTTTTGTCATTGGTTAATGTATTTCTGACGCCATAGGCAGTGTAATTTGGCGCCAATTCAAAAAGTATATTTTTAAACTGCTACTGTGCTTAATATATACAGAAATTTGAACAGAAAATCATATTTAATAACACTGTAGAACGTACTTATTTGAATTTCAGAAGAAAAAAGATATGTTAATTTTTTGCAACACCTCATTATTCATAATTTTCTCTTAAGGTTTTGTAATTTATTTCTTTAATAAAAGCATATCGTTGTATTCGTATTTTTGCGTAGATTCCAAATATATAAAAATATATAGGATGTCCCATTTGATATATGAAAATTAATGTCACTTTTACTATGATTAGTGAGGCCATAAGCCTAGTTTACAACTATATCAAGAAAATTTAAAAAAAATAAAATTTTAAAGGTATTTTGAGTGGCCCGATTTTCAGTGTCACCTGTATGTGCTACTGTTAAATACGAATATCGAATATCCGAATGGATAGATAATTTACTATTCTTAAGTACCTCTTTATTGCAGAGGCGGTTCCTCCATTAGATCATTTGGTCAATGGCATCCCAAATTTATCAAAGCAAAAAAATATTTTTTCTAAACATAATCTTTACATAATATAATCTAACGCACAAGTTTGTAATTTTACACATTTATTATTTTATCGCTCAGATTTCCGACTTAGCTAAAGCCTAGTTAACGTGTCCGTAAATTATTTGTTCCATTTTCATTTTCGTACTGTACTATATTTTTTACTTACCACATATAGTTTTCATAGTAATCTCCTTTACTAAAGGTATTACATTAGTTTTTGAATTTTCACATTCCTTTCTTAATTTTTCCACGAACTGTTCATTCCGTTCTCCAAAAATTTCAATAAACATTTGTAAAATATTAAAATGAAACGCAGATGTTAACAATTTTCTTCTTTGATGCCATTTCTGCCCTGTAATAAATAATACTTATTACAATTTACAGGGTACTTAAAAAATAAAGGTCAAAGTCAAAGTACTGACCAAAATGAGTAAAAAAAGTTTAATCAACGTGGGTCCGATCTTCAAGTTTCCGAGATATAAAGCAATGAAAAATGAGTTTTTACGGGGTTTACCTCTGCTATTTCGGAAACTATACGACTTCGATTAAATGTGACTTTTTGTTGACCGTCCAGAGGTCAGCTTAGATGTGCATTTTTTTTAAAAAAATATTTATCTGGTGACCTATAATTTTTTCGGGGAAAACAAATACATTTTTAAAATGGCCTACATTGGGGCAACTTTGTCCCAATTTAACCGACTTCGTATCTCTTATAGTTTCCGAGATCCCAATAGTGAGCCTCGAAAAACGGACACTAGCCGCTTTCTTTTTACCAACAAGATCAACTCCGAGTAGCACGCATCTACCCTAAATCGTTCTTTTTAAAAGAGGATAAATGATCTTGTACTACCAGTTTCTTCGTCCCCGCCCCCGTGAAGTACAACATTTGAAACATGATCAAATAGATCCTGAATTAATCCCGAATGTCAATATCACGTCAATATGACAGACTGCTATGTATTTTGTCTTTTTTGTATTTGATATTAAAATGACATAAATAGAAGAAATTAATTAGTTTGAAACGTTATATCATGTTTCATTACCATAAGAAATACATTCATAATTAAATACTCAAAGGTAAAAAAAATTAATATGTCAAAATCAAATCACACACTATAACCACAAGCAAATTCAGCATATTATTATATTATAAATATAATGCTATATATGTATGTTTTTATCTTCCACTTCTTATTTAAAAAAAAAAATATAGGTAGGTACTGTTCTTTTTAGGAGTAGCTTAGTTCAGTTCAGTACGAGGTAAGATCAGTTCATTTTCCCCCTAAAAAAGCGTCTTCTGTATACCCTATGTCTATCTTAAAGGTGTACATAGGAGATTAACATGGGAAATCAGTTTTTTACAATGTCCTGCTCGCCTAATTATTTTAATCAAAAACGCGTCAAATAAAAGTTTTAGGGCATAAAATTCTGCATCTAAATCAATAAACAGAATTACCTTTACATGCTTTGTAACGACAGAAATTAATTATGAAAATGTCGAAAATTACGTTGAAAATATCGACAGCCATGGAATTGAACAAAAAATAAATAAATGCTTGACGTTTTACAAATTGTCAGAAACGTAAATGTATGTACACCTTTAAGACAAACACACGGTATATTTACTGCTTAATGTTGCTAATTACATAGCAACCAGTCAACAAACGCATAGCAATCGTTCAACAAGCGCATAGCAACATAATTTGCTGGCGAAAAGTTTCAAAATAGGTAAATTAATATTAATTTCAAAATCGGCAAAATATATTTTTAACGCTACACCAAACACAGATTTACAGCTTCCGCATCATTCATGAAACGGCAGCCTCTGCTATAAATCTGGTATTTTAGTGCCTAGTAATAAAAAACTATTTGTGGGCAGAAAAAATAATTGCTGCGACCGTCTATAAAATTCTATCTATAATTATGTCTATAGTTCTGTGCAGAATAAAAGCTCGTGACATACTGGCTTTAAAGAAAAACAATTTAATTAATTGTTACCTGTACTAGTTAATAGTCCTGTTCCTAACCATGTATGCAAAAATTGATACATAAACCCTTTGTCCAGAGTTTTTGTAGTGGATAATATTATCTTGAAAGAAATATATTTTACAATAGTACATATACAGGGTGTAACAGAAATGAGAAGCAAGTTTTTTTTATTCATCAAAAAATTTAGTTCTGAATTTCAGCGCATTTTCAAATGACGTCATTGATGTTCGATGGAATCGATGGGGTAGGGTTAAAGAAAGGATTGTGATGAAAACCTGCTTAATTTAAAGATGAATGCGAGTTTGTTGTGTTCTGTAAATTGTTAAGTTCATCATATTCTTCCTTTGTTGACGAGGAGAGTGAAAATTCAACCAGCTTTGATCCTTTGATATAGAATTATTTATATTAATTGATAAAAAGCAGAAATAATACCAATATTAATTCTTTTGAAGTACTTCATGATAATGAGATTAATAGTAAATATATATACAAAAATCTGATGTGGCCAACACATAACCTCTCGCCAGATATCTTACCTGGTTGTACGCATAAAACGAAAAATATTTTTAAATACAAATACATATATTCATGTCTCACTACAAAATAATTCTCACATATATTTGCAAAATCTATGGGATATTTTAAAATAAATTATGTACAATACTTACATTTTCTTTATATTCAATATCCTGAAATTTTCTTTTTCTACTTTCCTTTTCTTTTTCTTTATATTCGTCATTTTTTCGCAAATTCCTTTTATATTCTATTTTACGTATATTCTTTTGCGTTGTTGACTTTTTTTTATTTTCATAATCTTCATAATAATATACAAATATTTTTGACAGAGGCATACAAATATTTTTGACAGTGACATTTATGTGTCAATTACAAACATTTGAATTTCTTGCCTTGTAGTAGTTTGATCTGAGATTTTTTACATCAAATTATTTTATATGCCTTTCTTTATCTCTAAATCTATAGAAGATATAATAATGAATTTATATATATCGAATAAAGAATTTAACGTTCTTTAATATAAGTATTTACATAAATTTTCGATAAATAATATTTAGACGATTTTTTTCATGTAACTACTACTTCCGGTTGTCCAATTGTTACCAAAACTGACTGGACTCTTCCCATTATTGTTAGATTGAGGAATCCGTAGTTAAAAATGTCTTAAGTCTCATAGTATTTGAGATATAGTGAATCCAACATCCACACACACATCCCCACACACACACACACATACGGACATCATCGTAAAACTGTTATAATCGGATACTAGGGACCTTAAAACGTGCTTATTCATTAAAATCTGGATATGCGATTTTTAGCATGAATACAATACCTCTCTTAGCGAGAGGTAAAAATGAATGTAAACAACAATGACATTATAACATATAATTTCCCCCCACTACCAATTCATCGGATCCATCGGCTCTCAAGTACGAAGGAACCGATGAAAATCTGATGAATAGAAACGGTGTAATAGATTCCATCTACTTTCAAGCGCTGAATTAAAAAAAACGGATTGGAGAATTTCTGCATAATGCGCATAATCCATTGATGAATAAAATACTTGCCTAAGTACATTACATTAACCAGTGACACAACTCATCGAGAGCAAAATTTCTTATTTGCACATATATTTTTTAGAAAACTTCTATATTGTGATATTGTGTTGATATTTATCAAAATTTGGTCTCAAATTTCATTACCTGCATAAAAATACTAAAAAAATTGAGATTTCAAAAAAGTTAGTAAGATATATTGTTGCTCTCGACCAGTTTTGTCATTTAAAGTACTTATTTCTGTTTCTAAAAGTTCCAAAAGTTCGACAGTCACTTGAACAAATAATAATGTGTTTTTTGGAAAACCGGCTATAAAATGGCAAAAAAGTAGCAGATTCAACACCGATTTCTGATGTCTAGAATAAGTATAGTATGTGACTTTATATTTAGAACCTTTAGGCAGTTTTTTTTTGTTTTTTAGCACGTTTGCAAAGTATATTACTCCTTACCTCTGCGTCATCTGCTGTGACCACTTGTAAACTTCCCACCGGGCCAGCCCAAAATGCAAGTGTCTCATTGAAAGATCCGAATGTGCCATATAGTCTAGTGAACCACTTATCTATTATAAAAATAATTAATGTAAATCTAACATAAACATATAAACCCATAATACTCAGGGCTCGAAATGAAAACTTCCATTACCCGAAATTTAAAATTTTCCGTCAAAAAAAAAAACAAATTGACTAAAAGTAGACAGAATATCATTTATTTTCAAATAATAAAAATAAAGTTACACAACGCACATAACAATTTTTAAATTTATTAAATCACAGCACAACTCAAAATTATAATAAAATATATAAAAATAATCACAAACTCGGCATCTATCTCAAGCCTATTTGACACGATCATAAGATCATAAATTGTTATCAAATTTGTTAACAAATTTGGAAACTAAGTAGAAACGTACGTAAGCGTAGAAAACCCAAGGGTAAAACTATTATTTAAAATAGAATATTTTGAAGTCTATATTATAATTAATATTACCACTTTTTAACTGGTAGCTGGTACTAGCACTTTTTTAATCACAGTACCACTTTTTTACGAAAATACGTGTTGGAATCAAAATAAACATTACTTTACAAGTAAATTTTAAAAAAACGTATCACACAATTCTATAATATAAACTATAAGACCGATATTACTTACCAAAGATTATTACAATATAATGATCAAGATTCTTTTGCAAACTGTGTTACTAACCTCTTTTTACCTCCCGTCTTACCAGTGGCGGTACGTCAGATAAGGCAGGGGAGGCTAGGCCTCACCTCTTAAATTCAAAACATTTGTAAAATTTTATAATTTTATTTTTCATTTAAAATGTATTGAAATAATACAAATCAACAATATTTGAACTCATAAACAATCATTGTTACTATAATATGCCAAATAACCACGCAAATAGTGTTATTTTCACGCGAATTTACACATAGAGGCCAAATTATACTGTCCTCATGGACAATAATAGCGAAATACATAAGTGCGAGTGAGACGGAATGATTTTACCCTCTCTACGCTCTACATCTACACTACTGCAGATGGGCCAAGCGATGAGTTGGCCTCTCTCGTTCCGTTCAGAGGGCACGTAAGCGCTAATAACAGAAAATGCTTGTTTCAAACAAGTATATTGGTATTACTTTCAATTAGTTTTTGTAAAAACGGTTTAATAATTACTATTTATTGTTACTGTTGTTATTTTTTTATGTTTTCATAAATTTGAAACTATTATTTATTTTAATTTTAATTGTACCTATTGTTACTTGTCACAGTTATTTAAATTAAACATTTATACACAATTAAACAATACTATATCATGTATTGTAGAAATATACAAATACCAACAACCAAGAGACAAAACAACAGTTCGAACTACTTACAACAATGGGAATAATCTAATTGAACTGTTAAGAAAAAAGTTAAATAAATAAATCATTACAATGATTACTTTTGCATCTGATATTTTCATTATTAGTTCTTTTGAATTATATAAATATAAAAAATATAATCTTTCAAGTGCAAAATAGCAAGATAAAAGCATCGGAAAAATAGGTGAGGTTGAGTATTCTTGGCCTCGGTTGGGTAGTGGGGAGAACCAACTAGCTGCTGCTTGGGCTTTACGCTACCCGCTACACGCTCACGCCGCACAGCTATCTATTATTCAGTAATATAATATATTAATTTAATGCAATATTGTATTTTTAGATTTTCTGTTTCTGTAGTTATTGCTTATATGCTCACATCTCGCATCATAATTATAATTCAATTACTAAATGTATTCTAATGAATTCGTAAATTTTATTGGAAATAATAAAGATGCAAATAAAAATTTATTGGTAGCTTTAAAATCGCAAATGAAATATAAATTTAATAATATTTTTTTAATATTTAGATTGACAATGTTACTTTTGTTATAGAATTTTTCTTAATTTTATGTTAATATTTTATTTAAATGAATTATTTATGTAACTGTTTTCTTACAATAAAATAAATTATTAGTTTTTGACTTTTAACCGATTTTATTTTTTAAGAATTTGTTAAATTTGTTTTATTGTAAAGAACTCTATATTATCTTACTTTACATTAAAACACGTTTGACCTTGAAAATTTTTAAAAAACCCCCTGCGGCGCATTTTTTTCACAAATTTTAAATCCATCGATATGTCCCGTATTGTGATATTATAAATCTGGCCTCACCTCACTCTAAATTCACGCACCGCCACTGCGTCTTACCGTAGGTAAGGGAGGTAATGTAATTATGCCAAAAATTCGATGGTGAGTTTTCAGTAAAAAAACACGAATTAGGGTCCCCACAACACGTTTTTACTATTTTTACGGTGATGTCTGTGTGAGATTTTGGGTAAAAGTGGATAACTGGTTTTTAATGAAAAACTATATTAAAATTTAATTAAAAACTTTTCAATTTTAGTATTTAAAACTTCTATATCAAGGGGAACACATATTAGATTTTGGCTAAAATTAATACACCAGAAGTGGCACTTTACTTGAAGCTCTGAACAGATCTTCGTGAAAAATATATTATGGTATATTTTAAAACTATTCAAATTTGGTATTTAAGATTTTTATTTTAATGAGAACGACATGTTAGATTTTTTATAAAATTGAAAAACCGGAAGTGATACTTTACTTCAAGCTCTGAACAGAGTTTCGTGAAAAATATAATAGGATATATTCAAAAACTTGTCAAATTTAGTATTTAAGACTTTTATATAAAGGAAACAACATATTAGATTTTGGTTAAAATTGATAAACCGGAAGTGATACTTTATTTAAAGATTTGAACAGATTTTCGTAAAAAATGAATTGATACAATCCGAAACTTTTCAAATTTGGTATTTAAGACTTTTATATTAGTGAGAACGACATACTAGACGTTTTCTAAAATTGATAAACCGGAAGTACTACTTTACAGGAAGCTATAAAACAGATTTTCTTGAAAAACTATATTAAAACATGATTCAAAACTTCTCAAATTTGATATTTAAAACTCGTGTATAATTTGAAACAACATTAGATTTTGATTATACCCATATGATAAACCGGAAGTGGAACTTAATTTGGAGTTCTTAACAGATTTTCGAGGAAAAACATAATAGTTATTTGTATATCAAGGCCGCGAAATCACTCTTTAGCGTACCGAGAGAAAATTGTCGCCGAGGCCGCTTGCGGCCGAGGCAAGACAATCTCGAGGACGCTAAAGAATTTCGCGGACAAGGTGTACACAATATTTTTTGTGCAACCTTAAAAAATATGTAATTACAAATTTTATTAATTTTCAATAGTTTCATTATAAATAGAAAGTTAGCTTTCAAGGTGGCTATGGGATTAACATTCAATAAACAAAACCATGCAATTCTGAAGTGTCAAAGTAATTATTTACCCAATTTCGCGGACGCTACCATGACAACGGTCGCGAAATCCAATTTCGCGGCCTGTATTGTGGCTGCGAAATGCTTATTTCGCGTTCGGTTGCACAAAAAAAAAATATAATCCAAAATTTGGTATTACAGACTTTTCTATTTATTGGAACAACAAATTAAATTTTGTTTACAAACGATCAACTGGAAGTGATATTTTACTTAAAGCTCATTGCTATTTCAAACATGGAATTGTCGGGAGGTCATATGTCGGCCACATCAGATTTTTTTAATATTACATATTAAACAAAAATTGGCTCTCGAGTAATAACAATAATGAAGCTACTAGTGTGTTCGTTTTTTTATCCTGTTTATCTTCATTTGCTCATTCATCTATTTTTAAACTTGTTATTACTATTTTATCTAATTATTTTAATTATATAGTCAAGTTGTTATTGTACTAAATGTTTTTCATATTGTAGGTATTTATTTATTGGAAATTATTTATATCTCATTTAAGGGTTTGTTTAAAACTCAGCTGTAGCTGAAACAAATCCTTTTGTACCTTTTTATGAGCAATAAACAATAAACATTATTTGTTGTAAAGTTTCTGAAGTTGTGAATTTTGCTAATTGGAAGGTTTATTGGACAGAAAGCTTCAATTGTTGTTTAAAGTTGTTTATTATTGTAACAACTAAAAGACGACGTTTCGGCACATAGTTATGGCCATTTTCAAGTCTGAATACAAAGGAAAATATAAATATTATGAAAAATGTAATTAGAAATATAAACTTACCACAAAAAGTGAAATTTACATTCAGTCAATTTTGTAAATAAATTTTAAATTACAACCCATGATTGAGTTTGAATTTTGACAACCGCCTGCGCAGGTCGATGAGTCAACGTCGACTGATTATACATTTTTACAATAGACCAGAAAAGTGTAACGGTCAAGCTTAGGCGCGAAATTCAAACTCAGTTCATAACGCTGAGAACATAATTTCAATCCCCGTGTATTCCTTACCAAGGAAATTTTTGCTCAACTTTAAAGGCCGAAAAATCTCATAAAAGTAAATCTCTTATGCAAAGCATTATATGTAGCATCTAGACCGATCCTCTATCTACAGATTCTTACAATAATATTCACATGAACTCTGCACAATTTATAATTATTTAAATAATAATACAACACTACAAAATTCATTGAACATATGTCTTAATTTGATCGTGCATGCTTCATCTTCTATTGTGCTGTCCTATTTACTGGTGGGTCACGACATGCGGTATCCTTGCTTGCACCAAGCATTTTAATTTCTAATAATTTTCTTACTTTACCTTTTCTACATCTTTAAACTGTTGCAATCTATTACAGAATAAACAAACTATCGAATTCTTAGCAAGAGCTGCTTAATTTCTTTTTGTAAAATATCTTTTTTTGTCTGTAAAATTAAACTCCTATATGAAACCTATACTAGGGAATTCAAAATATGAACTCGCGCCAAAGGTAAATTCTAACCAAACTTTTCTGGTCTATTCTGTACACGAAAGTTAACAAATGAACAACTCATGACATCTAATGTGAAAACAAGAAACTGAATGACAAACGCATTATGAACTTTGACCTTAAATAAGTCAACACGAAATACAAAAAAAAATTATCTAAATTTTAGGGCTATCAAAAAGTTTGATATTTGGTTATAAAGATTTGGATTGATTGTAATCCGATTTAATGTTGATAGTTTTATCATCTAAATTAATATAACAACTTTCTAAGAACAATCGTTTGTTTATATTGGGTTCGTAATGAAGAATCTTATAGTTTTTTACCTTCCGTCACCTTTAGGTAAGGAAGGTATTGTCTTTGGTCAAAAAATTCGGTGGTGGGTTTTTGATGAATAAGCACGTTTTAGGGTCCCTAGAATACGATTTTACTATTTTTACGATGATGTCTGTATGTGTGTGTGTGTGTATGTATGTGTGTGTGTGTGTGTGTGTGTCTGTGTGTGACAAAATTTTCTAATGCGATAACTCTAATACTACAATTCCAAAAATTATAATTCTTTCGTATTCCTCTTCGTTACAGCCATGTGAAGAGCTGATTAGATTTTGGTTATAATTGGTCAACCGGAAGTACCCTCATTTGAAGATTTTAACAGTTTTTCTTGAAAAAACGATGTTAAATATCATTTTTTCACATTTAATGTTATTATAAATATTAAAGAATTATTTATTCTCTATACAATTTGAATGCATTTTATACTTCATATTAAATGGACATAGAGTTAAAAAATTATAAAGATATTAAATATCATGTATATTAGTCAGCTTTACTATAACTCTGGAAACAGCTGCTACATTAAGAAAATAGAAAATTCTGATTGAAAGGTGTCAGTGTCAAGTGCAGTTGACAGTATGTTTATGTTATAGTTTTACTGGAAATATAGGATCTTTTGTTAGAAACTTTCTGTTTGGTATAAAATACATACAACTGCCTTAAGGTAATGTACAAGAAATATAATCTTTTTCAAGGAACTTTCTGTATGACATTTATACAAAATACATAGAACTGACGGAAGGTAATGTGCTGGCCACATCAGATTTTTTTATATCTAATTCATGTTCAAGGGAAATGCAATGATCCACAATGGCACTATGTGTATTGTTATCATTATTATTATTTAAAAACAATTGTTAGCAAATTTTAATAAACTTTATGATCTGGTCAAACAGATTTATACATTTAAAAAAATAACAAATTTGTCAATTATTCAAAAATACGCACACGCACAGCAAGCACAAACACACATACTGTAGGTGAAAATAACTGTTTTTATTGCTCAATTATCTAATGAGTATTAAATATTTCTTACCTGGATTACGTCCAAGTATATGTAAATGTCCTATAATCGGATAAAACGAATTAGGTGCAGGAAAACTATTAAGTAGTGTAGAAAATTTACTTCTAGTTTGATACCAATAAATTCTAGATAATATTATTACTATTAGAGCTAAAATAATATTTAATATCATTGTACTTTTTATTAGAACGAACAATTATTCATATGACGTTCATTTTTGTTGTTACCAGTCGAATTGTCCGCTACACACTGATAAAAATATCGTAATTAGCAGTGTTGCCGAGAGAGTAAATAATTTGATACCACCACTGAGAAAAATAAGTACCACAAGCGTACCCATATTTCTTACTTGTTTTTAATTATTGCAACAAATAAATAAATGAAACGTTTATTTAACAAAAAAATATTTATAATTGTATTACAAAAAAATATATTTTCTTAGGTAACAATAGCTATATGTGTATTAAGAGCGCAAAATGGGACATTGCCGATTGAGAGATTGTTGACGCGCAACGCAAGAGCGCGGCATTCTCTCGAAATCGACAATATCCATTTGCGCTCGAAACACACACAATATTTTTTTACAGTCGCCACAATGGGGTCCGCTGCCATAAAAAAATAATAAAATGTACACTTTGTACTTACAGTACTACTCAATAGTTTTGCAGTGAAGATAGGAATGTAATCAAATACGACTACAAGATATTGTTTTGGCTTTCGTTTTCACAGAAAATTAATGGCAATTTTGTAATGAATATTTTTTAAAATTTATTTATTTCAAGTACATTAAACTAGTGCAGTGGAAAAGTGGATGTCCATTGGGAGCGTTCAGGCCAGGTGGTAACACAACTGTTCACACAATTTATTTTATATTTAATTTATTATTATATTGCTCCAATCTAAGCATTTCATACTTTCCTTTTTGAAAATAAATGCCCTATTTATTTTCCCAGCAGTGCAGAATTTTGTTTGGTTATGCAATAAACCGACAGAGCAGTTATATGTCAGATTGACTTATGATGGTGGTAATTGTATAACTACAGTGCTGTTAGTTCCTGACTGAACGTTTCCATTAATAATGTAGGCAAGTGATATTTCTCAACATTGTATAGTTAGAAATTTAGACAGCGAGTGTTTTTTCTAGTTTGTCGCGCATGAGCGGCAAAGTGGCATTTTACGTTGACAAAACGACAAAAGAGCACAAATGGCTACTTTGTATATAGACTGTAGAAAATATATCACGTCGTCAGATTATATATATATATATATATATATATATATATATATATATATATATATATATATATATATATATATATATATATATATATAGAGAGAGAGAGAGAGAGAGAGAGAGAGAGTGTTTCCTTTAAAACAACCAGCGCTTGTTTGGGCGAGCTAACAACTTTAGAGAAAAATGTTTTTTACAATAAATGATCAACAATAAGGGATAATGTATCAATAGTAACAAACCGAACCAGTGGTTCTCAAACGGTAGAACAAAATTATATTTTTTTAAATGGCACCCTATATAATTTTTTAGTCCTTTAAATAGAATATTATTTTCTGATTTCAACGATATAAATATAATATACGGTTGTATAACAATTATTTCGAGAAAAATGGTAGCTCTCTTTAATAAAGGAGATATTCCGGATATTCGCGGTATCATTTTCGCGTGATAATTTTTACCTTTCGTCACCTTTAGGTAAGGAAGGTATTGTCTTTGTTCAAATGATTAAGCACGTTTTAGGGTCCCTAGAATACATTTTACTATTTATATATTTATATATATATATATATATATATATATATATATATGTGTGTGTGTGTGTGTGTGTGTGTGTGTGTGTGTGTGTGTGTGTGTGTGTGTGTATGTGTGTGTGTGCGTGTGTGTGTGACAAAATTTTCTAATGCGATAACTCTAATACTCCATTTCCAAAAATTATAATTCGTTCGTACTCCTCTTCGTTACATCATGTGAAGAGCTGATTAGATTTTGGTTATAAATGATCAACCGGAAGTACCCTCATTTGAAGATTTTAACAGTTTTTCTTATAAATATTAAAGAATATTTTATTCTCTATACGATTTGAATGCATTTTATACTTCATATTAAATGGATATAGAGTTAAAAAATTATGAAGAAATTAAATATCATATATTAGCCAGCTATGCTGTAACTCTTGAAACAGCTGGTATTTTAAGAAAATTCTGATTGAAAGGTGCCAGTGTCAAGTGCAGTTGACAGTATGTATGTGTTATAATTTTACTGGAAATATAGGATGTTTTGCTAGAAACTTTCTGTATGAAATTTGTATAAATTACATACAATTTCCAGAAAGAAATGTACAAGAAATAGAATCTTTTGCAAGGAACTCTCAGTATGACATTTATACAAAATACATAGAACTAACGGAAAGTAATGTGCTAGCCACATCAGATTTTTTATTTTTATAAATGTGTAATAGATAAAAGTATACGAGAAGTTTATTTTAACAAATTATGAAAGCAAAATTTGTTTACTATATTTCATTAGATTACGTATACACAAAACTATTCAAAGTGAAGTGCATAACAGGGGTCACATTTATGCGATTTGTAATAAAAAATGTATATATTGTTTAAGATTATTAGAAATTCTCAACTCATTATTTATTTCAAAAATTATCAAAAGAAGTCTAAAACCTAAAGAGGCAAAACATGTTTTTCTATCTAATCTCTTTCAACGACTATGTAACTTTAAAATTTTCCTACTACTTTCAGACTTTTGGAAACCTCTAAGTGATCTTGACACGTGTCTTCCGTTCGTATACTTGTTAATTTCATGACATACGAACACTAACATATAGTCACTCAGTATTCTTCAAAATATAAGAAGAAAGTGTGAAATACTAAAGGTCAAAATTTACTGTAGATAAATGCGGTTTATCACCACCTCCGGATTTTTGTCTTCAATTTTCAATTATTGTAATTGTAACATGTAATTGAAAATTATCGGTACCCAACTGCAGTACGAAGAAAATGCAACAATAGAGAACGTGTTAATCTATAGTATGGTAAACTAATATTCTCGAGTTATCGGAACATACTTTTTTAAAATTAATTATAACAAAATAATACTTTTACCATAATGAATGAAAATTACTATTCACAAAGAAAGATTATAATAATGGGGCAGGGGTTATTCTAAGGATTTTTTTCCACTGCACATATAGGGAATAAAATTTATCTCGGAAACTATTGAAGATCGGACCTATGTTAATTAAACTTTTTTATTCATTTTGGTCAGTACTATATACCCTTAAAATTTGTGACAGGTTTAGAAACATTCTGTATATAAATCCTATATTCTTATTTTTAGTTTGTTTTTTTAAATTTTATTTGTTTTATTCGTAATAAATGAAAAATAACTGCACAGATTTTATTTTCCCACTGCACAATTTGCTTTTCCTACTGCACATTTTGTGTCCAACTGCACGTTAGAATAACCTCTGTAATGGGGTATTCGACTATAGCAAAGAAATAGTAAACTTCAATAATTATAAGGTAGCATAACACTAAGAATTGTAGTAAATTGAAAATGTTGAAATATTACTACTTTGTAATAAAAATGCTTATAGTCCGTTCGCTGAAACTAGAGAATGTAGAACTAATTCTTGAACAGAGACAAATCATTCTATTGGTCAAGAGAGGATAATTTTGGAGGCGAACCAATAGAAAAACTTGTTTCTGTTCAAGAACTAGTTCCACATTCTCTCGTTTCAGCGAACGGATTATAATTATTGTAAACGCAACGTCACAGATCCGAATCGATTATTATTGTAAAATTTCGGTTGAATTCGGGCGAAATAGACCTACTATTCGTTGGTTTTGTTTGAAATTAAATTAAGAAATATATAGTAAAAATATTTATGCAGAGGAGGCACGACATCAAAACGTTACAAAATGAAAAAAAAAAAAAACTATAGTCATGGCCGGGAGATGTACAGGTGTCTCATTTTCGATGTTTTTTAAGGTATCTCGGGTAATATTAATGATAGAGCAAAACCGTTTGCACATTCCAGGGTCAACTTTTCAAGAAAAGTTTAAGAGTCACCATAGGAATTTTCGATCTTTTATTTTTGAGCTACTGGCAAAAACTCGTTTCTCGCTCATTTTGAGAATTATAGAGAATAAAATGGCGTAATTATATTTTTTGAAAACTTAATAATTCTTGAGATATAGCACAAACTATGATATTTTAAATGGGAACCTATTGAAAATAGTCTCATCTTTTTGCTTATTTTATAAGCTTTTCAATGATGTAAAACAAGTCTACATTCTTTTGTTTTAAATATGAATAAAATTAATTTATTGAGGTGAAAATACCGGAAATTATTAAAAAAACAAATGAAAAAAATTATTACAGATCATTTTTTTATTTTGATTCTATTAATTATGTTCTTAAATTTATTCTTAACCAATTAATTTTGGGTTAGTTAAATTACTATTTATCGACGTTAGAGTTGGCTGTGACACAATCCGAAAAAAATGATTTAATGTGCTTTTGAAGTAAATAAATTGAAAAAAAGCGTAAAACTGAAACAAATACTATTAAAAATATACATATGATGATCTGTAATAGATTTTTTCATTTGTTTCTTAATAAGTTTCAATTATTTGACATAAATTAATAATTTATCTTTATTATTTATGTGTAAAACGAAAGAATGCAGACTTATAGCTTACAGATTATAAAATATGAAAAAAGATGAGACTATTTTCAACATAGGTTCCCATTTAAAAAATCATAAGTTTGTGTTATATCTCGAGAATTATTAAATTTTAAAAAATCTAATTACGCCATTTTATTCTATCTAAAAAATGTTATTTTTTTAAAAAAAACAATTTTTCTCTGTCATAATAAATAAGATATGATATATTTTCAAAATGAGTGAAAAACGAGTTTTTGCCTGTAGCTTAGAAACAAAAGAAGATCTAAATTTCCTGTGGTGACAATTAAACTTTTCTTGAAAAGTTGACCCTGCAATGTGCAAACGGTTTTGATAGAACAGATGGAAAAATACGGTCATTACTCCTGTCCTTAAAAAAGGTGATAAAGCGTATGTTAACAACTATAGATCTATTTCTGTGTTGAACACCTTCGCTAAAGTCGTTGAGAGGGTATTATATAATACCATTTATAACAATATAGTAAAGTCGGTGAATGTGGAATACCATTTTTATTTCATTGAAAAAAACATGGGAGAAGATGGCGGTTAATCATCAAATATTGTATATAGGTCATTTAAAATGTACTTTACAAAATAGTAACACTTTCAGGTTGATTATCTAAAATGATTCATTTATAAGAGCAATTTTCTTCAAAATGGAAATTTTTACACCTGTTGAAAAAGGGATGGTAATGTGGAATACCATAGTGCATTAACGTGGAATATATACCACATAACCATACTTACTTTCACAGTATAAGAAAATTCAGAAAACCATGGAAATATGTTCTTTAAATTATTTATTCCTTCTTATCAAAAATATAAACAAAAATAAAATGAGCATGCTATTAGAATGTAACAAAATAAACTATATTATTCCGCACTGCCTTCTGCATGTTTGCTTCTTGTTAGGTATACTTTTCTGGTACATTTTCCTAAACCAAGAACAGTTATCTACTCATATTATAACATTTTCGCTAATTTGGAATATTCCACATTGGCATACCCCTTGGTATTCCACATTAGCGGATTTGTTGACATTAAATTCCCGCCATCGAATTTCATTTAGGAATTAGTTTGAAAAATATTTTTTAAATCTAGCCTACATCCCCAAACCCCTATCCACACTGCAGTTGCAAAAAATCGTATTTTCGACTACACAATCAGTAATAAAACTACGTATCTTTACACTTGCTTAAAAAGCTCAGCAGGCACTCATACTATTTTTCAAGGTTTTTGATGATATGCACAATGTAGTTTAATTGGTAATAACTCCCCTACACACGTGCATTTGTGCAATTAGATCGCAGATGTCGTGTACCATTTTTTCAAAAAGCGCCTATTCCACATTAGATGACTATTCCACATTCACCGACTTTACTCTACTAAATCACACATTTCTTTCAACCAGCATGGTTTTGTGAAAGGGCGATCCACTACAACCAATTTAGCATGTTTTACCCAATTTATCTCCGAGTCAATCGATAATCGTGAACAAGTCGATGCTATGTATACGGATTTCTCTCGAGCTTTCGACTGCATTGATCATGGACTGTTGTTAAAAAAGCTTAGCTATTACGGTGCTGCACCTAGCTTAATGGATCTTTTGCAGTCTTATCTCGCAAACAGAACTTGTCATATATCATATAATGGTTATACTTCACAACACTTTGTACCCACTTCCGGCGTCACTCAAGGTTCGAATCTAGGCCCCTTGTTATTGGTACTATTCATTAATGAACTTCTTGAAATACTCACTTGTCAAGTTCTGGCTTATGCTGACGACGTAAAAAATTTTTGCAACATACACACAATAGATGATTGTTTATCCTTACAAAAAAACTTAGATTTAATGCATACTTGGTGCGTCAATAATAAATTAATACTAAATGTCAGCAAGTGCTGTTATGTGACATATACCCGCCGCTACAATCTAATTGCTTTCCAATATAAACTTAATAACACAAGTACCAACTTGATAAAAAAGGATTCCGCCAAAGACCTTTGTGTCACCTTTTCTTGCAATCTTAAATTTACAGAGCATGCAAATAATATCTGCATATCCGCCAATAAAATTCTCGGTTTCATCTTCAGAACTTGTAAGCCGTTTAACGATATCTCACTATTAAAAATTATACTTTTCGTACGTAATAAGTAAATTTGATTATTCCTCCATTATATGGTATCCTTCATTCGATTACCAGACACTTGCTTTAAATCGTGTTCACCGTCGTTTTCTAGAGTATTTATTATTTAAACTCGACAATGCCTACCCCGAACGCGGATTTGATAATGATGCCTTGTAAGAACGTCATAATATGCCTTCCCTCCAGACAAGATGCGAAAATCACTCAGCTAAATTTTTATCATTACTACTGTCCAATAATATTAATTGCCCTTCTTTACTATCCCATATTAAATTTCATGTCCCCAGACTAGCTTCTAGGTCCAGCAAGACATTCCATCTTTCAACCCCAAACACCGATGTTCTGGACAGATCGCCTATCCACGTGATGTGCCGAAACGCAGAAAGGATTTATGAAGATATATTTTTCTAAATTAAATAATGTCTATATTTTATGTGTCTCTTTCTTTGTATTTACTTTATATACTATTGTTTACTTTATATTTTTCCCTGTAATTGGATTTCTGTTGGGAATAAACATTATTATTATTATTATTATTATTATTATTATTATTATTATTATTATTATTATTATTATTATTATTATTATTTTCACTGGATTTGAAAATTTATACGTTTACATGACATGCATTGTCGATGTAGTGTTCTGTCATTCGTATGTCAGTAAATTTTATAGGTTATGTTTATATTAACCAAAAATCCTACTTGGTGTGTCCTATAACGAATTTTGAATATATCATAACCTGGAGAAATATATGAAGTTTTACAATGATATTCATTTATTATTCGTCTAATAAATGTATTAAATTGATCGCATAATTAGCATCATACGAAAATACAAGTATGCAACACACATTACATTTTTAAAAATGAATCTAGGTCCGATGTAAATCTAGTAATTTCATGATGTCATTATCTAGTAACAAACTTTGATGACGTGCCTCCTCTGCATAAATATTTTAACTATAGAAACACTACTGTCACCCTAATGACGTTTTAAACATTTTTCATTATTTCTGGACTTACTATTGGCGAAAAAATTCAAAGTGGGTGAGGTCTGGTGGCAGATTTGTGAACTAGAGGAATAAGGAAACGTTGATAGCATATACATTGAAATGTATGTAATTTTAAACAGTTTTAATTTATATTTCTTGTAAAAGAAAGTGCATATATAGTGTAGGTATATTTCATTTTCAGGTTTGCCATTTAATTTTTTGTGATGACGCAATAACTAAAAAACAAATGAAAGTCAGAAGGTGAATCTCACATATTAATATGGATTTTTAAAAACTAAAATGGATGTGTTTAAGCGTTTAAAAAAAACCGGTTGATTTCTCTGTTTTTTTTTTTAATATTCTATACTTTAATCCCACACCACTGTATATATATAAAATTGACTAACTATAAATACAGCTGGTATAATACATCAATTATTATCTTGAATTAAATTTTACATAAATTGGTCCTTTTACTCTTAAAATTAAATCACTGGTCAAGTCTTGTGCTGAAACTATTGGTTCCAAAATAAAATTTCGAAGAACCGATGACACAATACTTTTCAATTCAAGCATGGCGAACTTTTGACCTAAAATGGAAACAAATTTAGGCTTTATTTAAAAGAAAACTACTAAATATATACTAACCTATACAATTTCTTGGGCCTGCACTAAATGGTATATACGCAAAAGGATGTCTGCCTACTGAATTTTCTGGAAGGAAACGATCGGGATCAAACTTCTCTGGATTAGGGAAGTATTTTGGATCTCGATGAAGGGTATAAATCCGGATCCAAACGTCTGCTCCAGCTGGAGCGACATGATGAGCTGGAATAGAAGAATTTTAAAATAATATTAATATGTACAAGATATCGACTTGTCTAGTAACTTGCGCTATTTAATTTTATTTTCTGACGTCACAATATCAATGCTGCAAAATTTTGTGAGCAAATTTATAAATGAACAAGCAAATGTACCAAAGACACGGGAGGGTATAATACTACACATAAATATGACTAAAAAATGAAGTACCTAGACTAGCACATTTTAATTGTCAGACAATAATTGTTCTTTATCGTTCTTTATTTATTGTTTAAAATTCAAAATGATAAACAATACCACATATGATCTTTTTATATTTTGCGTTCATAATGAAGTCATTACGATACGCAATTATGTATCATAATGACCTTCATTTCGATACGCAATTAGACGGTTGGTACTAGATGACGTTTCTTTAACACATTTTTACCTAATTTAATTTTAGTTAATTGACAATTCATTTTAATAATATAATGTCGAAATTATTATTTTTTTTATTTAGGGAAGATTATTTACATGAAAATGTACAAATGGTTGCAAATATAATCACAAATTGAGTAAGTAAATGTTATTGTAGAAGGCGCAAAATATAAAAAAATGGAATAAAGAACTCATTTTATAAGACTTTCTTTCGCACTTGTCAATTAGAAAACTCGCTAACGCTCGTTTTCTAAATTTTGACGCCTGCGAAGAAACATGTCTTATAAAACACGTTATTTAATATACTATTTCGTAGAGCTGGTTGAAATAGAAGTGATACGAGTAAATGCACAAATTCATTGCATTTTTGTAATACGGCAAGGATAAGTGCAATAACACTCGAATAACTTTTTATAAAACTTTTCTAGATTATATTTACAACAATAATATTCAACTTGTTATCTTTGTTAGTTAAAATTCTGTAGAAATAATTATCATTTTTCCCACAGCGCTTTTGTTTAGTCTGAATGTTACCGATCTTTGACTGTTATATGTTGATAAATAAGAGTTGAAATTATTGAGCATACGTGCATGACTTTGGAATCCCGTAGCCCTTAACCTAAGACGCTCTGCACCCTGCTTCCCTAAGATAATCCTTCTTCTGAAGATAACAGCTTAGTTACTTATGTCGATAAGACCTGGTAAGTCTGCATTAGTTTGTCACGTCGTGAAAACGTTTGTTATCGTAACATGTAGTGTTTTAGTATTGAGCATTGGCTCATCGCCAGCCCACTGTGTATTAATGTAATTTTTTAATCTTTAGTTTAATTGTTCACTATTATTTTGTTCAATCAATAGTTAACAATAAGTTGTAATAATATGTAAATAAACTTAGTTTAAATCTCAATGAAGTCCGTGTTTATTATGTAAGTGTTCATCAGCATCCCTCATCAGTCAACAAGTGAGTATGTGAAGTGAAAGAAGTGCAAGATCAGAGTCTCTCTTTCATAGGAGACCCTCCCTCGTGTTATATTTTGAATGTTGCGGCTTACATAAAGAAACCAATATAAACTCGAGAAAGCAACATGCGCTGTTACTAAACCAGTCGGAAAATGGCTGGAGATCCATGGATACAAATTTATAACAGATTTCACTGAAGCTTGAAAACAAATAAAAATCGGATTACAATATTTGGGTTTTAGTCATTTATTTAAGTGTAGCATACACTCCTAAAGTTTGGCACATTCATACTGACTCAGACTCATCTGTATACATAATCTATAAATACATATTACATAAATACAAATTAATCTGTCTTACTAAATTGTAAATCTTCTGTCAATGATCTTGCAATGGAAGGAACACTCGGATACAATCTCAAGCTCTCTTTTATACAACGTTCCAAATATTTCATGTTTTGTAAATCTTCATATGTAGCATGGCGTTTTGAGTCACCAAATATTTCATCTAATTCTTTTCTGGCCTTTTGCTAGAATATAAAACCGATCAATTGATTCTTTTCAATATTTTTTTATTCATTTACTTGTATATCTGGATATTGAGCTAACGAAAAGAGAGAGAAACAAATACCAGCAGAAGTAGTGTCATGGCCCTGAAAAAATTCATTAAGTTATCAATCTTTTCAAAGAATACTCATACTAAATTTTATATTTAATTGATTTTGGAGGAATTATTTAGCATTATATAAAAAGAATTATTTATTAAAAAATCAAAAAACAATTAATTACCATAAAAATTTAATAACAAATTAAGTGACATTTATGTTGTTGCTTCAATGTGCAATTAATTGACTTTTCAAAATTTAACCAGCCAAATTATCCTCATTTAATTAACCAATATTGTAAAACATCGATTAAGCTTATCATCTGCCATAAATCAAAATATTGTGTTTAAGAAGGCGATTCAAATTTAATAATTGCTTAAGATTTTAATAAACTTTCATGGAATCAGGCTTAAGGGTATTATTATCGTTTAACTCCCGTATTGCCTTCAACGTTTAATGTCCGACTATAAGTTTTTAATATTCTACGGCATACGGATCAGAAAGTTTTAATAAAAATTACGAAATAGGTAGGCTATGCATGCTTCTGCTTCTTTTTTAGTCTTCATCCCAGTATCAATATTAATTTCTTGACAACATTATACCATAGCAACAACTCATAATGCCCTTGGGCGTTATTTCTTATATAATTACCCGTAAAGCAGGGTTGTTATGATAATAATAATAATAATATATCGGTCGGACATTAACGAATTTTTCTCTTCTAAAATACAAATTTATAACGATTTATAATTTTAGAAAGAAATTAGTGGATATCAGTCAATAAACATTTTATTTTCCGCCTCCAAATTGTTTATTGACTGATATCCAGTAATTTCTTCTTCCAATCACCTTTCCAGTCAAAAAGTATTGCAGCCTATTTATAATTTTATTTATTCACTAATATAAATAAATGACTCAATATTTTCGCGTTAGTTAGTATTTTGTATATTTTTTTATAATTTATACTTGTTAATAAATTTTCTTTGACAAGTCTGTTCAAATCAGGTTCAAATTCAAACCGCTGAGAATGGCTGCAGTGTACGCAAGTTCGTCGTTGATGTTGTGTGCAAGTGGTTTTCGTTGAAAAATGTTAATGTTAATTTTCAAAGATATCCAAGACTGTTGCAGATTTGGCAAGAAAATTTGCAGTTTAGGTAGGGTGACCAGATCTTAGATCACGAAAGGAGGACACAGCAGACAAAAAAGGATGATTTTTAGTAGAAAAGGATGACAAAATAATAATAGCTAAAATCAAACATATATTTTATTAAACACTTGAAAAGAAATAAAAATTAACATTTATTTGAACTTAACAACAATTATTTAAAATTTGAAATTGATCTTAAATATTATCCCATTTATATTTTAAATATGATGCGATATTTTTCACTTATCTAAGATCAATTTTAATAAACGAAAATGAATGCGTGCGACGAATTCAGCACGTGCGAGTGCGGAAAACAGTTGTGTTCTAGTACTGTGAGGTAAAAACGATTTTTTTCATTATTTCGTGAAAAAGCCGGACGTAAATAAAATCCGGCCGGACATTCATATTTTTGTTAAAAACCCGGACAAGTCCGGCTTTATCCGGACGTCTGGTCACCCTAGTTTAGGTATATATTTTAAAGAAAAATAAATTTAACAATTATTATTTGTGTGCATTGTATTATAAAATGTAATAGTGAAACATTTATGTTATTAATGTGATTACTAAGTTATTGTTATTCATGTTATGTTAGTCTTTTTGAATAAAATATACTAATATATATATTTGTTTTTTGTTTCTAGGTTCCAAAGACAACTAAGACAACAATAAAGGTAGGAATTTTTATCTTGAAAAAATAATCTCAATGAGTATTTTAACACGTTAACTGCGATACATATCGCCCGCGATGTGTAACCAGATGGTAACATCATGCATAAGCGAATTTCGCCATTTCATTCTTCAGGTGCGGAGATATATAATTTTTATTTGTGGACCGATTTTAACGATTCTTGTAGCATTTTAAATCTCCTTTACTACAGGTTTATTAGATAATATATAATAGAGTACATATGTAATGCTCACAATTAATTATTTATTATTTCTGTGCGGTACATATGGCCGGGGATTTGTATCAACATGCATGAACTTGTTATAATAACATGCGTTTTATTCCTTTTTATTGTCAGTAAAGGCCGTCGGCATTTGGGCGAGGCGAAGTGAAGCGCAGAGCAGAGAAGCGATGTAGTAGAATATATCACAAAATTTAAATATTTTTTCGCCCTCTCTGTACCATGGCATTTTACCACTGCACTGAACGTACAGGTGAAACAAAATAATTTATAAATTTGTCTCGTATAGATAGTGCCTGCGTTTTACGTTTCCTCCGAGCTGTCCATCTTTTGAAGCAAACGCAGCCATTTCTCGTTGAAAACTGCTCGCAAGTGCGCGTTGGTTCTAAAAATGACTATTCGCCGCGCTTCGCTTCGCCGCGCTGCGCCTCGCTCAAGTGCGCGAGGGCCATAAACCTCGTGCATTGTACATTATTTCAGATTATTTTTTATAAGATTGCCAGACAAATCAAAAAAACACTTGAGTCTAAATAAGTTCAGATATCAACCTAAAAGATAAATACTTGAAAACTGCCAAAAAGTTACTTCTTTGTTCACAAGATGGAACTAAAGTCAACATCTAGTACATATCCCCGGAGATATGTATCGCACCACAGTAAAAACAAATTACATATCGCCGGCGATATGTATCGTCAGTAACGCAATACTACCTTATTTTTGTTCCGCAGTTAACGTGTTAACTTCCTTCTATATTTATATAAAAATACGGGGTGCTGGCGGTTAGGGGGTGAACATAGGAATTTAATAAAGAAAACGTTTCAAATAAAGAAATTATAAACTATTCTCTGAACTTGGAAAACTCCTTTATATGAAAGTTTTAATAGCTGCTATTAATGTTTCTAAATCATACTTCGAAAACGAAAGTGTCGACTTCTTCTCTTATTCCTTTATTATCAATCGTCCCATGATTTTTATTATTATAAATCAAGAGATCTAACATTGCTAATCGTTTCTTCGGTTTTTTGTCTTCTGATTCTATATCTGTAATATCGCTATCTTGAAAAGTACTTTGTCTCTGTTGAATTATATTGTTTGTAAATGAATGCAAGCATTTTAGTAAACGTTGTTGTTTCCAGTATGATGGACAAAAATAATACGAAAAGTTAGAGTAAAACCAAGGTGAATAAGTTCTGTGAATTATTATTTCTGCAACTCTGAAATTGAATTAATAAATGAAATTTTAAATTAATGATTATTTTTACTTTTGAAGTGATTTGCAGTAGGTAGCTTGAACTTCATCTTTTTCATTTAGTTTTATTCCCATTGATGATTCTAAAACAAATTACTATTTATTGATTCTTTACTAGGTACTTAATATTTCAGATATGTATATAAACCCCTAAAAAATATTTATTTATAAATCAGAAACACAAAGAGGGTGATCATTATATTTTGTTGACTATTGATATCTCGAGAACTATAAGAGCTACAAGATCGGTTAAATTAGCAAACAATGTCTATTTTACAAGACTATTACTATGTGCAAAAATATTTCATTTTTCTACCTGTGGTTCTCAAAATGGAAATTATGCTGTTTTAATTTAAATATGATTGTAATAATAGTGCTATGAAGAAAACAATATATGTATAAACTTCATACATATCTAGCTTTTCTCCGTCAATAAAATTCATATTATGGCTGGGAAATGAATATTAAACAAAATAATCAATTATTTTCTTCAAAGTACGAATATTACAACAAGATTTAAATTAAATCAGCGTAATTTTCATTTGAATTTTGCTCAAATATTTTGTATTACTATACAGTGCGAACATCTGAAAGTGGGTAGACGTACAGACAAAAACACGAGAATACTATAGCAATTAGCAATACCGAAAACAGTCACTATTGTGTAATGTTATTCAAAAAATAAGAATCGTAAAACACTTATTTTCAGGTATGTACTAACTACAATATTTTCAATTTACCACATATAGTTTTCAAAGTAGTTTCAGTTACTAACGGTTTTATATCAGTTTTTGGTTTCGTACATTCCTTTGTTAATATTTCCACCAATTGTTCACTTCGTTCTCCGAAAATTTCAATAAATACTTGTAAAATATTGTAATGAAATGCTGGTGTTAACATTTTTCTTCTATGTTGCCATTTTTGTCCTGTAACAAATATGCGTTTAAAAATATATCTCAATAAATTAATTTAAAAGAAATTTCAAAACATTTACCTCTCGCTACAAGTAACTTAATTTAGAAGGAAATTTAAATGTACAGGGTGATTTGTAAGACTGCAAAAAATGAAAGCTCGAAATACTTGATACTTAGTAAAATTAAAGGAGTATAATAGTAGGTCCTGGTATATAATAATATAGAATCACAGCTTAGAGGTTTGCACTAATTACTACTGTAAACTTGGTTCGCGTTTAGACCAATCAAAAAACTAGAATCGTAAGCCCTATCTTCCCCCCGCTCCTAAGTCCATTCTTAGCTGGAATAGAGTATAATTAAATGTTACCTGTGCTCGTTAAAAGTCCAGTTCCTAACCAAGGATGCAAGAAAGTATAAATCATTCCTTTGTCAACGGTTTTTGCACTGGATAATATTATCTTGAAAGAAAATTTATTTTGTAACAAACTAGTTTCCCGCCCCTCCAAAAGGCAGCATAGGGATTTTTAGATAACATATAATGTTCAACAAGGCCTTACTATACCGAAGGCCGGCATACGATTCCCTCTACTTTTTAGAACGTCACAGCAGTAGGCTGGCAAACAGTGTGCTACAAGCAGAAACTCTCAGCTACAACTTATAAATTTCAATAAAATAGTTGTAATAATGCCTTTTTTTACTAGAATTATAATTTAAATACCTAGCCCTGTAATATAAATAAGGATTCGTTTTTACCTTTCGTCATTTTTAGGTAAAGAAGGTATTATCTTTGGTCAAAAAATTCGGTGGTGATTTTTAATGATTAAGCTCGGTTTAAGGTCCCTAGAATACGATTTTAATTATTTTTACGATGATGTCTGTATGTCTGTATGTATGTATGTATGTGTGTGTGTGTGTGTGTGTGTGTGTGTGTGTGTGTGTGTGTGTGTGTGTGTGTGTGTGTGTGTGTGTGTGTGTGTGTGTGTGTGTGTGTGTGTGTGTGTGTGTGCGTGTGTGTGTGTGTGTGAGTGTGTGTGTGTGTGTGAGTGTGTGTGTGAGTGTGTGTGTATGTGTCTGTGTGTGTGTGCGTGTGTGTGTGTGCGTGCGTGCGTGCGTGCGTGCGTGTGTGCGTGCGTGTGTGCGTGCGTGTGTGCGTGCGTGTGTGTGTGTAACAAAGTTTTCATCTTCGATAATTCTAATACTACAATTTCAAAAATTGTAATTCTTTCGTATTCCTCTTCGTTGCATCCAAATGAAGAGCTGATTAGATTTTGGTTATAATTGGTCAACCGGAAGTGCCCTTATTTGAAGATTTTAACAGTTTTTCATGAAAAAACGATGTTAAATATCATTTTTTCACATTTAATGTTATAAATATTAAAGAATATTGTATTTTTTTATACGATTTGACTGAATTTTATACTTCATATTAAATGGATATAGAGTTATAAAATTATGCTAGAACCAGCTACTAAATTCTGATTGAAAGATGTCAGTCAGTGTCAAGTGCAATTGACATATTCTTAGTATATTTGTGTTATACTTTTACTCGATATATAGGAACTTTTGCTCGAAACTTCTTCTTTTGCAAGGAACTTTCTGTATGACATTTGTACAAAATACATAGAACTGACGGAAGGTAATGTGCTGGCCACATCAGATGTTTTTATTGTTGTTATAGATGTTCAAAGATGACAGGCTTTTATTATTACATATAGGCGATGTGCACATTTTGAGCGTCAGCGCCTCTAACGGCTACATTAGCATTTTTGGTTACCGAATCAATTTTGACATTTCGAGAAAGTGATACAATTTACAAATTTATTTTGAGTTGTTGCCATTGTGTATGAATATATATATATATATATATATATATATATATATATATATATATATATATATATATATATATATATATATATATATATATATATATATAATAGTATATTGAAATGAATAAAGAATATATTTAAAATGCTATATATGTGATGTGACAATTAAAAAAGTCAAAATACCTGCGAAGGTACTGTGGCAGAAAATATAATTTTTCTCATAATATGTGTGATTTCTGTAAACCATTGTATCATGTTTAAATTTATATTATAATGTATAATATTAGTTAAATGTTACAAGATGCACAATACATGGAAATTGAGAAAAAAAGTTGGAAAACTTGAATGATTGGAAAGAAGAAAATTTCTACGTATCTTTTATATTCGCAATAAATGAAGAAGATTCTTCATTGAAAATATACCAGGCTCTAAGTGGAATCAATTGCACAAGAATTATTAAATCCCCCACTGCATCACACAATATTTGACGTCCTATCATTTGCATTCATTGCAAAGATTTTATAAAATAGATATTGCAAAATAATTCTGACATAAAACATAACCTTGCTATGTTTCAATGAGTAACCATTTTGTCATTTTTGTCCGCTGTCGGCGCACTTTTGTGCACACCGCCTATAGGTATTTAATTATTTTTTCTTTTAAAAAACAAGTTTCACAGAAATAGCACTTACAACTATTCTAATTATTGTATTATAGTGAAATAAGATAATACATAATATTTTTGAAATTATTTCCTACAACAATAATTGTAACTATTTAAAATGTATTACATTTAACAATATAAATTTAATAACAACTTCGCGAACACAAAAACTATGCGTTCGTTAGGCATACCCAATTTAAGCTCTGCGTTCAGTCGGACCACTAATGTGACGTCAAACTAGTCGTGTGCAGGCCTTCTGTATAAGTACCTGTTGTTTTTCCCGCTCAGTCAACACAAAAAATTTGTAGTTATGTTGTATTAATTTTAGTTTAATATGTGTTATAATGTTAATCTAATGTTAATTTTCGGAAATAAAAATAATAAAGCAGTAAACCTGTAACAATTTATATATTTTTATAATTTAAAATTATTTGTTACTTACTTCTGCATCCTCTGCTGTGATCACTTGAATACTTCCGTAGGGACCAGCCCATAATGCTAATGTTTGATTAAAAGATCCCAATGCGTCATATAATTTGCTAAACCATTTATCTAAACAAAAAATAGTTAATAATTGATTTCGAATTTTCTTGCAACCTGTACTCATCTAATAATTATAAAATATTAAATAAAATTTTATTTTCTATGTAACCATGTACAGAATCCTATCCAATGTATAAATTTGACAGTACTGGCAAGAACTGACGATAGTAGTGTGCAAGAAAGAGCGCACTCAGTAAGGTTAAGTTTACTCGAAAAGTATAAATGAAATACGTAAAACTCAGCTACTGCGCACTAATTTTACATACAAAAACAAAACGAGTCATACACTCAGTGCAAAACAATTGAGCTCAGTTGAAATTGAAATTAATAGGCATATTGCATAAATAAAATTTATGAAATAAATATGGTAAAGAAATGAAACACAAAATAGATAACTTGAGCAATAGTTTTTTTTAGGTCTCATGAAAAATTTGTTATTTTGAATTGCCAGATTTTTTTATGAAGTAACGATGTGTTAGTTATGAATACTAAATATTTCTTACCTGGATCACGTCCAATTAAATGTATATGTCCAATAATTGGAAAAAATGAATTATGTGTAGGAAAACTATTAAATAGTTTAGCAAATCTACTTCTAGTTTGATACCAGTATATACTAGACAAAATTATTGCCATTACAGCTAAAATAATTAGTATCATTGTAATTTTTAATTAATTTACTAAATGTTTAGTTTTCTAGTAATCTGTCTCACTGTTTGCTACAGACTGATGCGATGCGATGAAAGACACCTAAAATAAATGTTTGTAAACAAGCAACTATCAAAACCTGATGTTTTCTTACTTTTTGCATCTACATAAAAAAATCATATCTAAATATAAATTATGTAAGCGTAAAACATTTAAGACAAAAATCATGCACTAAGTTTACATGCAGTTTTGAAACCGTTTTTAAAACGTTTTTAGTTTTGAAACGCCATGTATATGTATACAGTGTGAAAACGGTTTTGAATTATCTCAAACCAAAACTAAAATTCATATGTTAGACTCGAAAACTAGTTTCAAAACTATTCATGTAAACACTTCAATTCAATTTCGATACTGCGCATGCGTACAGAGCATAACGTTTCTCTCGCTTTGTGTTACTAACCTTCAAATAAACTGACAGTTGTGTAGTTTTAGTGCGTAGTGGTACGAAGTATAAAAAATAATTGGAATAATAGCAAAACGAAGTATTTGGAGTGCAGAGGATCTGTCACTTATACCAGCTAAATGAGCCGAAACTGATTTCGAATCAATTTTTAAACTTGTTTTGAAAACTGCATGTAAACAGTTTTGCATAATTTTAACTGAAAACTGAAACCATTTTCAAAACTGCATGTAAACGTAGTAATAATTTGTGATATAAACCCATGGTTTGTTATTTTCTTTTTACTTACATTATTTACAATTTTAAAATTAACGGTGACAAATTCAGATTTTTGATGATCTGAAATTAATATTTAGAGTTCCTAAATTAATACATACTCGCATTAATTAGCAATTATTAATTAAATACACTAAAACAGAGAATTGCAAGAAAAATTAAATATTGTTACATTAAATAATTATTTAGTAAAACGAACAGAAAAAATAATTTTTTTAAGATAGTGGGTAAACGCAACGTCAGTAGCTCGAATCGAATATTGTTCAAATTTCAGATGAATTCGGTTAAATTATACCTGTTATACTTTGTTTTCATTTGAATTCGAAATTTAACACCCTAGCAACAATTTCACCATCCTAACAATATTCTTAAAATGTTTCATAAAATAAATAATACCCATTTATTTTAAATATTTTATTTATTTAAAACATTAATAGAAATAGAATTCTGGCTACGCCACTGTAAATTACTATTACTGAGTTTACATGCAGTTTTCAAACCGTTTTCAAAACGTTTTTAGTGAAAACGCCATGTACACAGTGTCAAAACGGTTTTGAGTTATCTCAAACCAAAACTAAAATCATGGGTTTGACTGGAAAACTAGTTTCAAAACTACTCATGTACACACTTTAAATTCAGTTTCGATTTTGCGCATGCGTACATAGCATAACGTTTCTGTCGCTTTGTGTTATTTAATATTACTAACCTACAAATAAAGTGGACAGTTGTGTAGTTTTAGTACGTAATGATATAAAGTAGAAAAAATGATTGGAATAATGGCACAACGAAGAATTTGAAATGAAGCCAATTGCGCATGCGCCGAAACTATTTTCAAATCAATCTGTAAACCTATTTTGAAAATTGCATGTAAACAGTTTCGCGTAATTTTGAATGAAAACTGAAACCATTTTGAAAACTGCATGTAAACGTAGTATATAATATTATATCATGTACTCTTATCATCAAAAATTCGGAGGGAGAGATGTTAACTATTAAAAGCAATACACAAAGCTATGTTTAAATGTTTTTACTGCGTAATTATAAATGATACTTTTTGTTACAATATTGACACAAACAACTGATAAAATATCTATAAATAAAATTGTCTGGTATTTATCAATATGTCTAATTATATAGTAAATAATGATAAAAGATTGAATTTATCTTCCTACTTGTACATGGTTCCGGTCAAATATTATTGAAATTTCATATATTTTTTTTATCTGCATTTAGGTTAAATCTATTTTGTTTTTATCTAAAATATTTGATTGTAATGAAGCCAATTTCCATAATTTCACTTACTTTTTAAAGTTATATAGGAATTTTATCGATCAAATAACTGACTATTTTACATTTTAAATTAAAAATAATATTAATTTATAATGCATTTTATATAATTTATTCAATCTTATGAATAATTCTTTATTGCTGAGACGGTTTTACACTGTAAAAGTTTAACGTTTGACAAATAATTGATTATCTAAATAGATTCATTGTTTGTTTTCGTGATTTTTTTTATTTATTTTAACTCACAAAATTTACTATAATTACTACATTCATGAATACACTGCCCTTTTGCCAGTGTGGTTATATTTGGCAGGCCGATTATTTAATTTCGATTATTTAAAAAAATAATACTAATTTACCCAAGCATGTAGTTTAAAAAATAAAATAAGTTGTAATGCCATTTATAAATATTTTACTTTACCCTTGGTTTAAATTTAATATGAATAGGACCTTTTACCCTTAAAACAAAATCAACTAGCCACTTTAAATCTTCTGGTTTATCAATGGGTTCCATTACGAAGTTTCGTATAACTGATGACACGATACTCTTTATTTCAAGCATGGCAAATTTTTGACCTAAAAATTAAAATATTAAATTAAAGTAAACATTTTTTTAAAGACTGTTTGATGCAGTCGGTGCCGGATTTACACAACAAATAATGGTTTAGAAGTTTAGATTTTCTGTTAGATAAACTAACTTAATTTTAACCCCATGTTTGCGGGAAATTACTACATACGTTTGCCACTGGTTGGGCCCCTCAGGCCCATGTAATATTTTAAGGGTTGTTAATGTAAAATGACTTGTCAGGTTTTTGATGAAATAAAATAATGAAGCAAGACATTTCGTCCCCGCATAGTGATGCACGACGAGGCGAGAGTACTCCCGCATCTCATCTCGTCTCGTTGCATTATGCGAGACGAGAACGAGAACGAGATTGCAATTTAAAATTCGAGGCGCGATCTATACAACAACTGCGAGCGAGAAAAAAGTATTTGTAACTTTATAGCTTTGATTCATAAATTCAATGAAAAATTCACCGTACAAGGGAGTGGAGTCAACGGTAATTCGTGCATAGAACACGTGAATGTGAAAATTATATGAATTGACTATATTTTTTGTCTATCTAGAGTCGAATGATATCGGTCGTAGAGCTAGGAAATGCAAAATAAAGACTAAATCGGTTTTGCATCTAGTAGAACTACTTTTTCTCCAATATTCCAGCCCCTAATTCATTCCAGTTAAAACTATGGTTAATAAAATTCTTGTCGTCCCTGAAAAGTATAGGATCTTATATTAAGCGTCGATAGGAGCCAACACGAAGTGAAGCGAAGTGATTGGTTGCCAACGGGTTCCCAGTGTAGCGTTTTTTTTATGAGTAAATCTTACTTAAATAGTGACATATAGTTAATGATAAACTGTGGAAACTTTTAGTTACAAAAAATAATTTTTTAAATGTTTAATTAGTTTTACTGATTACAGAATGTATTAACAGATGTTCGTATTGAAATAACTTGGTGACTAGAATTTAGTGTTTCGTCTGATTATTATAGTTATACGACTGTAAATACACGGAAGACGGAACGATTGGTGCGAACTTGTCTTTTGTAGTTCAACTGATACGTAAATACCTAGGTAAATACGTAGTGTGCAAGGGCTTATTTTTACAACGAGACTCTCGCGCGAGAACGAGTCGAGACCCAAAAAAATGTGCGAGAACGAGAGCGAGATCGAGATTGCAGATCCAAAAACGATTGGATTCAACAGAAGCGTCTATAATAACCGCTTTCGTTCGGACTGTGATTCGTGATAAAATTGAACAAAGCGAACATGCTCAAGAAGAATTTTTTCTTCGTTCGTTATTCGTTATCCCCACTCTTCCACACAACATGCCCCCTTCAGAATCAGTATTTTCTCATGATTAGAACTCCGCACACTTCTCCCAGCGGTGCCGCCATTGTTGCAAACATTCCGAGAAAGCCTCTTTCGGAATGGAGTTTAGCTCAGCTGTCGGCGTTGCAGCTAAAATGTCCTCTCTTGTGTGAAATCGCGTTCCTATTAATTGCCCCTTGAATTTGGGGAACAGCCAGGCGAGTAAGGAGCATGTTGAATCACAGGAGTCTTGTTCTTCGCCAAAAAAGTCAGAATCAAGTGCGAGGAATGGGCTGGAGCATTGTCGTGGCGCCAATTTCCTGTTGACCACAACTTCTATCTTTTGCGCCGCTCAGCATCACGTAGGCGACGGAGGACATCCCTGTTGTACTCTTTGATGATTATTTGACCCTGTGGTGCGTACTCGTAGTGTACCACACCGCGGGAGTCAAAGAAAGCAGTCAGCATCACTTTGACATTGATGTGCACTTTAAACCGGTTGTACCCATCAATACTTAATATGTGTGATGCCCATAGCATCGTCACCGAAAGCCGTCTGAATCTTCCGAATGGTTTCCACATGGGTGCCCAGTTTCAGGCAAAATTTAATTCAATAGCGCTGCTCCAGTCGTTCCGTCATTTTTTTGGAATGAAAAACCGACGAGAGCACTACACACTACTTCACTCAAATGCTGCTTGCCAGCAACAGATGCTATCGACAGGCGGGAAAAAATTCACGCAGACGCACGAAGGTTCAAGGTCGGCTCATGCAAGTGCGCTTGATTCAAATCCATAAGGTTTTCGCAAAAAAATAAGGTCGGATATTTTTCTAACAGACCTCGTATAGACCTCAAAGACCCCTCCGTGGCAAACGCGAGCCTACTGTTTCTTCAAACTGGTAGTAGTGTGTAGGGATCGGCCGATATGATTTTTTGTGGCCGATACCGATATCGGCCGATACCGATATACTCATATTCGATATCGGACGATACCGATATATCGGCCATAAAATTTTGTCGTAAATTTTTTGCTGTATAAATGAGGTAAAAGTGATTTATAATGATATACTGTTACCGTTACACGCATTAACCCTAAATAAATCACAAAAAAATGCAGAGCAAATGCAAAAAAGACATTTTTTTTCAAACGTCGTAGAAATGGCATTTTTGTGACTTAATTCACAAGGTAGAAGCTTTATTTCTACGCCATCGAAGTAGAAATAAAATAAATAAATATCCATAGAAACTACATAGAATTAGCGAATAAAAAGAAAAGTAGTGCGTTTGAAAAAAAAATTCAATGTGTCATTCGGAATAAAAGTGTCTTGGTGTGCCTCGCATGCAATTGTTCGGCTCGCTTCTCTCGTCGTGCAAACTTCCATGATCGCCACACAAAGTATCACTTTTACTCCTAATAACACAATATACTATTTTCAATAATATATTTAGCATCACCGCCAAATAGTGTTGCTAGTGAACAGCTATTTTCTTCAGTTGGAAATGTTTATGAAAGCGCAATAATTTTGTTACATTACAACTTGCCAAACTTAACTTTAAATATTAACTTGTTTAACTAAGTGTGTAACTTTACTTCTACATTTTTAATGACTTTTTTGCTAAATTTTGAATAAGAATAAACTTGATTTGTTTTTTATTTAGTATTTCTATTTTAATTTCCTTTAGAAAATCCTTAGCAACTGAAATATTAAGCAATTTATATTTTTTTAGGCCGATATACCGATACCGATATCGGTATCGGTCGATCCCTATATTTTAATATAACGCTATGAGTAACATATTTTAGAAAAAGTAGTTAAAATTTCATAAACATAAAAGTTATAGGTAACGTTTAAAATTTAAAATTTGGCCTCTTAGGCCCAGTAGCAGTAGCAATAGGCTTAAAGTGGTAAATCGTATAATTTTACCTATGCAATTTCTAGGCCCAGCACTGAAGGGAATATAAGCATAAGGATTTCTTCCTATACAGTTTTCAGGAAGAAACCGATCAGGATCAAATTTTTCTGGATCTGGAAAATGTTTAGGATCTCGATGAATGGTGTAAATTTGTATCCAGACATCAGCACCAGCTGGTGCTACATGATTAGCTAAAATTAAATATTATTAATTTTTATTGTAAAATAAAATATTATTTCTTTACTTAATTGTGTATCTTCTTTCAAATTCCTTGCAATTTGAGCAACACTTGGATACAGGCGCAAACTTTCTTTTATACACCGTTCTAAATACTTCATGTTCTGTAAATCGTCGTATGTTGCATGACGGTTTGAGTCTCCAAATATTTCTTCTAATTCTTCAAATATTTTTTGCTGTATGATACGTAAATTTAGAAATACCATACAAAATTAATTTAAATACATAATCTGTAACCCTTTTCGTACCTTTCGGGGTAAGCAGCAATGCAATATGTTGGATGAGTGAACGCTCAGCAACAAAAAAAATTTATCACCCTTCGGCTCGGTGCTCTCGGCGCCCTTACATCGAAAGGTACAAAAAGGGTTACAGATTATGTAATTACAATATGGGAAATGAATTATTAATGCACTAGTGATCTATGCATGTTAGTGATTAAATTTTTTTAATCTGTTTATATTATAAGTGAAGTTATTTCTGAATTTACATATTCTGCTTCTGCTTTCCAGAGACTAATATGGTACGTAATATCTAAAATATATTTTAAATAATTGAATAAATTCACATTTCTACCGTGAAAAAATTTGAAAACGAATGAATAATTTTGCACCTTAATTAATGAATACATTTATAAATTATTTTATCAACATTGGTAACGATATATTAATAATAAACCAACAAGGGCTCATTATACTAATATGTGATTGGATTTAGTGTTTCATTATTATTTAAAAAAAAAAGACTTTTAAATTTTTTTGTTATGACTCCCCATTCCACTCCATTCATAAATTATTATAAATAATATTGTATTCCACAGGTGCGTTCGGTTATTTTGTGCTGTACTTGAGCTGTGCTGTGCATGAGTCGTGTCACGTGATCATTGTGTACTTTGTGCAGATTGGAATTGAAAGATCGAATTGCATAGCTTGTGCGTTTGATACTTTCGTGACAGATAGATTTAGCAATTGAAAATCGGTGTAAGTTCAGATTATTGTTACTAATAATCGATTTTATATTAACCGTATGTGTTTGATTGATGGCTGAAAATGGATTTTCGTTTTCTAAGAAGGGGAGTATGATGTGATTCAAATATTTTGGAATAGAAAAAGTAAAAAATTATGCTGAACAATACCAAATATATGTCTGACGGGTAGTTTAAAACTCATTTTCGAATTTATCCCTATACTTTTGACGACTTAGGCCCGGTTTTTTCACTTCTGGTTAATGTGTCACATAAAATAAAAATATCTCATCGATATTAGAGCGTAAATTGACAAAATTATATACCGGTTGTCCATTTATTTCTCGAACATAGGAAATTCAATGTTAAAATTTTGATTTGGCGATATTTCTTTACCTATTAATTTTAGAAACAAAGTGTAATGAAGAAAAATGTTCAGAATGAAAATTTGCATCGATGAGTATCAAAAATGTTATTTAATTGTCTCTTACGTACGAGTTCATGCCTTACAAATTAGTTGATTCGATCATTTTATCCAAAGTATTCAGGTATGATTATAACATTATATTTATATTTGTAAAAATAAAAAGTTACATTTTATGAATAAATAGATTTTTATTTTCTTACTAGACCTGAATACGAGAATTAATTTTTTTCAAATATTATCTGCCCGTAAAATTTATATGGCGTTTTATATTTTTAGGAAATAAAATTCTGAATTTATTGTTAAACAAATTTACATTTATGCTTTTGGTTACTAAACAAATTTGTTTAACGACAAGAATATTTTATTCTTTAAAACTCTAGGTAGGAGATCATCCAGTATACAAATAATATCTTTAAAAATATTTAAAAGTTGTTTTCTACAGATCTCTTAACACATTAGTTTATTTCGTTACCTGCACTTCAGGATGATGTGATAATAATAAAAGAGCACAGTTGATGGCAACAGCGGTTGTGTCATGTCCCTGAAAAACAATATCATAAACAAACGTTTTTTACTACAATTATTCTTTTTTTTTCTATTTTAAAAAATAACTTTCAGCGTATCTGTATTATTTATATTGGAATTCAGTGGGGTTCCGTGAAAAATTCAAAAGTTCCACAAAATAAGATTTCATAAAATATTAATTCTAGCAAAGTTACATTATTAAAATGTAAACTAACCTGACCTAATACTTAGAAATTTCCTCTATAATTTGAATAAGTGATTAAAGATTAAAGTATTCACCAATTAAAATAGACATAAATTACAGTGGCGTAGCGAGCATAATTGGCGCCTGGGGTATAATACCTTTTGGGCGCCCCTTTTCCGTAAGAACTTTTTTCATAAAATAATCTTTAAATGTCATTTTACTAAAGTTATTTGACCAAAAAACGGGCATATAAATACAAATATACTTCATAGATATTTTAAAGAAATTTTAATTTCTTACTCCAACATTTAGAAAAAAGTTTTTAGTTTTATTAATTTTATTTCGATAACAGAGTGCAGTACCTACCTACCTAAAATACTGTATAATACATGAATAGTCACTACCTAAGTGCGCATCTACAACACACTATAGGTACTATTTTTCAGGACAAATAGAGATAAGAGTTCAAATCGCGTTAAAAAATAAAGAAGCCGAACAAAGAAATATTGAAATTAATAAGAAATTTAAAAATATATGGTAATATAAATGAATGAGAAGAAATAATTTTAACTTAATTTAGTCCTTTTAAACAAGTGTAAAAAAAAATAAAAAAGGAGAATTTACTTTAGAGAGCGTGAGCAGACATGTGACTCGAGCAGCCTTGAAGTGCTTAGAATCAGCTAATATCTGTGCGCGTGTCATTTTGACTTGAACAATGTCACTTTGACAAGACCAATGTTTTGACTTATTTTAATTTTGAACTGTTAAAATGTTACTATTTTCAGTTCATGTGTTTTACTGCCTGAAATTTGTAGAATATTAACAATTTAGTTGTTCAAAATCAAAATAAGTCAAAACATTGCTCCTGTCAAAGTGACATTATTCTTGTCAAAATGACACGCGCACACAAATTAGCTGATTCTAAGCACGTCAAGGTCGCTCGAGTGACTGCTCGCGCCCTATAGTAAATGCAAGCAATATGTGTATTAATAAAATTTCAATATTCTGTATGTCTTCTGTGATCTTTCTCCAATTATTTTATTACATATAATACACTATTATATTTCACTCCAACACACTGAATACAATGTGTCAATTTATAGTTGGAAGTAGTGCCTGGTTGTTACCGCAGCGGAATAACGGATTCAGCTAGATAGCCAACTTTTAGCTCCTAGAGTGACGTCACATGCGCAGTAACGTATTTTCGCCATTGTCATAGCAACCGCCCTGGAATGGCAGGTTGTTTATAGTTGAAAGAAGGCAGTGTCGTTCCCGAAACTCAAATATTATTTCCCCAAAACGAATCAAAATAAAAATTTAAATTTTCCGGAAAATCTTGTCCTGAGGACAGTTTGGCGCCCCTGCGAGTTGCGCCTGGGGCACAATAGCCCCCTTTACCCCCCCTTCACTACGCCACTGATAAATTACTAGGTACTCAAATGCATACCCTAAATTACATTATATTAACGATTTTTTTACCATTAAGCATGATTACGAGAATGTCACACCTCAAATACAAAAGTATCAACTTCTTCTCTAATTCCGTCATGATCAATGATTCCGAAATGTCGATTAAGTTGAATCAAAAGATCCAACATTGCTAATCGCTTCTTGGATTTAAAATCAGCTGCTTCAAAATCGGTAACATCACTTTCTTGAAAGGTTCTCTGTTTTTCTTCAATTATACTATTAGTAAATTTATGTAACTGCTTCAGTAATTTCTTTTCTCTCCAATAACTAGGAGACAGACAATATAAAAAATGGGGATGAAGCCAAGGAGAAAACATTCTCAGCACTACTGTTTCTGCTAAACTGTAACAAAATCATGGAAGAAAATATTAAAGAAGTACCTACATATAGTACCTACATGCTAACTGCATTCAAATAATTGGTTTGGGTTTGGCTTTTATTGTTCAATTTTATTCCCATTGATGACTCTGAAATATTTTCCCCATAAATTTTTTATTAAAAAAATATACCGGGTGTCCCAAGAATTCCTTGACTTACCAAATTAACCTGGGAAAACAGATTTTTTTATTTCAAATATTATCTACTCGGTAAAATTTTATGGTGTGCTTTATACCTAGAATTGTAAAGCATAAAATTTTGATTCTTTATGCCAAATTCTTTTAATAATAATTTCTTGGTAACAGAGGAAATTTAATTTTCACGTTAAAAATATGTCCATTATGCGATTATTTACAAAACAAAACGTCAGTACAATAGCCCAGTTGTCAGGAAGATTAATTTCATTTTAAATCAGGAAAAATATTTAACTATTGGAATCGGTTTATTGTAGGTCGCTTTCAGAATAATTTTTCTATCAATTCTGCCGAAATATGGCACAAAAATCGTTTTTTGTCAATATCTCGGTTATGGGTGATCCTGCGACAAATAAGGTAAATATCAAAATTAAAGATAAATAAATTCTCTATCGAAAAGGTTTATATACATTTTTACGTAATATTAATATCCTACGAGCTACAGGCGGGGGAATTCGTGTATCGTATCTAATCCGGATGTTAAGGGCGAAAATTTTCCTCCACCCTGCATTTTGCGATGCAAGCAAGCCGTTTGGTTCATATGTTGCTGAGACCATACCTTGCCGATTAAGAGATGTGGCCATCCGGAAATGCATGTTCCGCAGGAAATGATTATTTAGTGCGGGCTGTATACCTCATTGGCGCTGTTTTCTCAAAGACGCAGTGGTGCGAAAACCATTAAATCTACAAGACTGATTTAAAAAAAATATTATTTGTAATGATAAGGAATTTTATGATGCAGTGCAAAAAATGAGTTTGGTTACAACATTATAACGTATCCATTTTTCTATTGAACAGAGCACTTTGTGATAATTGGAGAAAGATTGGCGACATTTCCGAGTGGGAACATCTCATAATCGGTAGAGTATGGTATGGTATGACTATTGAATGAAAGTTGACGTTTAAATGGTTTTATGGCTATGGTTTCATTTGAAACCCGATAGAAGAATAGAAATTAATGAAATATTCAGGTATGAAATTCTTGCAAGAACTCATTTAAATACTGTACTAGGAAAGCACAGAAATACATTACTATGTCTGGCTGAAAATAGATTGCCGACTAGGGTAAATGAATATCAAAACAGGGGTGCGTTTAAAATATTTTAAACATTTTTCGTTTATGTTGATTATAACAAAATATTTTGATCTTTAAACTATTTAGTTTGGCAATTCTATGAAATAGGATTATTTTTAATTTCTTGTAACAGTAATTCCGACTCGGACTCGAGGGTTGCTTACACCTGAGACGAACGAACTAGAAATTACGGTATTAAATTTTTTAAATACATTCCTGAATCTTGTTGCTAAGGTCATTTTAAATGCCTCCTGGTATTGAATATAATTCTAGTCCTCTGTAACGGAAAATATAAGGGTCAATTTCCTTTCAAATCAAATATAGAGAAGTGTTTTCAAAAGAAACCACATCTATTAAATAATCTAAACGTCAACTTTCATTCGCTAGTCATATTATACCTGCAACGGTTGTAGTGCAACCTATAAACCAAACGGCTTGTTCGAATTGACCATTGTGACATCAATTCGTACAAGCCTTTAATTCGATGTTCATTTTTTAAATAATCACAACACGTACTATTTTTATTTTTACAGTATCTTCAAATTAATTAATTAATTTGGTACCAAAAATATAAATTTAAAATTTTTGAATTTTATGGAACCTATGTATAAAACAACCTACAAAATTGGACAGGACCGATAATTTTTGAAGAAAAAAAAACTGTTTTCTTCTTAAATAAAAAATTGCTTGAGACACCCGATAAGTTGTATTCTCACCACATATATTTTTCATTGTAACATTTGTAACTAAAGGTTGTATATTAGTTTTCGAATTCTTACATTCTTCTTTCAATGCTTCGACAAATTGCTCACTATGTTCACCAAATACTTCAGAAAACATCTGTAAAATATTATAATGAAAAGCTGGGGTTAACATTTTTCTTCTTTGGTGCCATTTTATCCCTTTAAGAAATATACATTATAAAATAAATGACTGAAAATATACATGCAGTAACAGAATATTAACATAAGTTACAGATAACCACAGAAAGCAATCTGTTCTCGAATGAGCCACGGTACGAAAACAAGATCGATAACGCAGATTTTGCTAACACATCAAAACTTGCTTATGAAACTGGATTAAAATTACAGGAAACTTATAAAATTAACCGAATACAATTTATTTATACTCAGATGGTATTTTGTTAATTATGAAGATACTCAAAAGTCTATTAACTTCCTTGAATGAACCTACATTTATAAAAATATGATGTTATCAGCACATGACCTTCCGCCAATTTCATGTTTAAAATAGCAATGAGCTTTAAGTTAAGTATCACTTCCGGTTGATCGTTTGTAAACGAAATCTAATTTGTTGTTCCAATAAATAATAAAGACTGTAATACGACATTTTGGATTATATTTTATTATGTTTTTTCCTCGAAAATCTATTAAGAGCTCTGAGTTAAGTATCACATCCGGTATCTAATATGTTGTTTCCAATCATATACGAGTTCTAAATACCAAATTTGAGAATTTCTGGATCATATTTTAACAGCGTCGGACTGGCCATTGTGGCGATGTGGCGATCGCCACAGGCCCGGCGAGCGAAAGGGCCTTGTTTAAATTGTAACTATCATATCTAGTACTTAGTTAATAGTTTTCAATATGATAAAGATAAAAAAAATCTTAAAGGACTGACTGTAGATCAAGTATATAACATAATTCAAGAGTCTGACTTTAACCACAGAACAAGGGTAGCAGAAGTCAAAGAAAACTACACGCTAATATAGGCTTACTTTTATCCCTGTCTTCACTCCAAACCCCATCATCATCACGGCCGTTAAGCCTAGAAATACGTGCTCAACGGGCATGTGCAAAATCTATTATGTAGTAGATTTAAATTTTTTTTTCGCATTAAAAATTTTAGTATGAGATCTATTCACGAAACAGAATACCTAAGGTAGGAGTTAAATTCTGCAACTGTCATTTTAATAACAATTTTTGTCGCCTTAAGTCTTGGTATTGTACCTACTTAAACTTAAGTATTCCCAATTACACCAACAAAGCGTAAATTTTAAGCGACCCTTACAATGAAAATGCAAATCGAAACAAAATGCATGGTAATTCATATGACATTTTATATCGACGTAATATTATCAAATTAAGAAACGCTTAAAAATTAAGTTATGTTGGTGCAAACGGCCTTTAGAGCCATAAATTTTGTGTACTTTAAAGATTTTAACGTTTTATATTGTGCTGGGTGAAAGATAGCACTAAAATGAAAATTAATTATAAACATTGCACCTACAAAAAGGTTATCTTTAATAGTATTCACCATTCCCTATTAATATTTGATTACAACAAAGAAAATGTTCCAAAAATGATTATAACAATATATTTATAATTTAAATATTTAAATTCATTAACTTCGTAATGCATACTTTGCATATGCGTTATTTAATCTATATGCCAAATCTCGGCCAAAATATAAGTGTTCGAAACGCGATTTTTATATTAGATTACTGCTAATTCTATACAACTAGTACAGCAATTTTTGGTAATAAATAACATACTTAAAAAAAATGTAGTTATTCTCATATACATATAATATGATAAGTAGTAAATTTTTGCTGGATAAATTTTCAGATTGTTACGAGAGCCGGTTGCGTAGCAATTTATTGAGTGGCAGTGACAAAAAATCACGAGTTGTTAACGAGTGATTTTTGATCAATGTCACGAGATAAATTGGCAACAGGCTCGAGTAAAGCAGTCGGAAAATTTTTCCAATATAAAATGTAACCACGAATGGTATTCGGATGACTATTTCCAAAATAAAAATCAGGTAATCATTTATATAATTTTCTTTTTGACAAAAATTTTGTAATTTTTATTGTGTTTATAAGTATTATGTTTCAGATTGGTTTTTTAACGTTTTAATTAGATTCCTATCCGAATCGACTCGTTTTTAATAAAAACTAATAACACTGAAAATATACAGACTTTGACAGGTATTTAACAATGTTTGTAAAATGTCAAAAAAAATGCTTATCAAAACTCACTTACTTGTAAAAATACGACATCTTATTGGCTAGGTAGAATCCTGAATTTGGATTGGTTTATATATTTATGAGTGAAATAGTCAAAAATAAACCATTTCAAAATTTACCCTCTTCGTCTATATCTATATCTATGTATTTTCTCAAATAACGATACACCATTAAAACGGTCTTCTGCTGCGGTAACTTTTGTCTAATTTACCGATATCATAACTCTTATATTGCTTGAGATCCCATGTTAATCGTCAATGTTACGGATTCTTGGGTTCAGCCTGTGTACTTACTTAATGTTTACATTATTAATGTATTTTTTAAAAAAAACCTTAATTCATAACCATCTTTGTTTCGTTAATAATATTTTAAATGACCCAGAATAGGGGGCCCGGTAATCCGAATCGCCACACTCAGAAATATGTCCCAGTCCGACACTGTATTTTAATATGTTTTTACACGAAAATTTATTCAGAGCTCTAAGTAAAGTACCACTTTCGATTTATCAATTTTGCCCAAAAATTTAATATATTGGTCCCATTGATATAGTATTATTTACGAAAGATGACTATTCAAGGTCATTTATAAGTCTGATATAATATTATTTGCAGATAAATTCACGGGATTTCATACGCAAAGGCGTGCAACGCGAAATATTTATGGGTACATTTTAACCGAAAAAATAAATGCATTTTATTTGAAAATTTTGTTTCTCAAAATTTTCTTTACTTACGTTCTTGCATATAACAGAAATATAGACTTGACGTAAACCATAAAATAATAATTTGAGAATTTCTGGATCATATTTTAATATGTTTTTACACGAAAATTTATTCAGAGCTCTAAGTAAAGTACCACTTTCGATTTATCAATTTTGCCCAAAAATTTAATATATTGGTCCCATTGATATAGTATTATTTACGAAAGATGACTATTCAAGGTCATTTATAAGTCTGATATAATATTATTTGCAGATAAATTCACGGGATTTCATACGCATAGGCGTGCAACGCGAAATATTTATGGGTACATTTTAACCGAAAAAATAAATGCATTTTATTTGAAAATTTTGTTTCTCAAAATTTTCTTTACTTACGTTCTTGCATATAACAGAAATATAGACTTGACGTAAACCATAAAATAATAATTTGATGTGAATGTCAACGCCACTGGATAAACATTAGTATAGAAGTCAGTATAGTAGATAATTACATGTTTGTAACTGTACGACATACGTCACTGTTATTTTTAATGTGTTAGAAAGTAATGGCGCTATTTACGTTTATCTATCACACCACACAAATGAAATAGACGTACGTCAAATAATCTTTCTCTTTCTAATACAAAATGTTGCTAAGCTACTGCTGTAAAATGCTGCTCTTTGTTCAAACAAATGACCTTGAATAGTCATCTTTTGTGAATAATAGTATTTAGAAGTCTTAAATACTAAAAGTTTTAGATTATATTTTAATATACTTTTTAATAAAAAACTTATGGATTTCAAGTAAAGTACCACTTCCGGTTGTCCAATTTTACCCAAAATCAACTCTTTATATGAAAGCAAAAAGCTTAAATCCGGAAAATAGCAATTTTTGAACGTTTGATATAAGAGTTATCGTGGGGCCAAAATAATCACACACAAAGAGACAGACGTAAAGGGCTACTTGTGTGGTACTGAAAATCCGATATCTATCACTATATTAATTTATGTTAAAAACGTATGTAAAAATATAAATTTTATTTTAGAAAAAATATACTTATGTTTTTTAGCAAATTAAGAAAGAATATTTTCGGTGACGTCATTATTTTGAACTTGGGAAAGGAAAGCATGTTTAAGAATGAAACCTGTAGATGGCGTGTGAGTGAGAGTTTTAATTTGAATTTGACATTAGTTTATTTTTCTCTCTCTGTCTCTTTTGTTTATTATTTACAAATTGCGTGGTGTCTGTTACTTTTATTACATATTTCGATTTGATAAGCAGGATTTTAAAGGATTTTAAGTTACATTATACTTGTACAAGCTTAAAACGATAAACTAAAATATTAACCTCCAAACTATTGTTCAAACGTCAAACAGGTGATATGTCATGTTTAAATTACCCGCAATGCCGTTGCTATGGGACGTACCGATGCTATGGTTTTACGGCTATTCATTGGTGCGGCGTAATTATACGTCATACATGGCGGTAATTTAAATATTCAAATTTCATTATATTTCTTAGCAATTAATAAAAATTTTGCAAAAAAATAAGGTAGGAAGTTTTTATCGTCTCTTCAAAAATATTAAATAAAAAATGGCTTGCAAGTAGCCCATTTTAAAAGTAGTAACAACGTGTTGAGGGGACCCTAATTCGTGCTTATTCACTGAAAACTCACTATCAAATTTTTGGACCGAAAACATTACCTCCCTCACTTATGTTTGCGGGAGGTAAAAATGAGATCTATGAATACGAACCTGCACCTCATATAAAGTCGGTACTTTTCTGTGGTTATCATATTCAAGATTCAAACAGTAATGATTTTCTTGTACATACCTGTACTAGTTAAGAGTCCTGTCCCTAACCAAGTTTGCAAAAAATTATATAAAATACCCTTGTCGACATATTTAGGATTTGATAAGATTATCTATAAAAAATATTTTACGATTTAAATGTGATGATGAGATTGAATTTTTATTATTATTCTTACTTCGGCATCATCTGCTGTAATAATTACTACGGCGCCGTATGGTCCTGCCCATACTCCAAATGATTCTTTAAAAAGTGAGCAATTTTGTTTAACTTCTTCAAACAGTTTGTCTGAAAAGAATATTGCTATTTAATGAGCAATGTTTATTAAGAAAAATCGTACAAAATAGTTATTTATGGTATACCTAAATGTTAAAATCCATCAAACAAGATAAAATCATTTCTGTTAACACGTATGTCATAGAAATTTTTTTTATCCAACTTACCCAGAAAATGACCTTTTTGGTAACTGTTTTCTGTGTTCAAAGTGGTTCATTTCTTAACAGTGCGACAGGCCGTGCGTAAAGTAAAAGAACCGTGCGCACGACCTGTTCGCACTGATAAGAAATGAATCACTTTTGCGCATGCAAAACAGGCACTCAGAAGGCCACTTTTTGGGCAAGTTGGACAAAAAATATCGTGTATCACGTGCGCAAATCGATTAGCGCTCGACTGAGTAGCGGCCCTCGCCGAATTCGACTCTCAGTATCTTGCCGCAACTCGCCTCTCGCTTACTTTGCGTACTTGTTACACAATATACTAATCCACAATAGTATATTGAAAGGCACAAATTTTATTAAAAATACTAAAGAATTAATAATTTTTAAGCAATTTTTAGTATGCCAGGGAGAGTAAAACGAGTTACGAATTGCGATTTTTGTAATAGTAACTTACGTAACAAGATCTGAAAGAAATTAGCTCAGTAAATAAGGATTACCCAGGTCTAAAAAGTGATTAGAAACAGTTCATTTTCCGATCGATTGCGAAAAATGGTTAGTGTTTAGATTGGCAAAGTTAACTTTATGATTAGAAATTACGTACTACATATAAATATTAACGTTAGATAATTGCAATTCTTTAATGCAAATGTTATGTCAAACATTTAACAAGGAAATAAAAAGCTTAATATAATATTTAATATAAAAAATATGTCTTTAGTAATGTCCTATCAATGGAAGAAACATACAGGTATTTAATTCGTAATATTAAAATAGACACAGCAAAGGAAATGCATTCGATCACATCTGATGCGATGCCTGTTTACCGAAAACTTTATTTTACATTTTAATAGCACATTTTTAGAAAATTTCTTTGTTAAATTACGATAATCATTATTTGCTAATTTACGGCAAAATATGGTATTTTAAAAATATGCAGACCGTCGACCCCTCTAGTAATAAAAAAATACGTACTTCAAGTTCAAGTAAACACACGCGTATAAACAAAAGTACCTATATAGAAAATCGTCAACGGGGAAGGATTATCTGGCATCAAGGCAACGCTCGGCCGCACACTGGTGCTCGAACGACAGGATGTTAACCGCGATACTGGAACATAGGACTTTATGTAAAATTATATTCTTGCAATTTTCTGCTTCCCTAATTATTTTAGGTAAAAATACTTCAATAAAAATTATAGGGCTTAAAAATATACATCAATACGCAAAATTAATTTTTTCATATTGTAACGGCAGAAATAGACCTTTTCAATTTAACGGCAATAAAATGGCGTGAATAACTGCCAGTTGGGCTGTCAAACGAAACGTCAAAAATATTTCAGAATATTGCAAAATATACCTATATTCTCGGTGAAAATTTGCATCGCTAGACATTTTAACTTCTATAAAAGCTTTTCTACCTTATTTCGATACGATTTTTTAAAGTTATATGAGAATTTTCTCACATTTTACCTCTAAATTTCTTAGAAACAAATGCCATGGATCTCAACTGTTCTTACTATGATCTCCATTGCGCATTTCTTCTATCTTTTTAAATTGAAAAGGTATTAGGTATGAAAATGTCGAAATTCATCCCATAAATAGCTAGCCATGGAATTGAAACAGAAAAATTAACAAATGTTTGACGTTTATATATCAAGTTAGTTTAATATATATTTATTAGATATTATTTGTGTTTAATATCTATTTAAGTGAACAATTTTCTATTAATTTAAAAAAATAATTTTTCACTGCAACAGAAATTGCAAATATCTAATAATAATAATAATAATAATAATAATAATAATAATAATAATAATAATAAAAATAAATTATGTTGACAGATTAATCGCTAACATTTGTTATTTTTTAAGTCCGAATATTCACGATCCATAATGAGGTATTGCGCGTTTTTTTCTTTGCTTAATCAAAACAATAAGAAAAAATATTTAGCCCCTATTTTTTATTTTTTTCGTACTATTTTTTATTCATGAGAAAATCGTCTTTGAAATTATAATGTTTGAATTTCCGCTTCCCCTTTCGCCGGATGACGTTCGAATAAACCTAACCAATGAGGGTGTGATTTACATTTGTCACCGACTGAATTTAAACGAGTGACAGTCATGTCAGCTGTCAACTACTACTGAAAAACCAAAAATCACGCTGCACTATAAGTCGGACCTTATGTCACACAGTTGTCATTAAAGAAATCATTCACGTTGATGTAGGATGCATTTGTTTTTTTTTTCATCATGTTTCCAGTTTTGTCATTGGCTAATGTATGTCTGATGCCACAGACAGTGTAATTTGGCGCCAACTCAAAAAGTGTATTTTTAAACTGCTACTCTGCTTAATATATACAGAAATTTGAACAGAAAATCATATTTAATAACACTGTAGAACGTACTTATTCGAATTTCAAAAGAAAAAAATATGTTAATTTTTTTGCAACACCTCATTCTGGACAGAGTTATGAACATAATTATAATTTTTTAGACGATCGCATACAGAATTTTTTTATCAAATATTTCTATTTTTATGGACAGAAAGTGCGCGCGCAATATGTTATGGTATCTGACAATTAGCAGTACAATTTTTGATAGATATTATGTTCGTTGATTATTGTGTAAAATAAATAAATAAGTAAATAAATATATAATCACGGCTTATTATAAACAGAATTCTGTCCAAAATTATACATTGTGACAAATAGGCTTTAGTTTCAATTCCATGGCTATCGCTATTTTTCGGATGATTTTCGACATTTTCCTACCTACTTACTGCCGCTATATTTTTTTTATTGATTCTGATGTACACTTTTATGTCCTACAACATTTATTTGAAGCCTTTTTACTTTTTACCTTAAATAATTAGGGAAACAGGAAATGACGAAATGCCGGTATCGCGTTCAACATCGTGTATAACAATGAACACTCGGTTCAGAATATCAGTGTAATTATATTATTATCATTAATTTATTCTGTTTGTCATTCCATTGGTTTAATAAACCAAGATAAAACTTTAGAAAAAAATATTTTTATTTTCAACCGTTTATATTAGATCATATTTTTTAAATGATTTAAAAAAAGCATGTATCTCCAGTTTATTTACGAGTATTAATATAAGTACATATATGTATTTGTAATAATGGTACGTATTAGTAATAGAAACTTTTTATATTTTAAGGACGCCTACAGAATAAATCGTGTCTGATGAAATCAGGTGTTTATTTACTATTATATTATTTGATAATAATTTTTTATAACGCCTATTTTCATACGTAACATAACAAGTGATGTTTGGTGCATTCGGCTTATCGGCTTGTTAACTCTAATGGAGCTGGAGTGGAGCACGGAGCGTTGTCACGTGACCTTAGATCTTTCGGAGCATATAGTAAGCGTGCGGCATACACGAGAGTGTGGTAAACAAGCTGTCAGCTGTCATTTCAAATTTACAAAGAGAATTGTAGGTACAGCATTTAAATAATAAAATATTTAAAAATTACCTTTTTATTTATTTATTTTATAATCCAGGTAACACATGAATTATTTATAATACTTACATATATACAATACTCTTCCCTATTTTCTCAGCATAAATACCTATTTAGAAAAAATACTTACAACTAAAATGCTGCAAAGAAAAATAGCTCAACAAATGAGGCACAAATCACAATTAGCACATAACCCTGTAAAATTAAAAAAACTCAAAATTGCTATTAGCCGCCAAAAAATAACCTAATACGCATGTCCACTCCCAGAATACCATGCAAAAAGGTGGAGTAAATGGAGTTAACTCTTTTGACTCTACTCTGTGTACCCGAACGATCAAGGAGTGACATCCGTTTACTCCATCGTACGGTTATAGGAACACTTGGAGTCAAAAGAGTGAAACGCGTTAGCAAGCCGAACGCACCAATGATTGTCATCGATGATATTCTCGAGTGAAATCGAGTTTCAGATGTGCTGCTTCGGTTTCACGAGCAATATCTTCGATTATTAATCATATCACGAGCTTATATTTAATGAGAGAATATAATGAATTTTTGTGACACATTGTGTGTGCTGCTAGCCTAACTTTTAATATATTGTATTACAACAAGGTTAATTTGGTAATTACCTCATTATTTTCATCGTTGTTGATATCAACCCAACGATTATCGCGCATTTTTATGCTCAAAATTAACTGTCAATGTCAAATAAAGAAAACAAATCCCTTAACGAATATAAATAAGGTGATAATTTCTTTGTTTTTTATCATCGCTGTGATAGACATGTAACTAGGGAGATTCTGAATGTTGATTGGCGGAAAACGTGTCACGTGACTCATGAATTAAATTCTCAGTGCGATATTTTATCTGCTGAAGCATGTTTTAAAGTAAAGCTTAATGATAAGGATGGATTAAAATGTCTTAATTATTATAATGCATGATCATAATCATACTGTTCATTACTGACCTTTGTCATTTTAATTATCAAGAATAAAATAATATAATAAATAGAACCACTTTATTTTATTAAAGTATTAAGACTGATTATGAGAATATAAATAAATATTTGTTTCATTCTGTCCACTGTGTACAACTTTACACTGCTAATTTGAGTTCGGAAAATGGAACATTACAATACCGGGGCCGGGAAGTATTGCCTGAAAACATTTCACTGAAAAAATAGGTTCACATTTATAGTTAAAAATTATTCCCTAATACTTTTTTATTAACATCAGATAATAGAATTACTCAAGCAGAATTTTCTTTGCCTCAGTGGATGCAGATTTGTATGTAATGTAGAACACATTTTTAAAATTAACGAATAATATTCTAATTTAGAAAAAAATATTTTCCACTTTACTGAATTACAAATATTGATTACTACTTTAAAAATTAAATTCTCTATTGTAGAATATAAACTTAACATAATAATTAGAGTATACATTTATTTAGTTTGGAAAAATTAGTGCTACATTTACCAATATTTTTTTTTAAGACAGCGAATAAATATTCTATAATAGTAAAGATAGCTTCCTAAAGCTATGACGTCGTAAGTCACGCAACTTGCGACTCTTTCGTAAACAGTTGAAGTAAGTTTGATTTAATATCGTACATATACATTTATTGTAGCAGAAGAATTTACTAACAAGACAACAAGGGGAAATCAAGACCTCGGACACACCAATTTGTAAAAAATTATATACTGACAAATGGCAGAGAAATTGATGAAAAAAGTGTAGCGGCTATTCTGACAATAAGAAAATTTTAAGGGGGTGAATATTGAAGAAATAATAAAACATTTTGAAGGTTTGTTTCTCGGTTTGTTTATAATTTATTATTGTTTTTTTACTCAGATTTGTAACATAATAAACGATGTAGGTTTTGAAGAAAGGGAACCCAAGTATGACGTGGAAGATCAAGGAAAGGGAAGTTTTATGAAATACAAATTAAAATACATTTGTATTTCATAAAACTTTTATATATTTTGTCTCTCTTGCAGCATTGTTCTCCGGTTGTCTGAGGTGGCTACTCAGAAGCCGAAACCGGTCACTTTATACAGGCTGATTCAACGGTCTGTCCTCTCTTTATAACTCTTTTATTTTAAGTCAAATAGAAAAACTCTTCAAATATAATTTATATGATATATTATTGTCTATCTACGTATCATAGGCATTTGTATACAGGGTGCTCCGTTTAAGCACAACAATATGTAACTTTATATTTCTTAATGGAACACCCCATATATATTTATTTGTTTTGATAGTAAATTAGATTCCCTTTAAAAAAGTATTAAATTATAAGGGGTCTAAAATTATAAATTAAGAAGTTATTTACGTTCATAAAAAATAGTAGTACTTAGTGGAAAAAACCATAATTTAATACAAAATTTTGATACCATAATAATTCACTTCTCAGCCTTAACGTATAAATAACTATTAATAGAGGTTTGTGATATAATTAAATTATTCATATTTACGAGTAAACCTAATATGAAACCACAAACATTAAAAAGATTTCATTAATTAAAAATAATGTTTTTACAATCTTGTGAGAAAAAGAAATTATATATAATAGTAGAAACCGTAGTTTTCTTGTACAGACAGCTTGTTAACAGCTGTCCACAAGAATGTTTTAAGAGTAGCCTGTAGCGTCGCGATAAGAATTATGCTTTCTGCGTCACAACCCATCACGTTTAGCACGGACTCCAACATAAAATCCAACAGTGATAAAAAAATGAGTATCGAAAGAACTTAAAAAATTGCCCTAAAGAAGTGCAAATCAAAATTTCGTACTTAGAAGATTTACAAAAACAAAAAATATCTAGAAACCTTGGCGTTTCTTCTAAATTAGCAGTGCATTGCTAAAATTGGTCAACTTTTGTCTAGTTAACCGACTTCGTAGCTCTTATACGAGTAGTTGTCGAGATAATTAAGATATATTTTAAAAGAATAGGTGACCTATTTTTTGCACGTCTGTGAATTATATGCAGATATAAATTTAATGACATATTATCGTAATATTATTAAACTGATCATTTACATATTTATTATCCACTGCCTACAATAGCATATAATAAAAATAAGTCAACAGTTACCTGGATTGCGATCAACATTATTTCCTAAGACTGGATAACATGGCTGCAATACAGGAAAAGTATTCAGTAGTTTCGCAAATTTACTTTTACTTTGGTACCAGTAAATACTTAACAGAATTATAACTATTATTACTAAAAATGCATAGAATATCATTGTAATATTCAAGTGAACAAACTCGTATGAACTGTAATCAATGCAAGTCTCAGTTCTTAAGTATAATACTGCAATGCCAGACTTAAAAAATAAAAAAGTGCAATTATTGTGATATGATTAAATTTTTTCTGTTAATTTTTCCATTCTTTCAGTAAACAAAGGATTACGGGCAGAAACGTTGAACTATACGATTGATGCTTTTAAAATATGAATATATTGCATAGTTTTGATGGCTATTTTTTAATTACAACATAAGTAACTAAGTGGCCCCATTGCAACTAATTAATTTTACAATAGATAAATATATTTATTTATTTATTTGTTTTGAGCTAGAGTATACAGATGTTCTTTTTATATGGGGCATTATTGCTATCTCGAGAATTATAAAAGCTACAAAGATGGTTAAATGGGCAAACAATTTCTATTTCACAAGACAAATTTAAATAAAAGAAAAATTATTTTTTTGGGCAAGTGATTCTCAAAATACGGGACATAACTTTTTAATTTTAAATGAGAACATATTGTAATGTGCAGTGCCCGCCGTCGCCGCCACTGTTACCGCCTCTGTCCCCGTCGCTGTCGCCGCCGCTGTGGCAGGGACGAACGAGTTTCTATTGTTAGCGATGACGCAACCGACTGGTCGGAGCCTGCTTAATTACGCGGTTGATGTAACCTATTGTGTATTATCTAGAAGTGTTCCAGTGAGTTCTCGAATTTTCGGCTAGGGTATATAAGCACCGTTAGCGAAGGCACTGGACAGTCTGATATAAATAAGCGTTGCGTGTTAAACAGTTGTTGATATAAACAGATAGTAGACAAGTGGTGAATATATAACTAAATACAGTTGTATAAATAAATAAGTGATCTATATATTGTTTAAATAAATAATCTTAGTGTTTAAGTGTTTTATAATATTCTTTGTCTTAATTAGTGCTTAATATTTGTTTAATCGTAGTGTTTGTTATATTTATCATCTTTTAATTATATTTAATATCTATTTATCCTTATAATAAACCTTTTATTTAAATTCATAATAATTGTCTAATATTTACACTTCACCCAAATAAATAAAAACGTTACAATATATTATTTATTTTCTCATTTGTTGAGAAAAATGCATGTAAAGTTTTATACTAATGTGATCATAAATGTCAACGTAAACAAAATATTCATGTATTTCTTTCATGGCAATCTAATTCTATGTGAAAAAAATTAACACGTATTCGTTTTTACCATTCATGACACTCTTAATATATCCATATGTTAATCAAATTAATATGAAACTTTACTTGCATTATTCTCAAAAAAATAATTATATAAGAGAATAAAAATATTATATCACTAAATTTTCTAACGAATGAGCAAATAAAAAATATATGATCTCATTTAAAATTTAAAAGTTAGGCCCCGTCTTTTGGGAACCACTAGTCCAAAAAAAATAATATTTCTTTTCTTTAAATTTGTCTGGTTAAATAGTAATTGTTTGCCCATTTAACCGTCTTTCTAACTCTTATAGTACTCGAGATAGCAATGGTGGCCCATTTAAAATGAACATGCTGTATACAAGTATAAAGATAATGACAGCAGAATGTGTAAATTATTCATTTCTTCATATATCCTCTACTTGATAATTGGCTACTACTAGGTGGTAGTTACAGAATTCTAGATTAAAACCAGTACCCAGGGTCGCGATGAGAATTCTTCTGCATGACCCGTTTTCCATGTACCATTTTATTTTAGACAGCTGTCAATTTTGTAATTTTCATCATCAAATTTCATCTTCAAACACTTAACACAAAATTTTGAGATCCCAATGGAAATTATACACCAAAAACACGTAATATTTAATGAAGAATTAACTTACACTACTTATTACATTTAAAATTTTAAATTTACACTAACTTTTTATAAAAAAAAAAAAAAACGCTCAGATGTTTCAATGACGTTTGCATCCCGCTTGAGAAAATTTTGAATAAGCCAAGCAAAGAAGTTTTCGTGTTTCATATCTCCTGAAAATGGAAATCTGTATTTTAAGATGATTGTCTTAGAGGAGGAATTTAATTTAATTTAATAGTGATTTCGTTACTTCTACGAATCTGATAAATATATAATTAATATATTCATTCAAATATCAAGTAGCTTTAGATTTCTTGTGTGTACGTATAGGTGTCCTTCACATAACATCCGATTATTCGGCTTATTCTAAAACTAACTGGTTTATATCTACCTATTTAGTAACAGCATAAAATATCAATATATCAATATTTAACAACTAAGTCATTTTTTACTGCATGTTATAGTAATTAAAGAATCAAGGGAATTTTAAGGATGATAACATTTGAGTACTTTAAAACACATTGATGTTAAACAATAAATAACATTGAAATCAGCAAACAATGGTCGTCAAAATTTTAAAATATAAATAAATACATTTAAAATGTCACAATACCGTCAGATAAATAAAGATAATTTATTTCCGAAAAAACGTCTGCGTCCTTCATAAAACTGTACATTGTAAAATTTAAGTTGCAAAAGTCAATAAATAAAATTATTGCCAGAAAACTTCGGTATTTACAATGGGATATGTGACCAAAATGTCGGCTTGATACCTGTACGCCTTAGCGCACATCTCGTACCTCGCAGTTACGTCACCCGAACCATGTTCCGTGCGTTCGATTCCCGTCGACCGACAATGTGGGATTTGTCGTAAATAATAAATACAGCCACTTGTATTTATCACATTCGGATGCTATATGCTGGCCACTTGTACACTTGTCGGCGTAACGGCATCAAAAACAAGTCTCCGTTTTTCCACTGGTCTGGCTGTAATATTACAAATTAGCAACTGAAATTTTAAATGCAGGATCATAAAGATCGAATTCATAGGATCACAAATCTGTTTTTTTTTTTAGATAAATTGTACCAAATAAGAAAAAATAATTATTTAATAATGACAATATTTGCCATTTTTCAACTATAATTTATTTTAAAATTTTAATATTTAAGAAAAAAAATTAGATTTTAGAGAGTTAGATACATATTTATGAAATCTATTAGTCTTTCATTTTTAAAAATATCTTACGTAGTTTTTTAGTACTATGGGGTCTCGTGGCCGCGTGCCTGAGTGTCTGGTCGCGAATCTGGGGAACCGGGTTCGATCCCGACCGACGCCAAATATTTCGAATTTCAAATGGCACAAAATTGACCCCTGTGGTGCACTCTCCACGCCAGCAATGAGTGCCCGTGAGGTGACGCCTGGTAAGCGCCCGCGCGGTACAAATATGTCATCATCATTACCGATATCTGCGAACAAAGCAGATTGGCACATCCAGCAATGGGTAATATGCCGTGATGATATATTTATATGGTATTTAAAGAATAACTAATATGCAATTTTAGTACCAGAATGGGCACATAGATGTCGCAGGTGTGTATGGCTAGGGTTGATCTAATTAGCTCCGCCCTGTCTTATTGAAAACTTAGCCGACCAAACAAATAGGTATAGAAGCAAGTGTTCGTTATCAAAGTTGAAAAGAAAATTAAAGGGGGCGAATATTATCAACTAGCGTTATTTTAATTATTTTCGGCAATAGAATTTCAATTTTACAGATTTTAATATATTGTTACATAATTAACAACAGAACATTTTTATACTAGTATAACTAATTTTTGAGGATAAAAATAGTAATTTTAATCCAGTTTTGAAATGGATTACTTATTTGCAAATAATACAATAAAAATAATTATACACGAGCGAATTTGAAAATCGGCGGGCCACCCAAAATAACTTTTTTATTTATAATTATTTTTGAATTTACTTTTACGGGCTCATAAATCATGGTATTTGGCATGATGGTAGTACTTCCGGTTGAACCAGATTTTATTTTTACATACTTTACCTGCAATATGAGAAGTTTTATCTGAAGTGGTTTTGACAATAATATGGCCAAGTGGTGCCTGTCATTGTCCACACTGCAGCAAGCGACTTACGAGGGTCGTTTGATAAGTCCGGTCTAATTTATGAAATCTCAATCCCAAATCTAATATGATATTTGTGAAATATTATCTTTCAGTAGGCCACTTTAAAATTTTCAGACAGATTCTGTCATTAAGTTTTGGCAGTCATTGAAATTAGACAACCTCTCGTAATTTTGCAATAATAGAAAAAAGTGAATTTAGTGTGCTGATTAGATATTATCCTTTTTTACGTAAAAAACTATTACGCAAACGAAAACAAAACCTTATAAATATTATGGGGACTCTTCGTTATTAATAAAAATGATACACAAGTGGTATAATGAGAAATGATTGATAAAATCCATGACATTGTATTAAAAGACCGCAGATTGCAAGTGCGTTAAATAGTTGAGATAGTACGGATCTCAGATGAACGTGTGCGCAATATCTTACACTTCCATTGGGCTATGAAAATGATATCCGCACAATGGGTGCCGCATTTACTCGCAGTCGACCAAAAACTAAACGTATGACAACTTTGGAGGCAGGTTTGATTTCAGGTACAATAAACAAGAGTTTTTACGTCCTTTCATAACTATGAACAAAACATGGGTTCGTCACTACACACGTACGGTCATAAAACAATCGAACAATGAATTTATCTGGCACCGAAAAAGATAAATGCACGCGGCATAATTCACATCGCTTTTCTTGAAAAGGGAAAAACAATGAACAATGTATATTTCTCCAACTTATTGGACACAGTTTCAACAATGTTTTGACAGAAAAACGGCCACATTTGGCGCAGAAAAAAATTTAATTCAAATTTTAGATCAAATTTTATAGAAAATTTATTTAATTATACATATTTATTAATATTAAATTCATTTTCATAATTTAAAACGAAAAGTTCTGCCGTTTTACGTGTGATTATGGTAGCGGGGGCAAATATTTCGCGCTGTTGTGTGTAAAATGTACGTCGTTATGGTTACATCAACGTTGAAATATTAACATATTTCGCATAGAAAGAATAATGCACAAACATCGCCGTTTTCTGATATTTTTGATCTGGTCATTTTTTTGTAACAATTAATTTAAATTTTACTCAATATTATCTCAACTGTTTTTGCAGCTTGCCTGATATCATGGCTTACTAGGTTAATTATTCGTAATTTTATCTTACGTTTTTGTAATTTATTTCCTCAATAAAAATGCACTTCAAACATATCGTTGAATTCGTAATTTTACGTAGATTTCAAGTATATAAAAATATATAGGTTTCCCATTTAAAATACGAAAGTTAATGTTACTTCACTTCCGGTTAAACCGAAAGCGCTTCCATCATGCCAAATACTATATGAGCCTAGTTTACGCATATAACAAGAAATTTAAAAAAATATATATTTATAAATAAAAATTATGTTTTAAAACATTTTTTGGCAGAAGATAACTTTAGTAGCATCTAACAATTAATTTTTAGAAAAACTAGTTTAGTGAATTACCTTGTGTACGTTATATTTATTTATTAGGTTACAAGAGTCTGTATCTGTACTAATATTTCATATTACAATTATGCTGTTAATAGTTACTTGTATCTGTTATTATGTACGAGTTGTATTGCCAAATAAATACAAAAAATATAATAAATAATTACTCGCCTCCATCTACACATCAGTTGTTCTAACTGTGAAAAATATGAACAAAATAATGTTTTTAACAAATTTCTTTGTTTATAAATACAGTTATATTTACATGCTTATGCTGCAATTCTGAACAAATCTGTAAGTCTTACAGATCTGTAAATCTGTAAATAATCAACAAAATCGCAACGAAAACTGTCACTCTTATGTATAATTTTATATTAATCAACAAAAATAGATGCGTTTTTGTCATCTTTTTACAGATTTACAGATCTGTACGAGTTGCAGATTTGTTCAGAATTGCAACGTTAATATGAATATTTACAGAAACTTACACCCGGACTACGGAATACATTTTCATTTGCAATAATAATTAAATGTTTTTTCCAAGTTACCCATTACCCATGATTGCCTTCTGTCACTCAGTATGTGTTTATACATAACCGGCAAAAAAAAAATTAAAGCTAGACTGGCCGTTACTTTCTCTGTAAGAGATTAGGATTAGGATTGGATTTGAAAATTACAGCCATGAATGAAATCCTAGGTGATATTTGACGGCGTAGCACTGGTTCGGTGACCATAATGTTCTTCAAAAGTATGAGATTTTTATTGAAATAGATAAAAATTACGTAAAATTTTAAAAATATGCACATCGCATTGAAATATGCAAAAAATGCAAGGATTAGGTCAAATATGCAAAAAATAGAAAAATATGCATTTTGCATATAATCCGAGCTTTACTGATTATTAATATATCAACTTCGCCATGGAAGAAAGTCTTTGCATTACTATTATTGTGGAAATTGAAAGTAGGGGTAGCCCGAATGAAGGGGATAAAAGTAACCAATCATAAGCAATGAGGCTCCAGATACAAGCCCGCCTCCTTGCTACTCGCCACCGCTCGCCAGCATCCCAGTGTTACTAAAAGGAAACATGTGTATTGTCAAATAAAAGTGTAAATTATTATTATTTATTATTAATATGTCAACTTCCCCATAAAATAAAATCTTTGCATTATTATTATTGTTAAAATTGAAAGTAGGGGTAGCCCGAATGAAGGGGATAAAAGTAACCAATCATAAGCAATGAGACTCCAGATACAAGCACCCCTCTGTTACTAAAATAAAACACGTGTACCACCTGGCTGAAATCCAATCGGTAGTGCAGCAGTGGTAAAACACTGCGGTACGGTGTCAGGTTGGGGGGGTAAACGGCGACAGCTGTATACAAATATGTGACTAAATTTTGATTTTTATGTACTAACTGGTTCCCGGAAAATTCATCGCGGGTAAATTGATCGCGGTAATTTTATCGCGGAAAATTCATCGCGGGGAAAATTCATCGCCGATAAATTGACTGCCGGAAAATTGATCGCGAGGTAAATTGATCGCCGGTAAATTGATCGCGTGGAAAATTGATCGCGGGGAATAGTCATCACTGGTAAATTGATCGCGGGGAAAATTGATCGCTATATAGAGTATAATACCAAGTCACTAACATTGCTCATACATGATAGGTTGTTTTATATTCCCCTTTTAATATTTTTACCTTCCGTCACCTTTAGGTAAGGAAGGTATTGTCTTTGGTCAAAAAATTCGGTGGTGAGTTTTTGATGAATAAGCACGTTTTGAGGTCCCTAGAATACGATTTTACTATTTTTAGGATGATGTCTGTATGTGTGTGTGTGTATGTGTGTGTGTGTGTGTGTGTGTGTGTGTGTGTGTGTGTGTGTGTGTGTGTGTGTGTGTGTGTGTGTGTGTGTGTGTTTGTGTGTGACAAAATTTTCTAATGCGATAACTCTAATACTACAATTCCAAAAATTATAATTCTTTCGTATTCCTCTTCGCTACATCCATGTGAAGAGCTGATTAGATTTTGGTTATAATTGGTCAACCGGAAGTACCTTCATTTGAAGATTTTAACAATTTTTCTTGAAAAAACGGTGTTAAATATCATTTTTTCACATTTAATGTTATTATATATATTAAAGAATTATTTATTCTCTATACGATTTTAATGCATTTTATACTTCATATTAAATGGACATAAAGTTAAAAAATTATAAAGAAACTAAATATCATATATATTAGTCAGCTTTGCTATAACTCTGGAAACAGCTGCTAACATTAAGAAAATTCTGATTGAAAGGTGTCAGTGTCAAGTGCAGTTGACAGTATGTTTATGTTATAATTTTACTGGAAATATATGATCTTTTGTTAGAAACTTTCCGTATGGAATTTGTATAAAATACATACAACTGCCTTAAGGTAATGTACAAGAAATATAATTTTAGCAAGGAACTTTCTGTATGACATTTATACAAAATACATAGAACTGACAGAAGGTAATGTGCTGGCCACATCAGATTTTTTTTTTTTGTTTCTGTGTAAATAAAATATATAATTTGTCTAAATTAGATCTAGTGATATGGTAAAATATTTTAATAGGTAAGTAATTTGAAACTAAACTATTAATACGAGTATATCTTATAAAAGGTAAAATGTACGCCATTGTTTTGTTATAAACAATATTTTTTATATGCTTAAATATTCTAGCGATCAATTGCCACGGCGATCAATTTACCGGCGATGAATATTCCCCGCGATCAATTTTCCACGCGATAAATTTACCGGCGATCAATTTTCCCCGTGAGCAATTTTCCACGCGATCAATTTACCGACGATCAATTTACCTCGCGATAAATTTTCCGGCGATCAATTTACCGGCGATGTATTTTCCGGGCGATCAATTTACCGGCGATGAATTTTCCCCGCGATGAATTTTCCGCGATAAATTTTCCGCGATCAATTTACCGGCGATAAATTTTCTGGACACGGTACTAACTATATGAATAATAGATAAAAAATAAAATATGTATGTACCTGTTTTGTTCGAAAAGTATTTTGTTTCATGACATGACAGAATGAAGATTCCTAAAGATTCCTTTATATTTACGATACATATATGATAACTCAAGAAAAGATGTAGACACCTAGCGGAATTAAAAGAAACTACCCAAAACGGTACTAACGCGGGAACGCGTACAGTTGGAAAAGCAGTGTTTATCCCGTTTAATTAATTTTTGTTTAATATTAAAATGCAATACCTAATATTTAGTTAATAATTGAGTTTTTAAGTTCACATTGTTCTCTGAATTATTTACTAAGTTAGAAGCAACAAAATATTCGAGGAATTTCTTAGAGGGTGAAGAGGTTATAAATTCAGGATTAGCTATTCTTTATATATAACTCCGGATGAATGCCGAATAATTGGCCTAAGCTTTTGCGTTTTATAGTCAAATTAAAGTGGTCTACCAGTTTGACATTTTATAAAGAGCCCAAACAACGAAACCAAGAACGGAACTACCTGCAATCGTTTATGCTTGGTTGTATACTAGAAATCAGTTGACCACAAGACTTTTGGATGCGTTTATGAACGCATTCATAAACCCTTTTGTGCGCATGTTTTGTTCATGTACTTATTCAGACATTGTAAGAAACTTTGTATGGTTGGAACGGATAAGAGACTTGTCATATCATCATAATTAAATACTGTCTTTTCTGCAGAACAATATCAGTCAATAAATTATCTAAAAACAAATATTTATAATTTATCATGGTACATATAAATAATTACAGTATATTATCGAGGTATCGAGGTTTCCCAAATATCAAATCCATTTTTTCATTAGATCAATCAGATAACAATGATTCAGGATAAGATTCAAATTCCAAATTACTCATTATGCTTCAATATTTTCACGCAACTCGAAAAACTTGTGGTGTGCATGTGTTGACAAATGGTACATACGCGGGTACATAGCACAGATCAGTGGATGGATCTGATAGTCCGCGGATGCATTCATGTATGGGTCCGAAGTCTGTAGGAACAATCATACCAACAGTCCGATGGACTGTACAACAGTTGCTTGGAACGATATTTTTAAAATGCGCATGCTTCTGACGTACAGTTCGGACTAGCTGTAGGAACAAACCTTATTGTGAAACAAATTAAAGTGGTCTGTCAGCTTCACGTTTTATAAAAAGCATAAAGGACGAAACTTTCTGCAATAGTTAGTTCTTGTTTGTGCTTTACTAGAAATCAGCAGACCTAGGCGTTCGTGAGTTAGAAACAACTTCACACTTCATATGAAGCACGATCGACTAAACATGTGCAATCGTTTGTGCTTTTTATTAAAAATCAACAAACCAAAATGTTCACGATCGCGAGTTATACACAAATTAAACCGGTTTGCCGCATTAGCGCCTCATAAAAAGCACAAACTACTCTGAGAAAAAGATATAATTACGTGAATTGTAAATTTATTTGTTACAAATAAATCCTAAGCTTGAATAGATCCAAATATATCTACAATTGAAGCAATATAATATTCAAGCATTTATTTGTCTCAAATAAATATATATATTGAGATCAATTATACTTTTATTTCATGCGAACTATGCATTTATTTACGTTAAGATTATTTTAATTGCGCTAAATTTATTGCATTACTATTGGATATATAATAATATATTTGAACCAAGTTTATATACCTACCTCTCGTAGCCTGTCCACTCTAAATAGATTAAATCTAGAGGAAAACAATTAAATAAAGACCAGCATATTTAATTTTTTCATACACCATATTTTTATTTATTCACAAATTACATCCTTAAGAATATTAATGTACATATAATAAAAAATTATATATAAAAGCACAAATACACACTCTGTAGAGGTACCGGTGTATGTGCCTTGGCATAAAAGATACACTAAAAAGCAAAGTAAATATTCAAAACTCCACTCAAGTAGTATATTTTTCACTGTTTCGTCACACACATTCACTACTTTTTAGCACACGAATGAAAAACAAATCGCCAGAAATGAACATAGTTAGAAATGAGCTCCACCATAAACAACATGAAACGTATAACAAATGAACAAGTTCATACAAGTCACTTCACTTAAAATCGTCATTTGACAAATAGAACATTGTTCACTCAATGGAAATATCATTTTGCCACAAATACTTAATATTTATTTGTGAAAATATAGATTCATACAATAAAAACTAATTTTCAATGTAATTAATATAAAGTTTACACAAATATATTATGAATTTAATTCTAAACAATTACATATTTGTAAGAAACAAATAAATATTTCAGATAATTATAAATTAATTTATTAAAAATCTCAATTTAAAATACTATTTTAAACGTAAATATATTAGTTTATTTGAGAAAATTAAATTAAATTTAAATGAAATAAATGACGGTCAAATAAATAATATGACCGAATGAATAAAATACATTTCATATTAAAGATTAAATTGTATTTGTTGCAAGGTTGCAATAATTGGATGAATGAAGGGCCCCTTAATTATGAATATTTATTTGCTAAAAACCAGTCATTTTTCTCAGTGTACAAAATTATGTGCAATCATTTGAATTGTATTCGTTTGTGCTTCATACTAGAACAAATAGTTTTCAAGGTGTAAACAATTTAAGTTTCCTGCTCTCGAATGCAAGCATACCCGCACTTTCAAATCCCTGTTGCCCTGTTCGCAGAATACTGTTTTGTTGCGCCATTTTAAGAACGATTACAGTGCTGCCATCGGACATCTGAGTTATCAATAATTGTCCTTGTGATTTACGTTTTTCAGTCGATTACAAAATAAATCTCCTTTTGTTAAAAAGAAATGCACAACCTCAGATTAAAGTATATTTGATACTTTATTAATTAAATTAAATATTTATTCTACTCATGTTCACGTCTAGATCTAAATTTAATATGAATTGGTCCCTTCACTCTTAAAATTAAATCTAAAATCCATGTTAAATCTTTCGGTGAATCAATGGGCTCCAGAGTGAAATTACGTAGCACTGTTGACAAAATACTCTTTAGTTCCAGCATGGCGAATTTTTGACCTATAATTAATCAGTTATTTTTAAGTTATAAAATTATATCAACACATTTTCCTACCAATACAATTCCTCGGTCCAGCACTAAAAGGAATATATGTATAAGGATGTCTTCCTACTAAATTTTCAGGGAGGAACCGATCAGGATCGAACTTTTCAGGATCTGGGAAATATTTAGGATCCCGATGGATACTACTGATATGTATAAATGTTTCTGTTCCCGTTGGTGCCACGTGGTTTGCTAAAAAATATTAATTTTATAATGAATTTTAATAGAAATTATATGTATTGGTACTAACTTAATTGAACATCTTCTGTTATGTACCTTATAATAAATGGTACACTTGGATATATTCTAAGACACTCTTTGATACAAAGTTCTAAATATTTCATGTTTTGCAAATCGTCGTATGTTGCATGTCGTTTAGAATCACTAAATATTTCATCTAATTCGGTTATTACTTTTTTCTGAAAATTCAATATGATAATTACTTGTGTATTTGTCATAGTCGGATTCTAAAATCTGACTTTTTATAAAAAAACTATAAATAGATTTAATGTCGTTGCACTAAGATAAGCGTACTGTAAAAATTGAAAATTACTAAATAAATATAACTTTTGAACCCATTTAATACTTATCGTTCTATAGGCCTAAAATAATTGAGCACAAGTACATCTAACTTGAATTAAATATCCAATTGTTCAATACTGGGCATTTAAATTTCACATATAAGGTTTGTTCGATTGTCATGCTCTAAACATGCTGGAGTTCTCTGATATTTTTCAAGTAGGGCCAATTTTACAACTGTCGATTAAACCATGGATAACTTATTCCTTAGAAAAAAAGAAAAATATCGCATCAGGATTTGGCATTTAATATAAATATGACAATTTGGGTTATAATTTCGATGCTATATTTTTTTGTTTATCTGAGGAATAAAATATTTACGGTTTATCCATAATATTGACCCTTATTCGGTTAGAACAAATTTGAGCAATTGCTCTGAATATATACAAACGAACGTTTTGTGTAGTGCAAGGAACTTATTGTAAAAACTTTAGAGCTATCATAAACAAATGTTTGGTATACATGTATTTTTGATAAACAAAATAATAAATGATGACGATCATAGGTATGTTTTATGCAACTAGCCGTGAACCTGAAACTGCGTTCACAAAAAAATTAAATTATTCATTAGCAGATCATTGAAATATAACTCAAGAAATTATGAAAAAGTAAAAATATTTTGCTCAAAACTTTTTGTCCTATAAATATTTTATACAGGCTGTCTCATTTTGGATGTTTTTTTAAGGTATCTCGGGTAATATTAATGATAACGCAAAACTGTTTGCACATTACAGCGTCAACATTTCGTGAAAAGTTTAATAGTCACTATAGGATTTTTTTCCTTTGTTTCTGAGATACAGGTAAAAACTCGTTTTTCGCTCATTTTGAAAATATATCATATCTTATTTATTATGATAGAGAAAAAATGTTTTTACAAAAAATTTACCGTTTTTTAAATAGAATAAAATGGGGTAATTAGATTTTTTGAAAACTTAATAATTCTCGAGATATAACACAAACTTATAATTTTTTAAATGGGAACCTATGTTGAAAATAGTCTCGTTTTTTGCTTATTTTATAAGCTTTTCAATGATATAATAACAAGTCTACATTATTTTGTTTTCATTATAATTCAGCGTGAATTAACAATATCACTATCATCGCCAGAAGGAAGAGGTTCTAGAACAATCTTGGCGAGAAGTCATAAAAAACGTGGCCATCTTGGGTTCACTACTCTGTTGTACCCATAATATTGTAAACTGTTTTTTGTAACTATAATTTGCTGTAAGTTCTTTATATATTATTGTCACAATTGTTTATGAATTATATAAGGTTTAATGAAATTGTGTGTCTTATTACTAACTGTCACGGAACCCCGCACTGTTAACTGAGCGGTAGGTTACAACTTTAGAGCTATTACAAACAAGTGTTTGGTGCAAGCACGGATTTTTTGAAAGAAAACGAAATAATAAATAATGACTATATTATGTTGTATATTGTATATGCCATTAAACAGCAGCCATGAAGATGAAATTGTTTTAAAAAAAATTTAAATTATTCATTAGCGGATCATGACATGAGGCGTTGCTCTAACCATTGAGCCACCGGAGCTATAATAAAATGAAGATTAAATTTTAAATACCGGGATAGAATAGAATTCGCTAATCCAAAAATGAGGATTAGCTTAAACATTTTTTTGAATCGATTATTTTTATTAATCTAAATACATACTTACATATTTACTTATGCTGAATCGAATTCCTTTTCTATTGTTCTATTTATTTTTTCTTTTTAAAACGTTACTAATATTATTTTTAAATGATTACTTCTTTGACAGTGACATTTATCTGTCAGTTACATACATTTAAATAACTGCGTTTTGTTTGTTTAAAGCGAAGGCTCTGGGATTTAAATTATAGATAATTTATAAATTTATCCATAAAATATATAGAAAAAGTATTAATGCAAATCTATAGAAAATTTAATAATCTTTAATTTTTATTATAGCAATAATCACAAAAAATAACAATTAAAGGTATTTTTCGAAGAAAATTTATTTTGAGTGCCATTACCGGTTATCCGATTTTCACCAAAATCTAATGGGCTCTTTCCATTACCGAAAAAGTTCGAAATACAATGTTTCAAAATTTTCTGAATGATAGTATTTGAGTTAGATTGGAGGATGCACACACACATACATATAGACATTATTGTGAAAATGTTAAAATGGAATTCTAGGGACCTTAAAACGTGGTCATTTACCAAAATCTCGATATGCGATTTTTAGCATGATCCCTATACCTCCCTTACCAAGGGTAGCGGGAGGTAAAAAATTCAAGTATTGGTCTGTGATAAACGAATGCGGATTTCTGCATGGAGTAGAAAGAGTAAGACAAACGAACAGACCTTATGAAAATCATGATCTATGCAGAAATGAGCAACTGCTCTAATGAAACAAAAAATATTCTAATGCTATGTGACAAACGAACGTTGATTTCTGTATGGAGTAGAAAAAGTATGACTAACGAAGATTAACTCGTCATAGATGAGTTAAATTCCCGTTTATAAATCCTTAATATTGTTTTACTTACTTGATGTTCTCGATTGTGAGCTAACAATAGTAATGAAAAAATTATTCCCGCAGCAGTGGTATCATGACCCTAAAATAAATAATTATATTAAATACTTTTAAATATGTATTTTGTAAGGGAACCATGTAGATAATGTGCATTAATAATTACAGTGTGTTCAAATCCTAACTCGGAGTAGGCTATGAACAAAGAAACGTAAGTCAATTTAAAAGTATTTAATTAAATGTCAGTATGACACGAGATATTGTCAAAAATATTATCTAAAGAATCAAAGGTTTTTCTTCTTGAATCTCATTTTAGAAATGGAAATAAATTAGAAAACGACGAATGGTAATATACTATATCCTTGTTTAATATCTTTTCTCCTTAAAATTACATTTCAAGATCAATTTTGACAATTTGACTTTTGAATGGAACTTTTCAATTTAACGGCTATCTCTTTCTATCGCTGCAAATAGTAAGAAAATGACGCAAACAACTGCTAGTTGAGCTGTCAAACGAAACGTCAAAAATATTAAAGTCATGAAAATACCTGTATTCTCATTGAAAATTTGCAGCGTTAGACATTTTAACTTCAATAAAAGCTTTTGTAACTTATTTCGATAAGATTTTTTAAAGTTATTTGATTCACACATTTTAAGTCTAAATTTTTTAGAAACAAACGCCATAGATCTCAGTTGTTCTTACTATTCGCAGATCCCCATTGCGCATATCTTCTATATCTTTAAATTGAAAAGGTCTATTGAATAATGGTCAGACATACTTTTCTCTGTTCATAGCCTACTCCGAGTTAGGATTTTTTTTGAACACACTATATAAGGCGTTTAAGTTCCAATATTTGTTTATTTTATTTGTTTCTTATGAACATTTCGAACTAAATCCGTTCATCTTCAGCAACTAACATTTGATGTTTACGAATTACAATGTACAATATCAAAAGTTGTAGAAATACTTTGGTTATGGGCAGTGTTAGCTGCATGTTGCACTGTTGAAGTGGGAGCCCATGCTCCATCTAAATACGTAGAAAATATATAAAATGTATTTCTACAACTTTTGATTTTGTACAACATTGTAATTCTGCTTCAACATATCTGTACTTTTATTGTTAAACATCAAATGTGAGTTGCTGAAGATGAGCGGAACTTGCTCGAAACGTTCATAAGAAACAAATAAAATAAACAAATATTTGAACTTGGAACTTGAAGGCCTTATAATTATTACTGTATATTAAACTGTTTTGATGTTAATATAAACCTTGCGTATGGCCCCGCAAAAGATCAAGTCGGCCCTAATATAAGAACATATAAAAAATGTCACTTTTATACATCATATTTATCTTACTTCGAAAATGAAAGTGTCTACTTCTTCCGCAATTCCATCATCATCAATGATGCCTAGAACCCTTTTGGCATAAATCAAAAGATCCAGCATGGCTAACCGCTTCTTCGGTTTTACATCCGATGATTCCCAGTCTGCTACATCGCTGTCTTTGAAAGTCGCATTTCTATCACGTATTATTTTTCTAGTTACTTTATGTAAAATTTTAGTTAATCTTTTTTCTTTCCAATAATTTGGGCTGAAGTAATATGTGATAGCCATATGAAACCATGGAGACAAGATTCTTTTTATCAATAACTCTACAAGTCTACAGAAATAATTAGTTACAGCCAATTAATAATTATCAAATAGACGTACTCAGTAATAGCACCATAGTAGCTGGTATGTGATTTATCACTTTTATCTAATTTTATGCCCATTGAAGATTCTAAAATAATAACACACATAAGGTGGTAGCATCATGGATTAGGAGATGACTAGGGAGAAGATGACTAGCAGTGTTTTAACTCTATCAATCGTTTATTGTTTATTTGAGAGGAAAAAACTTAAAATAACAGTTATAGAAAAATTAATTGTATACGCAGCTTTTATTTTGTTTTTTTTTTTCTAAAACAAATCATAAACGATCAGTGATGTGCAAATTTCGGAAACTTATTTTTTTGAAAGTTTCACTGACAATTTTATTGAAAGTTTCACAAAATGTTTCACTATGAATTTCAATGAAAGTTTCAAATAAAAATTTTATCGAAACTTTCATGAAAGTTTCATTTAAATTTCAAGAAACTTACCATTTATCAGATAAATTTGAAATATTTGGATCTCAAATTAACTAATTTGAAAATAAATAAGAAAAGCAAAAGTTTCAAAACAAAATAAAAATTAATTATTCAAAATGTAATACGTACAAAAATGTAAAAAAATAAGTATCAAATTTCATCTAAATATTGCCAAATTCTAATTTTAATTTTTACCATACTTAAACTGTACTGAATCCTGAATTTTATATTCGAGAAATAAACAAATTCCAGCATGTAGATTGCCCAAACATAATTTGCACGTAGATAAGTGTAGGAGCATGTATGTCATCTGCGCAAGTATATTGCAGAGAGTTGGGCGGCGCATGCGCAGTGTAGCTTATGAAAGTTTAATGAAATTTAAAGCTTGAAACATTCATTTTTGAATTTTTTCAATTGAAACTCTCAGTATGAAATTTTCAAATGGCACATCACTATAAACGATTGACAGAGTTACAACATTGCTAGTCATCTGCTAAACACTACTAATGATACCACGCATAATGTTTTTGTTTTTCGCATTTACAAAGTCAATTTTGTGACACTGTTTTAGTTAAAAACACGTTTTACGGTATCTCCAAAATTTATATCTTCATACTTTTAGCTATAATAAATAAATAAACTCCCCGTTCAATTTTAAAGTGTAGCGTAGTTTTTCAAAAAAACAATACATATTTGTTTAAGTAATATTAAGTAGAATCTAATATTTGATTCTTACCACATATGATATCCAAAGTTAGTTCTTTAATTATATGTTGTACATCGGTTTTAGGTTTTTTACATTCTTGGTTTAAAATTTCAAGAAATTTGTCAGACTTGTCACCGAATATTTCGACAAACATTTGTAATATATTGTAGTGGAATGCTGGTGTTAACATTTTTCTTCTCTGATGCCATTTTGCACCTAAAATTTACATTCTTTCATAAGTGGTATTTACTATTAATTCAGGGCCCATTTCTTAATTCATTGCACTGTTCGTAAGTGATATTATATTACTATTCCTACTTAGTATTGATTTTTTAGTAGATTAGATATATAAAATGAAAAAGGTATTAGAAAAACTAAGGATGATTCAAATATAAACGGTAATTTTGCTAGTGTTCTCAGCAAGCAGTTCTGAGCTGGATGGTGGAGTAGGGGGTTGATGGTCGGAATGTTAGGGAGGTGTAACCAGCTTGGTTAATTGCAACTGCTCGATTTAGTCGCAGGTAGAGCCATGACTGAACAAGAGGTTCCTTCGTCTGTTGCACAGCGTATTATTATAAAGTTTTTAACTAATGAAAAGGTTAAACCCTCGAATATTTTAACTCGTTTGAAGGCACAGTTTGGAAACCCTACACCAGGGGTTCCCAAAGTTTTTCGTAGGCGGGCCAATTTAAAAACGGAATAAAATCAAAACAATAACCACGATTTTTTTTGTTTTAAATATGTTTAACTATTTCTTATTTTAGCACATGTAAACACTACTGCATTGTCGTCTCAAATAGAATAGAACTGCGTTCATAATTTGAGCAACCAATAAGAAAAGGCGATCTGTTTGTGCTTGCACGTTTTTCTATTTTTTGTCCCATCTCTAGCGAGTTGGAGCTGTGCATTTTTGAATATTCGTTAATATGGCATAGGCCAGTATTGCTCAGGGCAACTGGGTAGGCAGGACAAGGTCTGGTGGTACAGTTGTAGTGTGCGGCATAGCGCACATCATTGAAAAAAACGATAAATTCGTTACTGACTCCTTGAAATTTTGTGTTGCATTAGATGCGCCAGAAATGATTAACAGTTCTGTATCTATTTGAGACTACTATATTATATTTCTGTACAAATGTGTAATAACTAGACTAGACATACTACAATAATTTTTTAAATATAAACTAAACAATATTTTATTAATACAAACGCTTATGGTTAAAGTTCTGAAAGAATTTTTTAAAAATATTAAAGTATTTTATTGTATCTTATTTGTAATATTTATTATTTATTTTACTATTTACTTATTTATTTTTTAATAAAAAATATAATATTTCGTATCGATATCGCGGGCCGAATTCACAGGCTTTGCGGGCCGCACTTTGGGAACCCCTGCCCTACACTATCCCAGAACCGAGTGTTTACTAAGCAAGACAATTTAAGAACGGCCGAGAACAGAGGCGCCGACTACGTGGGGGCTTCGGAGCTCGAGTCCCCACACGGAAAAAGCGAAGAAGTTCTGCCCCCACAACACAAATTATTTGTACCAATAAAAAGTACACTCATTTTGAAATATTTTTAGTACATCAATTACTTATACAAAATAATAATGTATATCTATTCTATTATTTATTTTATAAAATTTCCAACTTGTAAAATAAATAAATATATCATCACGGCATCTTACCCATTGCTGGGTGTGCCAATCTGCTTAGTACACAGATTTTGATAATGATGATGACATATTTGTACCGTTCGGGCGTCACCTCACGGGCACTCATTTCTGCCGTGGAGAGTATTTTATTTTGTATTAACTAAAGTACTGTGTAAATAACGCGTCCGGACTAGCAAATAGTATTACTACCAGTGTTGCCAGATTTAAACTACAGTATTGTCGGAAATTAATAATAAAGATGTGTGATGATAAGCGACTGGATAAGTGATGGACAAAAGAATTAAGCAGGAATGGAGTCAATAAGTAAAATTTTATTTAGTCAAATGTCAACGTTTCGCTTCCTGTTGAAGCTTCATTAGGACAGTCTATGGGAAAACATAGTGTTACACAAGTGAATTTACGTACTATACACATACTTACAGACTATATTATAATAATGTATTATGTTGTGTGAAATGCCTGCCCAGTGAAGGCCAAAACTCGTCTCTCAGCCGGAAAAGTTCTCGCGATGGTTTTTTATTTACTACAGAGGAGTTTTGCTTATTGATTTCCTTCATGACCGACGTAGGGTGAATGCGGCTTACTACTGCCAGTTGTTAGAGTCAACAAAAATCGCATACCGAAGCAAAAGACATAATAACGCTAGACCACACACCGCGATTTTGACAAGGGATAAACACCTTCTTTACAGTCCAGATTTGTCACCCTGTGACTATTTTTTGTTTGTGGCCAGGAAAGAGTCGCTTGGAAGGGAACGATTCGAGTAATGAAGCAGGAGCGTGTGCACAACTGGCTGATGATGACGCGCCCTCAAACTTTTTAAACAAGGAATGTTCAAGCTTCCAAATCGTTGGCAGAGGTGTGTAGAGTGTGAAGGTAGCCATGTAGAGAAAAACTGAAGGTATAACTTGTGTATATTATTATTCAATAAATGTATAAAAAATATTACCGTTTATATTTGAATCAATTTAGGTGATAAGTTATGCAACTATAAACCTGTTATTAAAAAAATTCAATTTACTCTACCTGTACTTGTTAATAGTCCAGTTCCTAACCAGTTTCTAAACAATTTATAAATTTGCCCCTTATCAATATGTTTTGTACTGGATAATATAATCTTCAAAATAATATTTGGATTATAATAAATTATTTTTTAAATCTTTTACATGAATCTCACCTCTGCATCATCTGCTGTGACGATATGTAAAGATGGATATATTCCAGCCCATCCGGCAAAACTTTCTTTGAAAGATAAACTGATATCACGGGCTTGTGCATATAAAACATCTTAGAAAAATAAAATATAATTACAGTGTAACAAAAATTAATACACACGTTGGTTAAGAAAAGATGACAACGTATGAGCATAATATGTGAGAAGAATAATTAAACGAAAACGAAACGAATAATAAGGTTTAGAAATTTTGGGTCACGCGAAAATAATTAGAGGTCATCTTATATATATAAGTGAAAGAATAACCGCTAGGCTAATCTACACCGTGTTACATATCGACGCCAAATTTTGTAGAAATGTTCTTTCAGCTTCAGGACGTGTCGTAGAAGTTATAAGAGTTCAAAATATTGTAGTTTTTTTATAAATAATTTTCAAAGTTTAGCGACAGTGTCAATGGCTGGTATAGTGTGACTAGCAAATGAAAGTTGACGTTTAGATTATTTAATAGATGTGATCTCTTTTGAAAACATTTCCCTATATTTGATTTGTGTACTCGATACCAGGAGGCATTTAAAATGACCTTAGAAACAGGATTCAGAGATGTATTTAAAAAATTTAATACCGCAAATTCTAGTTCGTTCGTCTCAGATGTAAGCAATCCTCGAGTCGGAATTACTGTTAGAGGTAATTAAAAATAATCCTATTTCATAGAATTGCCAAACTCACTAGTTTAAAGATCAAAATATTTTGTTATAATCAACATAAACGAAAAATGTTTAAAATATTTTAAACGCACCCCGGTTTTGATATAATAATATCTTTATTTAGCTAACAAGGTATATAAACATAACAATACATTTATATTTACATATAATATCTTTTAATTTCTATTATAATTTTTTACATTTAATATCTTAATTCTATTCGGTAATTTGTTGTATATAATAAGTGTCTTAAAAAATATCGAGTTTTGAGTTTTTGTATATTTTGTATCTATGAAAAAATTTTCCGCATGTCTTGTTTCGTAATTGTGAACATCTTTCATTTTTTTAGTGCATTATCGAAATATTTAGGCATTACTCCTTTTTCAATTTTATGAATGAAAATTAGACTTTTCATCTCTAGAAATTGTTCCACTGATAGCCATTTCATTTCTCGCAACATAGATTCAATAGTTTGGTATCGATCATATGATAATATAGTTCTCATTGCTCTATTTTGAAGAAAAATTTTATTTCTGCAATTCATTTTGAAGTTTGATACAAAATCCATATACAGTTATCCTAGTCGGCCATCTAAATAAATTAAACGTTAACTTTAAAATTATAACACAAACATGTCAATTGCACTTGACACTGTCAATCAGCATTTTCTTAATACAGTAGCGGTTTCCATGGTTATAGCATAGCTAGCTACTTTATGAAATTTAATTTCTTTATAATTTTTACCTCTCGCTAAGAGAGGTATTGGATTCATGCTAAAAATCGCATATCCAGATTTTAGTGAATAAGCACGTTTTAGGGTCCCTAGAATCCGATTATAACATTTTTACGATGATGTCCGTATGTGTGTGTGTGGATGTTGGATTCACGATTTCTCAAATACTATAAGACTTAAGACATTTTTAACTACGGATTCCTCAATCTAACAATAATGGGAAGAGTTGATTAAGTTTTGGTAACAATTGGATAACCGGAAGTAGTAGTCACAAGAAAAAAATCATCTAAATATTGTTTATCGAAAATTTATGTAAATAGATTTAGAGATAAAGAAATGTATATAAAATAATTTGATGTAAAAATTCTCAGATCAAACTACTTCAAGACAAGAAATTCAAATGTTTGTAATTGACACATAAATGCCACTGTCAAAAATATTTGTATGTCATTGTCAAAAATATTTGTACATCATTATGAAGATTATGATAATAAAAAAAGTCAACAACGCAAAAGAATATACGTAAAAAAGAATACAAAAGGAATTTGCGAAAAAATGACGAATATAAAGAAAAAGAAAAGGAAAGTAGAAAAAGAAAATTTTAGGATATCGAATATAAAGAAAATGTATGTATTGCACGTAATTTATATTAAAATATCCCATAGATTTTGCAAATATATGTGAGAATTAAAAAAATATTTATCGTTTACGCGTACAACCATGCAGGTAAAATATCTAGCGAGAGGTCATGTGCTGGTCACATCATATTTTTTAACTCAATATCCATTGAATATGAAGTATAAAATGTAATCAAATTGTATAGAAAATAAAATATTCTTTAATATTTATAAGAACATTAAATATGGAAAAATGATATTTATTAGTGTTTTTTCAAGAAAAACTGTTAAAATCTTAAAATGAGGGTACTTACGGTTGCCCAATTATAACCAAAATCTAATCATCTCTTCACATGGATGTAAAGTAAAGAAATACGTAAGAATTATAATTTTTTGAATTGTAGTATTTGAGTTATCGGATCCGAAAAAATCGTCACACACACACACACACACACATACATAAATACATACAGACATCATCGTAAAAATAGCAAAATCCTATTCCAGGGACTCTAAAACATGCTTATTTATCAAAAACTCACAACCGAATTTTTTGACCAAAGACAATACCTTCCTTACCTAAAGGTGACGGAAGGTAAAAATAGTCTATAATCCAATTTAATAAATTTTTTATCCGAAACGAATAGTACTATGTTACGTTTTATACAGAGAAAAAATAAATAATACAGTTATGTTATGAGATGGTCCGGCCCTGCTTCAAATAAATGTTATGGTTGTGGAGATTTTTCTTTCGCTTACATATTATTATAAAATTAGATTATTTACACATGATTACAACAATAAAATGTTTAATTACAATAAATTTTATTCCAATAATGAAAATGACTAATCACTCAAAAAATTATTATGTGTAATTGTTGGGTACTGTATGTTTTTATTTTAATTCTGTAACAAATCACTAATATGTGAAGAAAAAATCACTGCTGTCCTAATAAAATCATATTACATGTAGAAATTTAATTCTTTAAATTTAAACTCATTTTTTAAATCACTATTTTTCTAGGACCATATCCTCATATACCTGCGCATAAGTACGACCCTGCTACCCTGCACATTAAGAATACTTTTAGTCAAATGCATTTTGATTGATTTTTTCTTGGTAACGGTAAGATAAGTTACCTGGTTTCGAACTTATTCGAAGGATATTTCCTAACACAGGAACTAATGTTCCAAACATAGGAAATGCATTTATAAGTTTTGCACATCTACTTCTTGTTTGGTACCAAGTAATAGCTGAGAACACTATAATTATTAACACAGCTAATATCACTGTTAAAATTATCATGTTACTTCTTTATTGTTCAACTGTATTGTATAACTGTATTGCAACTGATCATCTTCTATTTAGAGTATGCATTATATACTGAATGTTATCATTACTAAAAAAATTGCATCATTATCTTTGCTATTATTTTGGTAAAAACGTAAATAACTGTACTATATTTGTTTGATGGATTCTATTTATCTTTGAAATGTAAATAGTACTTAAATAATATTTATATTCAAGAAAGAATCCGTGCATTGTGATAAAAGCGTTCGACGTGGAAAACAGTTTTTTCAAATAAGTCTTGTAAAATTTTATGGGGTGCTTTACCGGACGACGCTCGAAATCAGTTACAGAGGTATTTAACATTGGAAAACAGTTTTTCCTTGCACGTTGCTTCTCAAATTATTTTTGGAAAAAAATCTTCAAATAAGAATTATAGTGCATAAAATTCTGCTTATAAATCAGTGAGTAAAACGTATGTTTTATAACTGTAGATATTACATGAAAATAAAAAAAAATACAATTTACTAGTGCTAGCCATGGAATTAAAACAAGATTTCAAACAAATGTGTGGCGTCGCTATTTGCAACTTGAGAGCAATAAATTATAGGCCATCCAGCCATTCAAAAAAATTATGACGTCATGTGAGGTGCGTGAAGTTAGCACCAAGGTATAGGGTACTAATTTTTTAATTTATACTACGATTTAGTACCCAATTTTTACCAATTAGTACCCAAAAAAACTTGTTTTTTACTCTGCGTAGGAGTTATTCATTGTTTAATTATTTTGATGCCAACCAGGGATTCATCAACCCAAGCTACTTGGCTTGAAATAAAAAAGCTTGGCTTGGCTTAAAACTTCAAGCTTTTTTAAATGTTAGGCTTGACTTGGCTGAGGCTTGATGGAAACAAAGCTTGGCGTGGTTTGAAAACTTCAGGCTTTAAATATTTTAGGCTTGGCTTGATTTTCAAGCTTTATCAAGCTTTTTCAAGCTTTCAAGCTTTATAAATGCTCATGCGCACAGTAGGTATATGGGTCTTGAAAACCCGTAGTAGCTGTTCGGTATCAAGATTTTAATATAAATATTCGATGTGAATTAAATTAAATATATCGATACACCGATAAATTCGATGTATCGATGTATTGGAATATTGATGTATCAATATATCGATATGTTATGTAAATGTTTCATTGTATCGTAAAGATGTATAAATCACGTTTTGTTTTACATAAATTTGTTGTGGTACAATTGAAAAATTCCTTCTTATGCGTCAGATAAATAAAACGATAAAATAAAATTTATTAAATTACACCAAGTGTTTTTTCTTTGTAATTATTAAAATATAAAAATATTGACATATATATTTTATTCATTTATTTTATTTTTGAGAGTAAATGATCAACATAAATTTATTATCTTTTGTAAATATTTACCCTTCAATTTTTATGCTTCTATTATTTTTGTTGACTGTATTCATTCAACTAGGCATATGCATTAGTTAGACTTTATTGTATTTTAATAAATAAAATGAATAGGACTTTAGTTCATAATGCTATTTTTACTCGAAATGACCTCCCAATAAACTGTTAAAGTTTGTCATACTATAGAGTTCATATTCAGCCTGTATAAATAAAAAAACTCAATACTGCAAACACGCAAGAACATTGTTCAAAAATATACATGATTATTTTGGAATGTACAATGGGATGAAACTGACCTTTTCTACCTACTTCAAATACATCTGGACATCATAAAACCCTACAGACGGAAATTTCCCCGAAATTTTGCTTGTTCGTGATATAAATACCTACTCGCCTCTTCCTATGAAATTTGTACTGATTTTTGAGTACGGAATCATGTAAGTAAAATAAATAAAAATAAATAAATATATTATCACGGCTTTTTAAAAAATGCTGGGTGTGCCAATCTGCTTTGTACACAGATATCGGTAATGATATAATATTTGTACCGTGCGGGCGCTTACCAGGCGTCACCTCACAGGCACTCATTGCTGGCGTGAAGAGTACACCACAGGGGTCAATTTTATGTCCTATAAATTCGAAATATTTATTTATGCAAGTTAAATACAAAAATACAATTACAGAAATTATATCCAAATTCAAATAACACAAGTTAGTTAAAATTTAAATGAATATTGATTAGGTTTATGTGAAATGCGTAATCAGATAAATTCAGTATTTTTTTTTTTTGTTTGAAAATCAAATACTTACAATTTCTTAAAACTTTGAGCTTATAATTAATTCCAGTTACTTAAAAATATAAATATTTAATTAATTAATTTTTATACAAAATACGTTTAACTTGACAATAATAAGTATTTAAAAAATTAAATAGTTCTACATGAAATTATTGACATTTGCAATAAATTTTGTATTATCATACATTTTATGTTAATGTAGGTCAGGGATAAAACAATAAAATTATATTATCATTTATCATTATGTATTTAAAAACTTTTTCAACATTTTATAAATTTATTTTATTCACAATCGGATAGTAATATGACGATTTCTGACTTTTAAAAAGTTGGGAAGTTAGTTATTGTTAACCTCATATTCCAAGAGGTTGGAAAGTATAACGTGAAGATAACTGGGGTTGGAAAGTTGACACTTTCCAACCTCAGCTATACTCACGCTATACTTTCCAACCTCGAGGCGGGAAAATAGCTGCCCCCCACTTTGAGAGATCAATGCGTATCAATGATGGGTGTTTACATATAAAGAAAGCATCTTTACAATTTATATGATAAAAATATGGAATAAACTTGTAAATAATACAAGAAATGAATTAAATCAGTATTTAAGGTTAGAAATCAAAGTGACAGTTCATGTGACAAATGAACAATCTCAGAGCATTCGTTTATTTATGTTAGGTTATTATTATTTAAATATCAAATATTAATTTTTTATTTTAGATTGTGAATAAAATAGTATACAAACATCGGTGAAAAGTTTCATTGTCTCGGGCTATAGTTAACCTCGGCGCTTCGCGCCTTGGTAACTATCTTCGCCCTCGACAATCAAACACTTTCCACCTCGGTTAGTAATATATACTATTGTACTTGAATGTGTGCGCGAACTACAATGTGCGATTAGTTGGTTCAGATTGGGAAAATAAGTGGTCTTTGCATAATAAGAATGATGAAGGGTATAGTTTCCTATATACAAATTTTTGAAGCGTACTAGACTGGCAGGTAATGAAAGCTGGTCCTTTTGGGAACTCCAGTTCTTAGAAGTTCGCAAAAATGTGCTGAAGCAATGAGGAAGTACGTTACTATAGGCTGTCTCAAGATATATGCACATTTGTACCTGCGCCCTTCCCAGCGGGAGGCAGTTTAAATACATTATAGAGGCAAAGAGTACTGGGACGTATTTATTTATTTATTTATTTTTTATTTTTTGAAGTAATCAAATATTAATTTTCATTAATTCAATTTTGCGACATTTTTATTGTTTAGTTGTTATAAAAATTTATTTAGTAACATTATTTCGACGAATAAAGCTAACAATTATTTAAAAAAATGCATTTATATATAAATTTTTAATCGATAAGAAAAATACGTATTTATAACAATTTATTGTCATTACAGTACCTATTAAAAATAATAATAGCTTTCATACAATTACTAAAAGAATGCAGTTTTAATACAAACAAAATTAGTTCACTTTTTATTTGTTTTGACTTCAGATCCAATACATATTATACGAGTACACAAAATTTTAATTTACAATCTTATGTTCCGTCAATTTATTATATACACATATATACAAAATTATAAAGTATAATTATTGTTTCGTCAATAATTACATACATACATATATACAAAATTTAATCTACAATTATGTTTTGTCAATAAGTTTTTTTTATACATACATATACGAGTATATAAAATTTTAATCTACAATTACATTTCGTCAATAAGTACTTGTACATACATATGTATATACAAAATTTTAGTTTAAAATTATGTCTTCGTCACTGTTGCTGTTCGCACTATCACTATCACTATCATTTATATTAATAACAAAATTATTTACAATATTGTGAGAACTTAAATATTTAGTTTCTATATCGATTATGTGTTTTACTCTGTTAGCCCAATTTTGAGGTGAAATTGCATTAATATTATCTTAAATTAGGTTTATAACTGAAGTGCAGTCAACAGGGGAACTATTCTTCTTCCTAATTTCCTATTTAATTTGACCTCCACTCACAAATTCTCCTTGACTCCATTATTACCTGCCGCTTATCTACAGTTTTAAACCGGAAACCAATTTTGTGAAGCACTCTGTGTAAGGAACTTACAGAAATATCTATTTCGCATTTGTCATCTATTAATCGCTGATGTAACATTCTAACAGTTGGCAGAATATTTTCTGTGTACATCGAATAAATTTTCCTGCGGATGATATCACATTCAAAATCACTGACACTTTTTAACTATCCGGAGTCGTTTTTTTCTTGGTTGAAAGCCACATGAAACAATTCGTCGAACGGTATAATAATTAACTTTTGTTAAATCTGCTGTTCTTTGAATAAGCCCGTTATTTTCATCTTCACTTTTCAATGTATTCAAAACATTTAAAATAATTTGCTTTGCGTCTTCTGATAAATGAATTCGCTGTCTTGAAGTCTGAGATTCTTCGTTCTCACACATTTTATCACTAATTTTATGCTGTTATTACTACTAAACACTTGAAGAAGTAATAATACAAAAGACGTGTTTACGCTACTTATACAAAAACGGGTAGCCATCTATACTAAATACATCATTAGTCAAATGTAAAATTTACCTAATCCTAACCTCATTAGTGAATTTTCTTTGAAAAGAGCGTGAAACAGTTAATATTAATCAGTGGTAAATTATAATCATATTTGGAAAATATATTTATTTGAAAATAATCATCCTTTTAAAATTTACCTAATCCTAACCTCAGTGAATTTTCTTTGAAAATAGCGTTAAACAGTTAATATTAATCAGTGGTAAATTATAATCATATTTCGAAACAATAATTCTTTGAAAATAATTATCCTTTTAAAATTTTCCTAATCCCAACCTGGTCAAATCCCCGACAAAATATGCAGCTGTGAAGGGTCAGACCGCTACTTCACAAGTAATGGAATGTGCATAATCTTGAGACAGCCTGTACCATAAAATTAATGTTTTTCGGCCTCGTCTACATTTCTTAAGAAAAGCTTGTTTTCAACCAAGCTACTTGACAGTCGAAGGCTTGGCTTGGCTTGAAAATTCAAGCTTTTTTAAATGTTAGGCTTGGTTTGGCTTGATGGAACAGAAGCTTGGCTTGGTTTGAAAAGTCAAGTTTTTTTGAACGGCAGACTTGGCTTGATATTTCAAGCTTTTTCAAACCAAGCCAAGCCGTAGCTCTCAAGCTTCAAGCCAAGCCGGTGAATCTCTAGTGCCAACATCACGCTAGCACCACAAGGTTGAAATTTTCAAATAAAAATTATAAGAAAATTTAGTACCCAATTGGTACCTTTAGAAACTCATAATTTTGTTTTCAAAATGTTTATGATAAATAAGTTATTTCAAATTAAATATTATTGGTGTCAACTTCACGATAGCACCAAAGTATTTATTTTTAAGAATTTTTTTTCAAAATTTTAGTGCCTAAACAGTACTAATTAGTACCCGTGATAGTATTATGCTATTGTTTATATTAAATAAGTTATTACGTTTTACTTTTTTGGGGCGAGAAGTTGGCACTACTCGTATTAAAATAAAGCGTTTTCGAATTTTATTTTTATATAGGGATTTAGTACATACTATTTAGGTACCTCTCAAGAATGTATAAATAATTTTGTTATTGTTTATATAGCAAAAGTTATAACACTTTACTTTTTCTGAGCAGGAAGCTAGCACCACACATATTAAATTAAAACTTTTTTGAAATTGTTTTTCATATAAAAATTTAGTACTATTTAGGTACCTCTCATAAATGTAAAATATATTTCTTTATTGTTTATATAGCAAAAGTTATAACACTTTACTTTTTCTGAGCGTGAAGTTAGCACCATGCATAATAAACTAAGGCGTTTTTCAAATTAATTTTTATATACAGATTTAGTACTATTTAGGTACCTCTCATAAATGTAAAATTTATATTGTTATTGTTTTTATAGAGCAAATTACAATATTTTACATTTTCTACCAAATATTTCAGCTAAAATAGGTAAAGATCTACATAAACTTGAATTTAAATTAATAATAATATTAATAATTATAATCAAAACCCCCAAATAACACATATATGCGAAGTTCAGTGTAAAGACTGTGATGCAAAGTACATTGATCAAAGCGGCATATCTTTTAAGATTCAGATGAAAGAACATATAAATGCTATCAATTAAAGGCTATCTCAAGATATATGAGTGTATATAAGTGAGTGCTGTTCACTCTTCACACTCGCTTGCTTACCCCACCATTCCCCTTCCTTATACCCATGCGTTATCTTGGATGTTTCGCCCGTGTTGACAAAGAAACTGTTGCCAAATTCTCCCTTACAATTGTTTATATAAGAGTCTCCGTTCAACCATTGTGGCGAGCAGACGTGTCTACGGATAGCTCCTAGGCAGTGATATAACTCTATCTCATTAATTATTTAATTAATTAGTGATAATTATAACTAACTACCATAGTGTAATAACTCGTAATCACTTACATATGTATTATAGTAAGTTAAAATTTTTGTTCTTGTACCTGGGCCTAAGGCCCAAGTGTACAACATGCCTCCTCCTAGTTGGCAACAAGTCAACCCAAGGGAAACAAAAATACCAATAGAAGAAACACAAGACGACAGAAATGTTCGCACAAAGACAGACACTATATCAACAGAAAACCAATTCGAATCTCTATCACAACTTGTAGACGATGAAGTTCTACACAGAACTCCACCGCAAATAAAGAAAATAAAGAACACAAACCACCACCAATATTTATACCGGGTATCACGGATATCAAACCTCTCATGACTACAATTAATAACACAATACAAGACAAGTATTTCATCAAAACAATCAATAATAGCCGAATCAAGCTTCAAGTACATAACGTTGAATGTTACAGAAAAATCGTTACAGTACTTCAAGAAGAAAAAGAACCTACCGAGTAGTGATCTACACCACACTACAGATCTGGACGAACTCAAAACCGAAATCGAAAACAAAGGACACAAAGTAGCGAACATCTACATTATTCTTCTTGGGATTAGTACAAGATACGAACAACAAAGATATATACGAAATAAGCTCCTTACAATACACAAAAGTAAAAATAGAGCCTCCAAATCCACGAGATCTACCCCAGTGCGCGAGGCGCCAATCCTTTGGACACACAAAAGCGTATTGCGCACGACAACCACGTTGCATAAAATGTGGAAAAAATCACTTTTCAAAAGAATGCATGAAAGATAAATCTACACCTGCTACATCTGCAATCTGCGAAGGAAGTCATCCGGTTAACTACAGAGGCTGTACAGTCTATAAAGAAATTCTAAAAAGAAAAATTCCACCACCAAGAGAACACATTCCGCCAAATCAATCCCAGGAACAAGTAACACAACACAACACGACCTACTACCATCCCCGAATATACGTTTGCCCAAACAACAAGCATCAAGGCATCTCATCCTGCACTGTCAAAAGAAAAACAACAAAACAGAACAATTAATATTAACTATGATGTAAAAAAGGGACACTCTACTAAACCTACTCACCGCCCTTATCAGTAAACTAAAATGACCACCCAAAACCTAAAAATAGCTCTATGGAACGCCAATGGCTTGGCTAAACATTACCAAGAGATAAAAACATTCATTAACATACATCAAATCGACATCAAACTCGTATCAGAAATACACTTCACCAGTCAATCATATTTTAGTAGTGCATCCTTCACAATGTACCAGTCAAGACATCCTGACGGAACTGCACACGGAGGAACCGCTATGAATTAAAAATTCAATTAAGCATTATGAGCTGCCCGAATATCGCATAAATCACCTCCAAGGTACCAGCATAGTAGTTGAAGATTGGACGGGACCCTTTACCTTGGCTGCAATCTACTGTCTGCCACGACACAATATCAGTCAAGAACATTTTAAAGAATTCTTCGACACACTTGGCAATCGGTATATTTGTGGAGGAGACTACAATGCAAAACACAACCTGGGGCTCGAGACTCATCACGACAAGAGGCCGAGAACTCCTAAAAGCAATAAATAATAACAATCTTAGCTACGCCTCCACAGGTGAACCGACATACTGGCCTACAGACATTAATAAAATCCCTGACCTACTAGATGTTTTTATTACAAAAAACATTGCCCCATGCTACATACATGCCGAAATATGCTTAGATCTTTCGTCAGACCACACACCTGTAATTATTAACCTCCGTACAAGAGCGATTCCAACACCAACAAAACCAGTGCTATGTAATAAAACACTGATTGGGAATCATTCCTAGAAATAATGGAAGAAAAGGCTAACTTAAAACTACCACTTAAAACTCCCTCAGACAAAGATCAAGCAATAGAACACCTCACTGAAACAATACAAAATTCAACCCCAACAAATCCAAAAAGAAATATAACCACACCCAATTACCCTGATACCATAAAACAAAAAATAAGAGAAAAACGTAGACTCAGGCGAATATGGCACCAAACGCGATCACCTCTAGATAAAACTAGATAAAATCAAGCATCTAGAGAATTAACGAAAACAATCTGTGAATGGAATGACAGCAATAGACAAGAATATCTGTCAAAACTCTCACCAACCCAATTAACAGAATATTCCTTATGGAAAGTAAACAGGTCAGTAAAACGAGGCAATACTCGAGTTACTCCACCAATCAGAAAACATGACAACACATGAGCTAAAAGTGTTCAAGAAAAGGCTGAAGTATTTGCAGAAGTCTACACACCCTTCCCAAGACAGGTTGCAGCTGACGAAGAACAAGAAATACATGATACCTACAATCACCTAACCAACTATTACCCTCCATTAAGAATATATGTGTAGGCGAAATATAAACCACAATTCAACGCGAAATACATCCAAACAAAGCACCGGGCTACGATTTAATCACAGGGAAAATATTAAAGGAGTTACCTGCAGTAGGGCAAGAGTAGTACATTATTTTTCATCTTTAAGTACATTAATTTAAATTAATTATTGTACATAAATATGAAAAATAATGTACTACTCTTACCCTATTGCAGGTCACCTTAATTTATATACAGGAAACAAAAGTATATGGCCTCCTAAATATTCAGTTAAAATATGAAACAGAAAGTATTTAAATTAATGTACTTAAAGATGAAAATTAAGGTACAACTTTGCCCTACTGCAGGTCACCCCAATTTAATTACTGAAAATAAAGGTATATGGCCTCCTAAATATTCCGTTGAAATATGAATCAGAAAGTATTTAAATTAATGTACTTAAAGATGCTGTATACTTGCTGTATATACAGCAAGTATAAGACTAGAAACTGATGGACCAACATTCAACATAAGTAGAGGTGTCAAACAAGGAGGCCCTATTTCGCCTTATTTGTTTAATTTAACACTAGAACAAATATTCAGACAGTTTAACTGGGAAGAAAAAGGAATAAAAATAAACGGTAACTACTTATCACACCTTAGATTTGCAGACGACATAGTCTTATTTTCTACAAATAGCAAAGAACTAGAAGAAATGATAAAAACACTAGACGTATAGTAAAGTATAGTAAAGAAGCAGGACTTAGTATGAACGAAGAGAAAACAAAAATTATGACAAATAACAAGAAAAATTCAATCCGTATCAACGGGAAAATCTTAGAATATAGTGACGAATATATATATCTTGGACAAATAATATCAATGAAAAATAAAACAAGAAATGAAATAAAAAGAAGAATAACTAATAGCTGGAAACAATTCTGGGCATTGAAATACATAAAAGAAAAAGAAATCCCAATCGACATGAAGAAAAAAATATTCGACTCCTGTATCTTACCCGTGCTAACATATGGATGCCAAACGTGGGCTCCAAACAAGAAGGACCTATATGCCCTACAAGTATGCCAAAGAAAAATGGAGAGGAAAATGCTCTCAATAACATATAAAGATAGAATAACCAACGAGACAGTAAGAAGTAAAACAAAATTAAGAGATGCGTTGCAAACAGCCAGGAAACTGAAGTAGAAATGGGCAGGTCATCTGATGAGAACAGCAGAAGAAAAATGGAGCAAGCAAACTACAGTATGGATACCACTAGACGGCAAAAGGAGTAGAGGACGCCAAACAGTTCGATGGAGAGACGACTTAACGCAACAAAATCCACACTGGCCCACATTAACCCAAGACAAGGAAGGATGGAAGAGAGAAGAGGAGGCCTATGTCCAAACTGGATAAATTAAGGCTTACTATTATATTATATACTTAAAGATGAAAAATAATGTTCAACTTTTGCCCTACGGCAGGTCACCCCAATTTAATTACTGAAAATAAAAGTATATGGCCTCCTAAATATTCCATTAAAATATGAAACAGAAAGTATTTAAATTAATGTACTTAAGAGATGAAAAATAAACAGAAAGTATTTAAAGTAATGTACTTAAAAATGAAAAATAATGTACAACTTTTGCCCTACTGCAGGTCACTCCAATTTAATTACTGAATATAAAAGTATATGGCCTCCTAAATATCCCGTTAAAATATGAAACAGAAAGTATTTAAATTAATGGACATAAAAGTCTTATATACCAGATTTGAAAAATTTGGATTATTTTTTAAAATAGTTTTTCATTAAAATCCATTATAGGCTTCAAGTAAAGTACTACTTCTGGATATTATGTAATGACCAAAAAGGGAGGTGCACAATTGAATGTTATAGTAGTCCTAATTACAAAATTTCAACTTTCTACGGCTTACTGTTCTTGAGTTATGCGAGATACGTGTACGTACACATGTACATAAGTAAATACATGCATACGTACGTACAGACGTCGCGACAAAATAATTCAAAATGAATTCAGGGATAGTCAAAATGAAAACAGAAATTTTTCGCGATTTCAGTACTTCTTTAACTATGTACAAGGTAGTAAAAAGGAGTCAAACATAAAACTTTGTATATCACGCGTACATAATGCACGTTATTGGACTTGCCCTCTTTATTAACAAGGACGCGTCCAATAAACCTATGCATTTTGTACTTATAACATAAATAGATATTGTAGACTGTTGTTGATAAGTCAATATGGTAATAAAATTACCGTACAGATACAGTTATTACTTAGTTACCAGCCTATACTTGTACATGTAAACAATGAATTAATATCCTGAAACCGGTAAAAGCATATATTTGATACTTTATTAACTAAATTGAAATGTAAATATGTACATGATTTCTATAATGATTTTATTTATTCTACTCATGTTCACGTCTTGGTCTAAATTTAATATGAATTGGTCCCTTCACTCTTAAAACTAAATCTAGAATCCACGTTAAATCTTTCGGTGAATCAATGGGCTCCAGAGTGAAATTACGTAGCACTGTTGACAACACACTCTTCAGTTCCAGCATGGCGAATTTTTGACCTGTAATGAAACCACAGTTATTTTTAAGTTATAAAATAATATCAATAAATTTTCTTACCAATACAATTCCTCGGTCCAGCACTAAAAGGAATATATGTATAAGGATGTCTTCCTATTGAATTTTCAGGAAGGAACCGATCAGGATCAAACTTTTCAGGATCTGGGAAATATTTAGGATCCCGATGGATATTATAGATATGTAAGAATGTTTCTGTTCCCGCTGGTACCACGTGGTTTGCTAAAAACATGATTAATTTTAAAATTAATTTTAATAGAAATTACCTATACGCGATGTGCACATTTTGAGCGTCAGCGCCTCTAACGGCTACTTTGGCGTCTTTGGATACCTAATAAATTTTGACATTTCTAGAAAGTGATACAATTTTATTTTGAGTTTTTGCTGTTGTATATGAATATTATACGTCATAGTATATTGAAATGAATAAAGAAATTATTTAAAATGTTATATGTGAATCGAAAAAGTTAAAATACCAGCGAAGGTACTGTGACAGAAAATATAATTTTTCTCATAATATATGTGATATCTGTAAACCATTTTATCATACTTTGTTTTTTATTATAATTTATAATATTAGTTAAATATTATAAAATGCAGAATACATGGAAATTGCGATTAAAGAGTTGGAAAACTTGGATGATTGGAAAGAAGAAAGTTTCTGCATATCACGATATCAGTGGATGCTGTTAGCATCTTTTATATTCGCAATAATTGACGAATATTCTTCATTGAAAATATACCAGGCTGTAAGTGGAATCAGTTGCACAAGCTCGGAAAGGAGAATACACGAAAAATACGTACCATGTGAATTTTTACTTTTAACATTAACATTACATGTACAAAATATATTATAAATAGACTAATTATGTCAAATATAGACCTCCTATATGATACAACTGCAAGTACTATAAAATTTTAAGATAATTTTCTGCTTCTTTTTATTATATTTTGTTCAAATTTTAACTTAAGAAACACATTTTTATATAATTCATTGTTTCAATCATACGACCATTGTTTGAATTTTATTCATACGATAAGTATCTATTACAAGGAGAAAATATGTAAACTTAAAGAATTCTTCATGTAAGTAGAATATATCTGTTGAAAAGTTATTTTCTTACGCATATATTCCTCATATAATATTCTACAAAATTGATAAAATTTCATACTTCAATCGGTAATTTTGTCAGAATTATTACATCTTCCACTGTATCACATAATATTTGACGTCCTATCATTCGCATTCAATGCAAACATTTTATGAAATAGATATTTTAAAATTATTCTGACATAAAACGTAACTTTGTTATATTTCAGTGAGTAACCATTGTTGTCATTTTGTCCGCTGTCGGTGCTGACTACTTTTGCGCACACTGCCTATATTGGTACTAACTTAATTGAACATCTTCTTTTGTGTTCCTTATGATGATTGGTACACTTGGATATATTCTAAGACACTCTTTGATACAAAGTTCTAAATATTTCATGTTCTGCAAATCGTCGTATGTTGCATGTCGTTTAGAGTCACCAAATATTTCATCTAATTCGGTTATTACATTTTTCTAAAAACTCAATATGATATTATTTGTGTATGTGTCGTAGCCACATAGTAAAAATCATCTTTTTATAAAACGCCTATGCGTTTTCTGATACGCGACCAGATGGGCAAACCTCCGTTGACTAACAGTATTTTACAATCTGATTAGACATTTTAAAAAAAGCGTATAGGCAATTTATAAAACGACGAACGGCATGAAGCACTGCCAGAACTGTGCCGTATTGAACGCGCCCAATTACAACATATAATAGACTAGCCATGGTTACACTTACAAAATACGAATGTATTTTCATTTTCCAAAATAATATAACCATTATTAAAATTATATATTCTATCTTCATTGTGTAGTACCGAGTTGTGGTAATATTTACACACTTTTAGTTATTATTATAATCATTAATCACATTTTTTTCATCCATTTTACACATCATTTTAACCGATTTTCTAAAGAGTTTGAATTTTTTTTCATTTTCATGTTTACACTTGCGGCATTAAATGGTTGCTACATGTTCATCGATGTTTCAAATTCAGACCACTTTCATAATTATTTACATTCAGCGTAATTTATTGTTTGAAATCCATGTGTTCGTAATCAAAACTGTTCAAAATTTAACCTAAATATGTTAAATTTATACTGAATTATTTCATTCTTAAACTAAACTACTACTCAATTTTACAATTATTCCTAAGATTATATTTACCTAAGAACGAAAATCATTCGAGGAATCGGTAAATATCGCCAATAAATTATAAAAATAACATTGACATTGACAAACACACAGACCGTATTATACAATGGGCCCGTCCAACTTTTTTGAATTTTTTATATGTTATTAAGAATTTAAAAATAGAAATTGCACATATTTTGTTTCCTTGAAATTTTGTTAATAACGCCTTAAATTAATACTAAAGTTTTGGCGCGAAAGTTGTGACGTCAGCGTCACTCCGTCATAAGTAGAGAGAACCGACATACGTTACCATACATAATTGTTGAAAAAATAAAAATACGTTTCCATTACAAACTGTGATCTAAAATCTTTGAAATTAATGGTAATAAAGCAAGCCAGAAAATTATTGTCATTAGATTATAGGAGTAGTGTTAATTGTTGATTTATTTAAATCTTCGATAATATTATACATACATACCTAACATAAAAATCAAGTAAGAAACATTAATAACTTTGAGACGTTATTATAGTCAGATTCATTATTGGCTTTAATTAATGTAACTTTAAGACTTTCATTAATATATTTAAGGTTATTTTTCACTCACCACTCACCTGTCGTTATTATAATTCAATTAGTATTTAAACTACATTATTTTTATAATTAAAGCAACAATGGCCGTATTGATTACAATAATTAAAACATACTTAGTTGATAATAAAAAGTAATCCAACATTTACAATCGTATTTTTTAACTGATTATAACAATGACATGTATTGAAGTTACAATAATTAAAATATAAATTATAATAAAAATTTATTTTATAAGAAAGTTTTCTTTTGATCTTAACAAAAAATTACTCCGATATATTCAATATTTGTATGTTAGAGTATCTTTTAAGTCAATTGCATATTTATGAGCAAAATGTGCATGGCTCACACTATAGTGACATTTTCACAAGGTAATTGGACGACAGTAGTGACGCTGACGTCACAACATAGCGATGATTTCTCACAAAAAAAAAATATTTCCATTATACAAAATATATAATAATTTTTATTTCGTTTTCATTTATTTATATATAAAATTCATATGCAACATGTAATTTCTAAAAAGTCACACTTGGACGGGCCCATTAAAACACGAAGTATAATAACTAAGAAAGGAGTGGACAAATCGTAACTAGTCGCTAGTGAAATGTCTCCCCCAAAATGTAACATGAAAGACAGAAGGGTTAGAGAGAGAGAGAGAGAGAGAGAGAGAGAGAGAGAGAGATATGTTGAGGCAGGCCAAGATGGCCGGCGGTGGCTAACAGTTGGCACTACGTTTTATGCCAAACTGCAAGAGTGGGTTTAAAAGTTGTGGCGATAAAGTTTCTTTATTTTCAATTTCTAAAGATGGGGAAATAAATAAGTGTCGTCGTGTTTTATTACTAAAAGACAGGCTTTTAAACGTGAAAGATTTTTGTCAAATTGACATTTAATTAAATATTTTTAAATTGAAATACGTTTCTTTGTTCAAAGCCTACTCCGAGTTAGGAATTTTTTTTAACACACTATCTAAATATTACTTATAATACAATAACTCCTCAATATAATGTAAAATAATTTATGATTTCCTATAACTGTATACGTTGTATGTTAAACGCGGCCTAACTATATCTATCTCTCTCTTCACTCGCCTGTTACATTATGAGTGAGGTTTTTTCTAACCTCTTGTCCACTCCTTATATATTATATTCCGTGATTTAAAACAATTCCAGCAAAACATCAGTAGCTGGGTTCAACACAAAAATACCACTTTCTACTCCTAATAACATAATACGAGACAAATTCCTTACTTGATGTTCTGGATTGTGAGCTAACAGTAGTAATGAAAAAATTATTCCTGAAGCAGTGGTATCATGGCCCTGAAATAAAACAATTATATTAAATATTTTTTTCATGTTAATATAAATTTGAAACACTACTCGTATATTAATAATGAAAAATCATATACTATTTCAGTTATTAAATGAAATTTTTATAAAAGAGCCAAAAGTTAAGTTTTGGGACATTTTGATATATATGATCTAAACTTGTTTTTCAATTTTTTCAAACAAAAGTTGAAATTATTCCTGTACGTAACATCATTCATACAGCAATAATGAATATTGTTTTTATAAAACGAATATTCATATAAGACAGGGTCGGCTTGAGGTAGATGTAAATAATATGTAACCGTACCAGGTACCGTGGTTTATAAACAATAAGTATTTCTTTGCTACTTACTGCCAAATAATTTTTAAGTAAGAATGTAGAAGTTTTATCTTAATGTCAAACTATTTCAAAATAACAAACTATTTTCCATAAGACTACTATATTCTTAACGTAACTTTTATATAATTAATAACAACAATAACAATGAATATCACTTTTATTCATCATATTTATCTTACTTCGAAAATAAAAGTGTCGACTTCTTCTGCAATACCATCATCATCAATGGTTCCTAAAAGCCTTTTAGCATGAATCAAAAGATCCAGCATAGCTAACCGCTTTTTCGGTTTGACATCTGATGATTCCAAGTCTGCTACATCGCTGTCTTTGAAAGTTGCAGCTCTCTCACGTATTATTTTTCTAGTTACTTTATGCAAAATTTTAGTTAATCTTTTTTCTTTCCAATAATTTGGGCTGAAGCAATATGTCATATCCATGTGAAACCATGGGGAAAATACTCTTTTTATTAGTATCTCTATAAGTCTACACAAATGAAATATTATTGAAAACTCAAAGCCAAGTAATAATTATGAAATAGACATACTCGGTAATAGCGTCATAGTAGCTGTTATGTGATTTATCACTTTTATCTAATTTCATGCCCATTGAAGATTCTAAAATAATAACATAAATAATAATATTCTCCGCTTGCCCAGAAAGTGTCCTTTTTCGTGCCTGTTTTGCGTGCGAAGTGATTCATTTCTTAAAAGTTCGACAGAAGTTCGCAGTGCGATTTTGCACTCTGCTTTTTTACTTTTCGCATGGCCTGCTCGCAGTTTTAAGAAATGAACCACAAGCAAAACAGGCACTCAAAAGATCACATTTTGGGCAAGCTGGACAAAAAATATTGTGTTTCCCACGAGTAGAAAATGTCATTGCCGCTCTCTCATCATTGAAGCTCTCAGCTGCGCTTCGAACTTCAAACTTCATGTTCGTGTGATAATGTAGTATTTTGCACCCTTAGTACTACAACTATTTCCTACTTCGCGTTTACAAAGTCAATTTTGGGACACCGCAGTCAAAAACAGTGCTACAAAGTACAACTTTCTACAACTGTTTTTGGTAATTTTTTTATTTGTGTAGTTGGTAAGTCTAAGTATAAAACCACATATCTTTCATTTTAGCTGTCAAGGTTGTTTATACTCATGGAAAATTACGGCAATTTGATTTTTTATAACAAAATAATTACATCAAACAATAAAGCACATTTATATTAAAATTAATAGTTATTTATGCAACAATACAAGTTTAGTCTTATTTCACGAATAGGAAAGTTTGTCAAATCCTAGTGAAGTAAAACACTTTTTACTCTGTCACATTAGTTTTTGGAAGCTACATAACCTCTATGATGACAGTGACAGCTAATAAACTTGTACTGAACTTTTGCAAAATGTTTCATTTAAAATGCACTACGCACGGGTTGTAACAACAACAAGTGCCAGGCATAACGTCAATGCCTGCACTGAGTGCAAAACTATATATTAAATTATAGCATTTTCCATTTATATATCTAGTTTTGCACTCAGTGCACACAATCATTTCATGCCCGGCACCAGTTGCTAAAATTCGTGCGACTGCACTGGCAAAAACTGACGATCGTAGTAAGTGTAAGAAAGTTCGCGCTGAGTAAGGTTCAGTTCACTCGAAAAGTAAAAATGTGACTCGTAAAACTCAGTTACTACGCACCGATAATATAAATGGAAAACGATTGATGCACTCAATTCAAAAAAGTGCACAATAAATATACAAATGGAAAAGGCTATAGGGCGCGAGCAGACACGTGACTCGAGCGTCCTTGACGTGCTAGGAATCAGCTGATTTGTGTGCGCTTGTCATTTTGACAAGAACAATGTCACTTTGACAAGACCAATGTTTTGACTTATTTTAATTTTAAACTGTTAAGAAGTTATTCTTAATTTCATGTGTTTTACTGCCTGAAAATAGTACATTAATAACATTTTTGGAGTTCAAAATCAAAATAAGTCAAAACATTGGTCTTGTCAAAGTGACTGTTCTTGTCAGAACGACATGTGCACACAAATCAGCTGATTTCAAGTATGTCAAGGACGCCCGAGTCACGTGTCTGCTCGCGCCCTATTAGACAACGCTATAAGTGAGCGCCAGTGAACGCACTATCCTGACGGCGCTGGCTGGCGTTGTAAAGCCACATTAACTTTTTTTTAACTTTGCATGATCTCTGTCTGTAAGAAGAAAAGCTTTGATTTCTTTAGATAACATTTTTGACAATATCTCGTGTCAAATTGACATTAAATTAAATACTTTAAATTGACTTACGTTTCTTTGTTCATAGCCTACTCCGAGTTAGGAGTATGACACGTGTTAGTTTTTCGGAGAAACAACAATTGTTTAAGAGTTTAAGTAATATTAAATAGATTGTAATATTTGTTTCTTACCACATATGGTATCCAAAGTTAGTTCTTTAATTATGTGTTGAACATCGGTTTTAGGTTTTTTACATTCTTGGTTTAAAATTTCAATAAATTTTTCGGATTTATCACCGAATATTTCGACAAACATTTGCAATATATTGTAGTGAAATGCTGGTGTTAACATTTTTCTTCTCTGATGCCATTTTGCACCTAAAATTTACATTCTTTTATAAGTGATATTTTACTATTATTCAGGACCCATTTCTTAATTCACCATTGTGATATGATATGAAATTTATATCATGTCACTTATTGTCAGTGTCATGATATTATTTGTCACATTTCAACAAACATATACATCAAATTCGTATTTTCTTGTTATGAAACCAATATTGTCAACGTACTGTAAATACATACAAGTTTGTTCCAACAAAAGTTCAGAACCGTTTAGAACTTTACTGAGTTTACGCAAAGCCATTTTACAGTTCCGACAAGTCGAATTTAAAATACAGAACTTATAGTGCAGTGTTCCAAGAACTAGTGAATTGTGTTCCGAACCGATTCTGAACCGTTCTTAAAGTTCTAGGATTTTACCAGAATTTTTAATTCTGAATAAGTTTGACGTGCTATCTAACCTGACTTTTAATTTTGTTTTTGTTATTAATGAAATTAATAATAGATGGAGTCTAAGGTTAAATTTAACTAAAACTATTATGATTACCCCTTAATTTTAAAATTAATTTTAACAAAAACTAAATACGTATTTCGAGAACTAAGTTCTCATCGTCAGTAGTACAATAAGTGAAAGTTAAACAGAGTAGTCAAGATTACTCAACATGTCAAACATGCCAGAGGTCCTAACAACTCTGAATGAAAAATGCTATGAGAAAATTGATTAACAGTTTATATACAATTTAAGTGTTAAATTTTGCAACTACAATATACTATAGAGTGGTGTGAAAATAGGAGCAGTTTGAGAGTTGTTAGGACCTCTGGCATGGTTGACATGTTGAGTAATCTTGACTACTCTGTTTAACTTTCACTTATTGTACTACTGATGAGAACTTAGTTCTCGAAATACGTATTTAGTTTTTGTTAAAATTAATTTTAAGGTTAAGGGGTAATCATAATAGTTTTTGATTAATGAAATTAGCTATGGAAGAAGACAGCGATTTTTCCGAATTGTCAGAATTTTCTAGAAAAAGTGATTGAGAATTGGGCCCTCATATTGATATTTTATCAGATTAGAAATAAATAAATAACAGTTTAAATACAATTTAAGCGTTTAATTTTGCAGCTACAATATACTATAGACTGGTGTGAAAATAGGAGCAGTTTGATCTTGTTGTTGAAAAGATAATATCGGGATATTTTCCAATCAGAAAACAAGATCAATATGCTCCAATTTTCACACCACTCTATAGTTATATCTTGTTCCATTTAAGCCATTAAGTATTGCGGAGCATAGGGAATAGTTTTGACTTCTTTGATTGGCTGAAATTAGAGACAAGAGACAAGTTTACCCAATGTAATTTCGGCTACTTCAGATTTGCGCTGCTGCCAGTGCCATCTACTGAATGACTTAAATGGAACAGAGCATAAAACGGATAGAGTTTATAAACATGTAAGTAAATAAATTCAATTTACTCCACCTGTACTTGTTAATAGTCCAGTTCCCAACCAGTTTCTAAACAACTCATAAATTTGCCCCTTGTCAATATGTTTTGTACTGGATAATATAATCTTCAAAATAATATTTGGATTATAATTAATTATTATTTAAATCTTTTACATCAATCTCACCTCTGCATCATCTGCTGTGATGATGTGTAAAGATGGATATGTTCCAGCCCAAGCGGAAAAACTTTCTTTGAAACTACTAAGGATTTCACGGGCTTGTGCAAATAAAACATCTTAAAAAAATTAAAAATAATTATAGTAAAACAATAATAAAAACAAACGTTGGTAAGAAAAGATGAGAACTTATAAGCAGAATCTGTGGGAAGAATAAGGATCGAAAGGAAATAAGGTTTAGAAACTCTGGGTCCCGCTCAATGGAAAATTAAGCATTCATGAAGTCTTAGACGCAATAGTTATTTATATACCAACGGTTAAAAGTTAATATTTACAGATCAAAGATAGATACTGTTGCTCGACAGTAGCGAGAGCTGTAACTAATGGAGGTCTGCAGATATACTTTCAACCAGAAGTATACAAATAATTTTTCTGCGATCAGAAACATTAATCAAGTTTTAAATAAAATTAATAATAATTTTAGGTTATAAATAAGCGACTGGAAAAGTATGTAGTAAATATTCTTTAATCGGGATTTCAGTCAATTATTATCAAAATTAGAAATCGGACAACATCTACGTTTCGTTACCAAATTGCGACTCTACAATACAAACAATAAATTACATTAATATACAATAGTAAGAAATATTTTACAAAATTGCTTACAGTCAGATCTAAACGATAAATAAATTATAGACGTGTAATAACATTAGCCTATTTTTCTTTTAAACATGAACCAAATATTTGTTCTAGAAGGCATAAAATAAATTTTAACAATATTTTAAAATTCTTAAAACACTTTCACTCTGTCGCAAACACAACAACTAAGTCTTCACTGAATACAGTTACAGTAAATGTTATTCAATCCTTCGATGTCAGTTCTGAAATTGACAGCTTGAGGGTTAATGGAAATATACAGCATTTCGAGAAGAAGTCTCTTCGACAAGTTCTGTTCAGTGTGTAAAATCTTGGTTTCTTCGAAATTAAAGGCATGTAACGTGTCCCACGAATGTGTAACAAGAGCACATTTATCAACGTTAGTACCTTTTATCACATTTCTCCTATGTTCTGATATTCTTGTTTTTAAATACCTTTTTGATTGGCCGATGTACACGGCCTCACATCCCGAGCATGGAATACTGTAAACTATGTTGGAGCGTACATCCGCATCATTCAGTGAAGACTTAGTTGTTGTGTTTGCGACAGAGTGAACGTGTTTTAAGAATTTTAAAATATTGTTAAAATTTATTCTACGCCTTCTAGAACAAATATTTGGTTCATGTTTAAAAGAAAAATAGGCTAATGTTATTACACTTCTATAATTTATTTATCGTTTAGATCTGACTGTAAGCAATTTTGTAAAATATTTCTTACTATTGTATATTAATGTAATTTATTGTTTGTATTGTAGAGTCCTGATGAAGTCGCAATTTGGTGAAGAAACGTAGATGTTGTCCGATTTCTAATTTTGATAATAATTGACTGAAATCCCGATTAAAGAATATTTACTATTAATAATAATCTTGAAAATTTGAAAGTCTATAAGTTTACAAAGAATTTTGGTCGGCAATTATTCACTTTCTGTAACCAAAAAAACTTTCAAAAGGCATATCGATCGCAGAAATCAGTTTCTTAATGACGCATCATTAAAAGGAAATATATATGACAAAGTTGGTTTGAATTTTGCTCGATGCTCGATTCCACTCGTTGATGTAAGATAAGATATTCAAATTTCATTTGATTTGACACTGACTGATAAATAAAAGTTTTCATGAAAATGAAAACAATAAAGGTTATTTGGAAAGAGTGGAGCACGAGTGAAATTAATTTATTAATTTAGATTAATAGATTTAGATTTACTTGACACCAAACGATGTTTACATTTACAACTCGATTAGTGAAACCGGACAATCAGTTTTTAAACGACACGATACTATACTACACGACACGGCTGGACCAGTGAGACCGCCGCCTAATGTAGTTATTATTTACTTACATTGAGCACAGTTGCACTTGGAACTTATAACTGATAGCATTGCGTGTTTTCATTTTAATTCTATATACAGGGTGTAATCATACTTCGGGAAAAAAATAAAAAGGCGTATAGTACTGACCAAAATGACTAAAAAAGGCTTAATCAATATGGGTCCGATCTTCAATAGTTTCCGAGATATAAGGCAGTGAAAAATTAGTTTGTACGGTGTTTATCTCTCTGTTATCTCAAAGACTGTAAAAGTTACGACTTCGATAAATAAGGCTTTTTGTTTACCTGTCCTAGGTCAACTTAGATTATATAATTATACTAAGTTAAATGTTGTGGCAACCTTGGTCAATATTTGATTTTCAAATAACTTCGATACTATTAGAAATTGAGAAAAATGTTTCATATAAAATTTTATTGACTTTTTATAGTCTATTTACTGACATAGATAACATTTGGTTCAATCACTATATTTGTTAATTTTCTTTGATTCTAATAGTAAATGGCCTGTTTCTCGGAAACAGTTGAAGATCGGACCCATGTTGATTAAGCCTTTTTTACTCATTTTGGTCAGTAATAGGTATATACCCTTTCACTTTTCTCCCGAAGTATGATTACACCCTGTATATATATATATATATATATATATATATATATATATATATATATATATATATATATATATATATATATATATATATATATATATATATACACACCGGGTGTAGATTTTTTTTAATACTGCTATATTTCTTTACCTGTTCATTTTAGCGCAAAAAAATAAGAATATAAGTTGTTCAAAAATTAATAAGGCTTCCTGTAAAAGCAACTTACATAATCATTCATATTTCAAGAGATATTAATTAAATAAAATTTAATGTTCTTTTAGAAAAATCGTTAAGAGTGCTTTGAAAAATGAAACAAGTAACCTAAACAAATTGTTCACCTGTCTGAATTCCGGAGAAATTGAGTTTATACCTAAAAGAAATTATACAACAAATAAAAAATGCTAAAGTGAATATTTTATTCAGGTTACTTGTTTCATTTTTCAAGGCACTCTAACAATTTTTCTAAAGAACATTAAATTTTATTTAATTAATATCTTGTGAAATATGAATGATTATGTAAGTAAGTTGCCTTTATAGGATGCCTTTTTGATTTCTGAATAACTTATATTCTTACCTTTTTGCGCTCTAATGAATAGGTAAAGATGTATAGAAGTATTAAAAAAATAACATTGAAATGCGCCAGTTTTCATGTCTACACCCGATATATATATTTATAAATAACAAATTACAAAATGTGAAGAAAAAATCACTAATAATATTGTACACATACAAAGAAATTTAATTCTTTAAATTTAAAATAATTTTTTAAACCCCTTCTATGCTTGTTCATAAGTACAACCCTGCGCATTAAAATTATTTGTAGTCAACTGCATTTTGATAAATGTTTTTTTGGTAACGGTATAAGTATAAGTTACCTGGTTTTGAACTTATTCGAAGGATATTTCCTAACACAGGAACGAATGTTCCATACATAGGAAATGCATTTATAAGTTTTGCACATCTACTTCTTGTTTGGTACCAAGTAATAGCCGAGAACACTACAATTAACACAGCTAAAATAACTGTTAAAATTATCATGTTGCTTGTTTATTGGACAACTATTAAGTTGCAATTGATGAACTAAAAATTTAGAGTTGTATTATTTATACTGAATGTTATCATATCTAAAAAGTAAGTTTCTTCAGATAAGAAATAATTGAACAATTTTTGATTGTTCGTATCTTTGTATTGAAAATAATAATTAATCCAATGCTATTTATATCCGGTCTTCGTGATATAAGCAGGATATGTAACTGAAGAAAATACTTGTTAACGGTTAACCGATATCAAGACCGTTATAATAATAACGGTTTTTGTTTAAAAACCGGTTTTTAAAATAGTAAACCGGTAAGTATAACGAATAAAAGAGTTCAATTCGACATTTTTATTATTTATCTATAAATATGGACATATGAAAAATATAAAATATTTTCATACAAAACAAAAAGTTATACTATGCAGTATGCTCAAATAAGAAACTAACTCGGAAGGCTATGAACAAAGACAGGTGTGTCTATTTGAAAATATTTAATTTAAATGTCAATATGACACGAGATATCGTCAAAAATGTTATATAAAGAAATCAAAACTTTTCTTCTTCGATCTTATTTTATAAATTAGAAAACGGCGAATGGCAATAATCTTACAATACATTATATGGCAAGATTCTTACATGTTGGTAATAAATTATTACCCCAATTTAGGCGGGTGCACTTATTTATCAGTGACTATTTCACTCATAAATATATAAACCAATCCAAATTCAGGATTCTACCTAGTTACCAAGTTTCACTGCGGCAAAACACTGACACAAAAATTATTTCGCACCCTTTAAGCCAATAAGATGTCATATTTTTACAAGTGAGTTTTGATAAGCGAAAATTTTTTGACGTTTTAGAAACATATTGTTTACATACCTGTCAAAGTCTGTATGTTTTCAGTGTTATCAGTTTTTATTAAAAACGAGTCGATTCGGACAGGAATCTATTTAAAACGTTAAAAAAGCAAACTGAAACATAATACCTCTTAACACAATAAAAATTACAAGATTTTTGTCAAGAAAAAAATTATATAAATGATTACCTGATTTTTATTTTGGAAATAGTCATCCGAATACCATTCGTGGTTAAATTTTATCCTGGAAAAATTTTCCGATTGCTTTACTCGAGCCTGTTGCAAATTTATCTCGTGACATTGATCAAAAATCACTCGTTTGACAACTCGTGATTTTTTTGTCAATGACACTCAATAAATTGCTGGGCAACCGGTTCTCGTAACAATCTGAAAAATTTTCCGGCAAAAATTTACCACTTAGGCTCGGGCCACACTATGCGTTTTGGCGGGACCGGTTTAACGGGACCGGTTGACCGGGAAGACGACAACTTATTGTTTTAAATGAATGCGTCCACACTGATGCGGTTGCGGTCCGGTTGCCGGACACTACCGCAGCATGTTGTGGTTTGACCGGACGGTCAATTTGCCGCATGACAACTAAAACTCATTGGAAATAATGCGAGCGTTCACAAGGGTCTGGTTTTATTTTTTAATAGACAACGTATACTATTTGGACTCTGTACTGATCAGACATTAGTCAGACTGTGTTCAAATTGGGTTGTCAATGCTGCCGTCCTGTTTAGCGGGATATATGTAGACGCTGTATGATCCATCCCGTTTAACCGGATGCGGCTATACCGCTCCCGCTAAAACGCATAATGTGGCCCGGGCCTTATGATATATATATATATATATATATATATATATATATATATATATATATATATATATATATATATATATATATATATATGAAAATAACTCAGTTCGTATGTTTTATAACTGCAGAAATTATACAGGCTTTCCGGATTTCGAAAGCCGCCACTGGGATCTCGGAAACTATAAGAGATATGATTTCGGTTAACTGGGACATGTGTTGCGGTTTTAGAGGGCCATCTTATGAACGTATCACACTAGCGGTTCAGGCTATTTTTTCACCCGCCAACCGAACCGGTAGCCAATCATCGAACCCGATACTGTCACGTGACTGCCTTGGTTTGACTTGTGCTATAGTTTTCGTCCGTGACTGTGCATCATTTAACTCTTAACTTATCTATTGTTTTTTCACAAGTTCACTGCCGTCTCGAACTGTTCTCGCATTCGATAAAAACAATATGATTGTAAGAACCGCATCCCCCAACCGAACCCACACCCGCTAATGTGATAAGGACTTGAGGAGATATGCTACTGTTTTGACAAAAATTCTCATAGGTTACTAGAAAATGGCGAAAAACTGAATTTGGTTGATATTTTCACTTTGAAATTATTTCTACACCGTCAGTAATCGAGAAAAATGTGTCAAATAAAAAAGTTAGATATTTTTATTGTCTCTCCAGTGGCGTACAAAAATAGTTTTTCTATCGGTAAATTATCGAGATATAATACAAACTTCGATTTTCTTAAATTAAAACCATATTTGATTTTTGCTTCAAAAAATGCTTATTTTTCTCTCTTTCGATTGGTGCGTGCGTGCTTGCGTGAGACAAAAATTTTCCCTGCGTTACATCCGTGTGAAAAGATGATTAGATTTTGGTTATAATTGGTCAAGCGGAAGTATCCTCATTTGAAGATTTTAACAGTTTTTCACATTTAATGTTATTATAAATATTACGTACCTAATGAATATTTTATTTTCTATACGATTTGACTGTATTTTATACTTCATATTAAATGGATATAGGATATAGGGTTAAAAAATTATAAAGAAATTAAACTTCATAAATTAATTAGCTACGGTATAACTTTGGAAACAGCTGCTGTATTAAGAAAATTCTGATTGAAAGGTGTCAGTGTCAAGTGCATTGACATGTATGTTTGTGTTATAATTTTACCGGAAATATAGGATCTTTTTCTAGAAACTTTCTGTATGGAATTTGTATCAAATACATACAACTACCAGAAGGTAATGTTCGAAATGTAAGAAATATAATCTTTTGCAAAGAAATTTGTATAAAATACACAGAACTGACAGAAGGTAATGTGCTAGCCACATCAGATTTTTTTGCCGATTTTAGAATTAATATTAATTTATTAATTAATTTTAACACCTATTTTGAATTTTATCGTGTTCGAATTGTGTAGCTATGCCTGCGCAGTAAAAGTGAAATTTTACAGACTGTTAGCTGTCCAAAAAAATCACACTTTTAATGTCAAATGGTAAAAATATGTTAAAAAAAGATTTAGATATAATTACTAATAGTATAGACATATAATATTTATACTCAACCATTTTATCTATAGAGTGGTGCGAAGGTAGGAGTAGTTTGATCTTGTTTTCTGATTGGATAATATCCCGATATTAATTAATTCTAATCTGCATACTGCATATACATACATATGTTTAGTGATGGGACTTTGCCGCCATTCTAACATCTCGGTACAGCTTCTCGTATCGCTTGGCGATCAGATGACGTCAATTTTACATCATTCGATCGCTAGACAGTCTCAACGAGGAATTCTTGTTTTAAAAAATTTAAATATCGCATATTGAAATTTTTGTCAATAATCACCTTTTAAGGTCCACATAATCAGAAAAATAACGATTATCTGAAAAAGTACTTGAACCCAAATTTATAAGTACTTTTTCAAGTACTTGGTACTTTCAAGTACTTAAAAAACTAAAATAGTACTTGTACTTCAAGTACATTTAGAGGTACTTTCAAGTACTACTTCCGGTACTTTGCCTAGCTTTGTATAGTAGCATATGTATGTTCAGCGTTGCTAATAGTAAAAAAACAATGGTTAATAAGACATGATAATTTACTTATTTATTTTATTTAAATGCATAATAATAAAAATCAATAAAACACCATTAAGAAAATATATATTAAAATATATAAAAAAATAAAATATCCCCAAATAATTAAAAAATTAAAAAGGCAGTCCAACCAGAAATTTTTAGTAATTTAACATTGTCTACAACCTTTAAACAGAAATCCCTAAACAATGATGTAAATTGGTTGATTGGGTGGATTGGATAGGCTAAATTTCAAAATTCGGGACTTTATTTTTATTATACAAACCAAAACATTTCACATATAGGCCATTCGGGGTTTTATTTACGAGTATGTGAAGTATCCTATACACACAAAATGTGACATTGGACCCAGCCTTAGCAACTGCTTCAAATAATTTACCGATAAGATACAGGTAAGGCTTTAACAATTAAAAATTCATTTTTCACCGATTGCTTGGCCTTAGTATAATTTGATTGATAGTTACTAAGCAACAACAATGCTTTGCTTTCTAACAGGCAAATCCTGAGCAAATCTGTTAAGGCCTGTGTCCATGATCCTAGAAATCGATCCGAGTTCTCGGATATAGTTCGCAATTCGATATCTCGGATCGTGGACACTACCAACTCGGACGCAAAAATCGAATAGAAAACTAGAATGGAAAAATGCATTATGTCCCATTTTTTCGTACAAGTTGCTAATTTCATTTAACTGTTACCAATTTAAAATCTTGACGATTGATGTTTGATATTCTTGAAAATGATAAGGTTATAAAATATTACATAATTATACTTATTTTTGATATTGATTACAAATAATTACTTATAAACAAAATAATATATTCGTTGTAAAAATTTAATTTACTTACTGCCGGGATAATTTTTGTTTTCTATTTTTATTAGTTTTTAATATTGGTAGAAATGGCTGAAACTAACTTCATAAATTCGACCAACTTGACATCTGTAGTCATACAAGTTCAATGTTTATGATAAAAAAATGTGATCGAGAACTCGGAACGATTTTTAGCATCGTGGACACAGGCCGTAAGACCTGTAAGCAAATCTGTAAGGCCTGTAACAAATTCCGATCAAATTGCAATTCTAATCACACGAGGGGCTAAAACAGACGCAGGACTGGTTTGAAAGCTGCATTTCTCCCGAAATGTTGATGGTATTCCTTATTAACGCATAATTGTCTTCTAAAATTGACAGATATATTTCATTCTGTTTTTCTGTAATATTAATGGTCTATTAATTAATAATTAGTATTCATTTGGGCTTTAAAAACAATAATGCAATAATAATTTGTATACCTACATTATTTTTACTTATTTAGTGAAAAACACAACACTGTGACAGCTTTCCGCATCAAGTACAAAATATTTATGAAGTTAGTCGCAAATGTCAAAACGTTAATGAGATCGTAAATGATATGCCTGTAACTCAGCTCGTCACAGATATGTGTTCAGAATTGCCAATGTGTAAATCTGTAAATTGTGTAGTTACATATTTATCGTAGCTTACAGATTGGCTTATAAGTCTGCGGCAATGAAGACATGCGCATGCGAATTGCAACAATTGTTTATATACATATGGGCGTCATTTCAGTTTTTTAACTGGGTTGGCGAGACGAACCGGGGGGTCTGGGGATACCCCGAAAAATTTTTAAAAACTGGCTTTAAATTTTTTAGTTTCTGAAGCATTTTCAAACTTTTTATAACAATTTAATTGCTAACAATTTACCCTAAAACAATAATTTTTAATGATTTGAGTTATTAACTAAACCACATGTAAATAATTATCGTTCATACACAACTCAAAAGTGTGCCTAATTTTAATTTATACACGATAAAAGGAAAAAATCAAGTAAACATGATACAAAAAAAAACTTTAACTTTTACTCAATGTCATCATGTTGTAGACTTGTATTTTTCAATCAAGTATTCGTAATTATTGAGATTTTTACTTAAAAATTCTGAGGTGGCAAAATACTTGCAACCCCCGAATTACGCCTATGTTTATATATCATTCATAAACACCGATTTTTCTCACTTGACCTCACGTCATAGTTTGATGTTCTTATGAATCAAATGGTACTGGTAGTGATGGAAACGTGTTTACCAGCAGATCTCAAACAGTTTTGGGTAGGTACAGGGCATTTTCCAAAATAATGTAACTATTATTAAAATTATATATTTTAACTTAATTGTGTAGTACTGTGCTGTGTACATATTTATACATCTTTAGTTATTTATTATTTACCATAATCACAATTTTTTCATCCATTCATTTAACTTGCATTGTCTGTCTGTCTGCTTGTTTGTTCCAAATTTTTACAAACCATTTTAATCGACTTTCTAACGGTCTACAGAGATGAAACAAAATTTTCTTCATTTTTACATGTTTACACTTGTGGCAAGTAAATGGTTGCAACTTGTTCTTTGATGTTTCAATTTCTGATTTCTTTATAATTAGTTACATTTGGAGCGCAATTTGTCGTTTGAAATCCATATGTTCGTAATCCAAAATTGTTCAAAATTTAACCTAAATTTGTAAATTTTATACTGAATGATTTCATTCTTAAGCTAACCTACTGCTCCATTTTACGATTATTATTATATTTGCCAAAGAACGAAAATCGTTGTAGGAAATGGTAAATATCATCAATAAATTAGAAAAATAAGATTGACATTGTCAAATATTCTACATTGAAATTGTCAAACCTCCATTTTACGATTATTCCTAAGGTTATATGTACCAAAGAACGAAAATCATTGTAGGAAATAGTAAATATCACCAATAAATTATAAAAATAAGATTGACATTGTCAAATATGTACATCAAAATTGTCAAACCTACATTTGAGTTATTTCACACATTTTTTGTCCAAACTGAAATTCATACTTCTCGAATGTCGCGACACTAAAGGTACATTCACAAATGAAAATTAGGTTTAGATTTATGGTTTATCCTTCTCTAAATCCAAATCATAAAACAAAACATTGCAAGGTCTGAACTTTACGTTTATGATTTAGTTTGAAGTCACAATCTTTACCAATGTCTGAAATGATAAAGATATATACACCCATCTGTATTTAGTATCCACTTGGTGGATTCGGCTTTTTAAACAAATGCGAGAAGAACATGGAAACTGGCATAGCTTAATTGCTGAAATATAACCAATAATGCCAAGCGAATGACAGTTTCAAGGCGCACAGGTGTCTTGTTGAGTACTGCTCTACCGATATTTTAATCTTGTTTTTGAGTATTTACACAGATGTCTGTACATATCAAAACTAATTTTCAGGTAATTTAAACTTACATTTATGAATGACTTAGGTACTTAAACCTAAACAAAAACCATAAACCTAATTTTCATTTGTGAATGCACCTATAACGTAAACAAAGTGAACCATAAGGGTAATTTCACTAATTTTGCCTGAATTTGGGCTGCCAACGAGCATGCAAAAATATGAAGTACCACTACTGTCGAATGTTATATTCAAATTTCGTATAACTAGTAACTATCTTTCTCTAAAAGCGTTAGTAAGACAAAGATGAAGCTATTAAACATACCTAACGAAGATATAATATAGGAAACAATGAGGAAGACAGAGATAAATATAAAATTATTTGGTATTTTGTGGTTCAGAAATCAATGACGTGAGGGTGAAGAGGAATCGGTGTGTATCTACTGTGGCGAGAGATAAAATAAACTTCAAGTTAATTAGGATCTGTACAGGTTTAAAATCAAAGTTAAATTATAAGTATAATTTTTTTGAAATATAAATACATAGCTCCTTTTAAGCTTTTATTGTTACTACACGTATCTTGACCTGAATTTAATATGAATTGGTCCCTTCACTCTCAAAACTATATCTACAACCCAAGTTAAGTCTTTCGGCGAATCAATTGGCTCCAAAGTAAAATTCCGTAGCACTGTTGACAAAATACTCTTCATTTCCAACATGGCGAATTTTTGACCTATAACGAAACCACAGTTATTTTTAAATTATAAAATAATATCACCATATTTTCCTACCAATGCAATTTCTCGGTCCCGCACTAAAAGGAATATATGTATAAGGATGTCTTCCTACTGAATTTTCAGGAAGAATTCGATCAGGATCGAATTTTTCAGGATCTGGGAAATATTTAGGATCCCGATGAATATTGTAGATATGTAGGAATGTTTCTGTTCCCGCTGCTGCTACGTGGTGTGCTAAAAATGATTAATTTTACTATGAGTTTTACTAGAAACCATATTGGTACTAACTTAATTGAACATTTCCTGTTATGTACCTTGTAATAAATGGTACACTTGGATATATTCTAAGACACTCTTTGATACAAAGTTCTAAACATTTCATGTTTTGCAAATCGTCGTATGTTGCGTATCGTTTAGAATCACCGAATATGTCATCTAATTCGGTTATTACTTTTTTCTGTAAACTCAATATTATGTATTACTTATTACTTGAATATGTGTAGTAGCCATATTGTAAGATCTGTGTTTTTTAAAGCGTTTAGGCGTTTTATGATACTCGGCTAGATTGTCAAACCTTCATTGTCGTTGTTATACAATCTGGCTAGACTTTTTATAAAATGTCTAAGCGTCTAGGCGATTTATAAAACGACAAACGGCTTACTTAGCATGTATATTGCTCTAAATAAGTATAACAACATTAATCTGACATTCCTAATCTAACGCACAAAATTCAACCCAAATTTTCCAGGCGTGACTTTCCTCATTAGGTTTATTTCTGTTACAATTTGACCTTAAATTGTTCGATTTATAAAACATCTAACCAGAGAGTGAAACATCGCAAAGTCAACGACAGTTTGACGGTTTATAGAATCGGGCTACGACATATGTAATTCTACAGAAATAAATCATTGACATGTAGATTTTTTAAGGAAATCCAGATTTTAATTGACCATTAAACGAATATTAAATAAAAACTGGCAGTTAAATTTCAAAAATCGCTGCACCACCTAAAATTAACTTCGGATGTTATGTGAAAATGAAATAAATTTTAGGTTATTGGATCAAAAAATAGTTTTTAAATAAGGTACTGTGGGCCTTGGAAATCCATATTTTATTTGTTACTAAAACTGTACATTGTTCAACACTTTTAGTAACAAATAAAATATGGATTTCCAAGGCCCACAATAGTACCTTATTTATGTAAAAATGAAATGTAATAATAAAATAAAATGTAAATATTTAATTCAAGTTGGACTCGTCTTTTCCTTATTTATTTTAGGCCTAGAATTGGATTAAAAAATTACATTATTTGTTAAATATACTTATCTTGGTGCAACGATATTAAATCTATTTATAGTTTCCTTATTAATTAATAATAAATATTTTCATAATCATTCATTGTTTTTCTTACTTGGTGATCTGGATTATGAGCTAACAGTAGTAGTGCAAAAGTTATTCCAGCTGCCATGGTATCATGACCCTGAAATAAAAATATTAATTAAATATAAAAGATTAAAACATTCTATATTAAAAGTTTAAATATATATTCCTCGACTGGATCATAGTATTACTGGGAAAACTGGGAGGAAAACAGTCCGATGTTATAAAAATTTTCAACTCAGTAGTTTACATTTTCTTGAAGAAGGCATATTTTGTGCTGAAACGTCGGCTATGTAGTAAAACAATTTTCAAACGTTGTCATCGGACTTTTTTCTCCAAGTTTTCGCAGTATTTTATATTAAGATTGAATTATTTTATTCATTTATTAATAGTTTTGTCTTACTTCGAAAACGAAAGTGTCAACTTCTTCTGCAATTCCATCATCATCAATGATGCCTAAAAGACTTTTGGCATAAATCAAAAGATCTAGCATGGCTAAGCGCTTTATCGGTTTGACATCCGATGAATCCAAGCCTGTTACATCGCTGTCTTTGAAAGTTGCAGTTCTCTCACGTATTATTTTTCTAGTTACTTTATGTAAAACTTTTATTAATCTTTTTTCTTTCCAATAATTTGGGCTGAAATAATATATCATATCCAAATGAATCCATGGAGAAAGGGCTCTTTTTATTAATACCTCTGCAAGTCTACAGAAATAATTAGTTAGTGCAAAATAATTAAAAAGTAAACGTACTCAGTAATAGCGTCATAGTAGCTGGTATGTGATTTATCAGTTTTATCTAATTCTATGCCCATTGAAGTTTCTAAAATAATAACACAAATAATATATGCTTTTGTTTTTAAACTGTCTGTACTATCCGGTATGTATATTGTACATTTAAATATATTAAAGATTTAGGTAAAATACTAATTTACTACAATAATTATAATACAACCTCTTAATTTGTTGTTTATTTTATTTAAATGTATTATAAGTTCTGATAGATTTTTTATAACTAATTTACTAATTTTATAACATACATAAGAAATGTAAAGAATACGAAGATGAATCTGAAAACATGTTGCAAATTCGTTTCTTACAAAACTCGTTCTAAAGCATTTGAGTAAGTAATGGCAGTTTATTTTTAAAACTCTTTGTACCACATAATTTTAAATTTCATACTTTTTAAGTAGCCGGGCGACGCTAAATCTTTCCATAAAATGTAGTAGCACTAGTAGTCCCTTTTATTTTTGACGGATTTTAATTACAGCGGTCTGCAATGTCTCCCAAATTTATATTTTCAATTTCCACACTTTTCTCCCTTCCCAATGGCGCTACAGCCCAAATCGGGCCTTGGTCTCCACTAACTTTCGCTTCCATTCTTCTCTGTTTGATGCTGTACTTTTCCAGTTCTTAATACCTAACGACTCCGCATCTTCGGCAACGCTGTCTTCCCATCTCTTTCTGGGTCTACCTTTTGGTCTGGTTCCACCCCATTTGCTGTTTAGTACTCTTTTGGGGTTCTTATCATCGTTCATTCTAGCTACGTGTCCAGCCCATCGCAGTCTTTGTATTTTCACAAATTCCGATGCGGGAATTCCTTATATTTTTCGTATAGTTCGTAGTTGTATCTAATTCTCCAATAACCCTGCTCATTAACTGGTCCTAATATGCGTCTTAATATCTTCCTTTTAAAGCTGTTAATTGATTCTAAAGTTTTTTTTGTCATAACCCATGTTTCACTGTCATAGCAGAAAATTGGTCTTAGTATGGTTTTGTAAATTTTGACTTTTGTTTTCCAGTGTACGTCTTTCGATCTGAAAGTTGAGAGCAGGGCAAATTACGCTTTGTTGGCTAGGACGATTCCTCTTCGTATTGTTTGTCTTGATTATTTTAGTATCTTCGTTTTCTCTGTATCCACCGTGAGTTCTACTTCTTTAGCTTTCTGTTTTAGTTCTGTAAATGTTTCTATCGTATTTGCTTCTCTTCTTGCCATGATGTTAATGTCGTCAGCATAGGCGGCTATTTGTACTGCTTTATTATGCAATAGGTTTGAGCTATTTTCTGAGGTTTCTTATTACGTATTCTAGAGCTAAATTGAATAATGTTTCAATCCTCTCGTTACTGCTATTGGTTCAGTTAGTTGATTCTGTATTCGTATTTGCGCTTCTGTCAGTTCCATTGATTTTTCAGTTACCTTTACCAGTTTTTCTGGTATGCCGAATTGTCTCATAATTGTATAAAGCTTTTCTCTATTGATAGTGTCGTATGCCTGTCGGAAATCTACGAATATTTGGTAAATGTCTATGTTGTGCTCCCACCCTTTGCTCAGTGTTTGCTTTACTATAAATAGTTGGTCTATTGTTGACTTTCCGGGTCTGAAACCCGTTTGATATTCATGTATTATTATTTTGTTCCAGTCCGCACTTTTAGCTATAGTAAATAAATACCTTAATCGATAAGTACGTGTACCACCTTAAAAAAATTCTTGATTCCTAGTTCCTATTGAACTTTCCGCCCAATTTTAAAATGCGGTGTCGTTTAACGATGATACAATAATTGTTTTAATAATATTAAATAAATTGTATTATTTGTGTCTTACCACATATGGTACCTAACGTTAGTTCTTTAATTATATGTTGAACATCGGTTTTGGGTTTTTTACATTCTTGGTTTAAAGTTTCAATAAATTTTTCGGATTGATTACAAAATATTTCGACAAACATTTGCAATATATTGTAGTGAAATGCTGGTGTTAACTTTTTTCTTCTCTGATGCCATTTTGCCCCTAAAATTTATATTGATTGCACTGTTCGCAAGTGGTATTATGTTACTGCTCTTAAAGTATTGGTATTTTCACAGATTAGAAATAAAAAATGAAAAGTGTATGAGAAAAACGTTTAATATTTCAAATACAATTTAAATGATAAGTTTTGCATTTCATGTAATTAAATAAATTCAATTTACTCCACCTGTACTTGTTAATAGTCCAGTTCCTAACCAGTTTCCAAACAAGTCATAAATTTGCCCCTTATTGATATGTTTCGTACT
>OY720451.1:21816323-22098823 GCA_963082715.1 Harpalus rubripes
ATATATATATATATATATATATATATATATATATATATATATATATATATAAAAGGTGTTTCACAACTCGCGCCCCAAACGAAACTGACACTTGCCTACGACAATAGGTTACCAACAAATAGAAGAAAATAATTTGCGGCTGCTTGCATAACGGAGACTTTTTAATCCACCAATCCCGGAAGGATATCTTGAGGTGTGATGATATTATATCCAAAATAAAACTGGTTGCTAGGTTTTAAAAATACTACTAGTGAGTTACAAAATTTGTTTGCCTTACTGTAATTTTGACACTTTAGAGTTGACTTTTCACTGTCAACAAATTTAGGTTAGCGAAGGTGTCATCCGAGATCATTATTTATATCGTACAGTGCAACGTGTTGTAGCACCAGTTTCTTTTGGATCTGGCATAACTTGACCGGTCTCATGCGTCCTTGCGATGGCTTTCAATATCACTTTATGATCCACAAGATTTCTATCCGGAAAACGTCCACATTCTCTCCGAAAATTATAATCATTTCTAAGTAATCAGCGGCTGAATACATAGTAAGAATTTGCCTTTTTTTATTCACGTTGTCAAATTTAATTTGACACTGACATTTTTCGAAAACTACAGTCGTCCACACATTTTAAAGAAGATTTGATTTGTATAAAACCATAGTAACGTAAAATTACGGCAAACACACGAAATTACACATCCGAGTGCAGTCTCGTGTTTCCTCATTCGCTCTGGGGCGCGAGTTGTGAGACAGCCTGTATATATATATATATATATATATATATATATATATATATATATATATATATATTACATCATATTAAATTAGCCCCCCGCTTTTTGATGACGTCTTTCATCCAGTCTTGTCCTGACCCTAAGTCGTTTAACAGAACCTTTTCGTATCGTCTTTCTTTCTGAACCTCTCTGCACGATATCCTTAGATGCCTAAATATTTGCTCTTCTCTCTCGCATAGTTTACACCATCCCTCTTCACTTGACAACCAGTATTTGTTGTTTCTCTCTGTACAAAGACTAAGGCACTTAGGTTACTAAAAGAGATACTAATTTCAAAAGAATATTACTCTACTGAGGAATTTAGCACTGATTGTAAAAATAAAAACTTCATGTTGACGCAGTTATTTTTAATATGTCTTTTGCACATAGTTTAATGCTTGTATTTGTGTTTATACTCCGTATCATAACTGCACTGTAGCACATATATTAATTTTATTGTCATAATTTATGTAAGAGAGATTTAAAACCGGCTTATTAGCCGAATCTCCCTTCTATAGTTAAATAAATAAATAAATAAATAAATAAATAAAATTACCACAACTGAATCTGGCAATCGTCTTTCATCCAGTCTTGTCCTGACCCTAAATCGTTTAACAGAATCATTTCATTTCGTTTTTCTTTCTGAACCTCTCTGCACGATATCCTTAGATGCCTAAATGTTTCCTCGCCTCTTCCGCATAGTTTGCCCCGTCTCTCTTCAATTGACAACCAGTATTTGTTGTTTCTCTCTTGATTACCACAACTGAATCTGGCAATCGTCTTGATATTTTTCTTTTCGTCCAGTATATATTATTTATATTCTGTCCATCCGTTTCCGCCCCGTAGAGTAAGATACTTTTGACTATGACTTCAAACATCATTCATCTTTTTCTGGGATTTCTTTGAAATTTTCTTTCCCCTAAACTCCATATTTGTTTCATAGAGGCAAATGCTTTATTATTTTTTTGATGTTCTAAGTGCTTTATGGGTTGATTGCTTCTCTGAAATGTGTATCCTAAATATTTTAATTCTTTTACTTCTTTGATATTTTCATCAGCCCACTTTCAAATTTCTTTTCTTTCTCTCCCTCCGCCTTTTTTAAATTTCATTATTTTTGATTTTTCAACGTTTAATGATAATTTTTTCTTAGTTAAGTATTGTTGCAACCTTTTTATCATGGTTTTCATATTTGTTGTTTTTTTTTGTGACTATTACTATGTCGTACTTTCGAGCTAGTTATGAACACTATTTGACAGACGACCACAAAGAATAACAAGTATTTTCTAGAATTTTATTTCAATAGACAATTCAATACCTACTGCTTTTTTGAAACAATCCAACAAGGCAAAACTGCCTGGTTGTGATGATTTGGTCTCATTATTGCGATATAATCATATCGTGCTTATATGATGTTCATATCATGCTAGTTGTACGATATTTTATATTTTCGTAAGTAGGCTACTGTTATCAATGATATTCAAAGATCAATATCCTTTAATTAGGAAATACTTATTTGACCAGAGTAATACAATGACTGGTTTATTTAAACATACATTAAAAACAACTATATAAACAACAACAACCATTGACAACGAAAAGGACTCAGCCATCTTGTTGATTACATAATTATTGACAGGTTGACACTGATAATGACAAGTGACTGTGATACTGACAAGAAGATTGACAATGACACTGACAAGTAATAAAATGTTTTACTTCATTAGTTGCGGTATCTATTATTTTCTGAAACGGTCGTCCAAAAAAATAATTTTTTAAAATATATTATCTGTCCCGTAAAATTTTATGGGATCCTTTACAAGTGCGATACCGGACGACCCTCAAAATTCGTTACATTGGTATATAACATTGGAAAACAGTATTATAAATATATATATATATATATATATATATATATATATATATATATATATATATATATATATAAGTAAATTAAATGTTTTTTTATTAATTAAATTGAAATGTATTGACAAGTATATACTCTATCCATTTTAACTATAATCGCATATCGAGATTTTGCTAAATGACCACGTTTTAAGGTCCCAAGAATCCAATTTTAACATTTTTACGATGATGTCTGTGTGTATTTATGAATCCTCCACTCTAACTCAAATACTATCATTCAGATAATTTTGTAAACCTTGTATTTCAAACTTTTTCTATAATGGCAAGAGAACATTACATTTTGGTAAAAATCGGATAACCGGAAATGGCACTTTACTAGAAGCTCAAAATAGTTTTACTTCGAAAAATACCTTTAAATGTTATTTTTTCGAGACTAATGTTATTATAAAAATTAAACATTATTAAATTTTCTCCTGATTTGCATTAATACTTTTTCTATATATGTTATGGATAAATTTATAAAAATAAATATAATTTAAGTCTCAGAGCCTGGGCTTTAAACAAACAAAAGGCAGTTATTCAAATGTATGTAACTGATAGAAAAATGTCACTATCAAAGAACTATAATCATATGAAAATAATATGAGTAACGTTTTAAAAAAAAATACAATACAATACAATATAATAGAAAAGGAATTCAATACAGTTTCCAGCATAAGTAAATATGTAGGTATGTACTTAGATTAATAAAAATTAACGATACAAAAAAATGTTTAAGCTTATCCTCATTTTTGGATTAGTGAATTCTATTCTATCCCGGTATTTAAAAATTAATCTTAATTTTATTATATCTCCGGTTGCTCAATGGTTGAGCAACGCCTCATGTCATAAGTGCCCTCTGGGCTCTGGGTTCGAATCCCACTCAGGCATGAATGTGTGTGAATGCGAACCCACTCTGTAATTGGCATTTATTCTGTAAAAATGTCGTTATATAACAACTATCGTTATTTATAAATGTAACGATGTGATCCTGAACGACATTTTGTAAAAATCGTATTCACTAAGTAATGTCGTTATAAACGTCCTCATACTGTTTGTCACAACGACTTTAGCCAATTTTTTTAGAAAAGTTAGTAGCTATTATTGAAAATCGTACGACACTAATAATAGCCAATAGAAAAATTGTATTGTATTATAAGTGAAAATTAAATTGTCATTGTAATGTGCATAAAATATTTACCGGTTTCTAGATATTATTCCATTGTTTACATGTACAAAAGTAGACTGGTAACTAAGTAATAACTGTATCTGTATGGGAATATTATTACTGACTTATCAACAGCGGTCTACAAAATGAAAATAAAATCAAATAAAAGTATAATGCTCTTCATTAATATATACAGATAACATTGGTGTATCGTTCTAAACAAGGAGGATCAGGAGTGTGCACTCAATGTTAAAACAATAGAACCGCCAAGGCGGAATGTCGGTTAGTTGGGGACCTGGCCGCAAGATGTCTCTCATGACAGTTTTCCAAATTTTTTTTATTAAAATTTAATTTCTTTTACAAATAAACTTAAAAGAAACGAAATATTGATATATTATGTTATTATATTTCATCAAAAACCTGTAGTACAAAAAAATAGATATATAATACATACATTTGCTAACCTACAATACATAATCAACAACATAATTAATTAATTTCACGGTATTTTAAAATAGTTATGAAGTTAATAAGGGCGTTTATACATTATACTGAAATTGAGTTGGTTAAAAATGGTACTTTATAATTAAATTCATTTATATTAAATGAACAACTAATTTAATGGCAAATTTTTATGGTCCGCTTAAGCAGCAAGATTTAAGGTACAGTTTGTCAACAGAATTAAATATAAATATACCAAAAATATACCATGATGATCTTTATGCCTCCTCTGATTTGTATTCTTGTATTTCTAGGATAGAGTCACGAAATGTGTGGTTTACTTTCTTCAATCATGATAAACCCATTAACTGCATTTTCTGTTTGATAATAAAAGTTCAGAAAATTTTGTTTCTCTAAATAATAAACCGAATAATATTACCTTTTTAAGTTATTGTTGTTGAACACCTAATTGATTTGGAGTGGCTTCTAATCAAAATATATAATTAATATACAACTAAACGACATAACCTCTTCGCCATCTACAACAAAAATTTAGTAATTGTTAATTAATATCATTATCTCATGAAGTGAACTTATTGTTTACCTTGAAGAAAATTCACAGAATGCAACAAACCGTTCTTAATCAGAAAGTACTTTAATAAGACGCGAGAAAAATCGCAGTGAAAACTTTAGAAAAATTTCTAATTGCTGTTTGTTTGCGATGTCAGTATGTTGCCAAGGAGACGATTAACTGCTTGTTCATTGGTTAATTTAAATGCGAATAGTTGGGGACCTGGCGGTTAGATGGCGCCACAAATGACAAAGGTTGCCAATATAAGTGAACTCTCCTGTTCCTCCTTGGTTCTAAATACAAATACGGTATACTTTATTCTAAAATAATAAACATGAGGAATAAAGCAAATAATTTGAATATTTGTCATATTGACATATGTCAAAAAAATTGTTCTCTTTACCATAGCATTCTAAAAGTAGCATTAACGAAAGAATTTCAAAAAATAATTTTTATTAATATAGCCTTCATTTTTTGAAACTGATAAACTATTAAACAAACCACGGATGTTATGAATCATAACAAGCCTTAGATGTCTTAAAATCCTCGCTCTACGAGCTCGGATTTCAAAATGACATCTTCGGCAGTTATGATATACATAACATTCCTAGGTATGTTAATAGCTATAACATTATTCTTTTAATTATTATTACTTTATTGAGTAAAGAATATTTGTAAAAAAGGATTATCAAATGGATTAATATTATCCCATAAAAGACTTTGATGACCACAAACATTTCTTCTAAAATGTGTAAAAAAATGTAATTATGATTATTAATTATATACATTGATGCATGAATAAATGTTATGTTACCTATTTTCCTTTTCTTCCTGCGCAAATATAAATAATAAATTAATTAACCCTTCCATTTGCTAACATTTGACATTAACGGACTGAATAACGACAAGTGAATCCATATCGTTCACGATCTATTTAAAATAACGACAATACGATTTCAATATAACGACAGTGGGTTTGCAGAATACGCTTTTTGAAAATTATCGTTATTTGACAACATTTTCATCATAACAATACGTTATGGTATAACGACATTCTTACAGAATAAGTCAGTTAATCCTGGTGAGCGCTTTAAAAAAAGGTAGTTACTTAGATTAGATTAGATAGATATTTTAAGAAATAAATTGTCAAAATTAGAGTAATATTCGCTAATCAAAAATAAGGAATAACAATCTTTTTGTGACTCGGGCTTTATTTAGCGGGAGGTATTGTTTTTTGATTATAAAATAATAATAATAAATACATTCAAATTATACTTATTTTGTTTTGCATATTATGCGATTATTATTCTAGGCCTTTTCGATAGTTTTTTATGGCATTATTGATAAATTACGTTAATGAATACAAGAAACAACAATGCTAAAATACACGCCAATGTATAGGAACTAACTTACGGTATACGTCGCCTTATCAACAGATTCTATAACCTGTGTAGGAAAAAGAAACTATACTCTCTCCGTTTTAACTATAGAGCATTGGGTGAAATAGGGCCTAAGATTCTAGCTATCTGATTAGTTCAAACGTGAACCGAGTTTACACAGTAAAATAATTGACGCGAAATTTAAATTTGCTTGACAACTGTATCAATTATTTTGACGTCTGTCAATAGGACACGATTTATTACATATTATTAATTTCTGTTCAGTTCTGTTTGGTAAGTATATTATTGTTCACTTCGTTTATATAATTTTCATAGTGTTGTGGCGTTATATTTCATATTACATAGTTTTCGTTGTGCGCGTTTTCTTACTTTTTAGTTAGTAGTTCGTTAATTTTGTTATTGTTCTCTTCGTAATATTATGGATAAAAATAGATAGGTATGTACGTATAAGACAAAATTACTGAAAAATGTCAATACATGTAAAAACGGCCGCGCTCGAAACGCCATCTAGTCTATAGTTAAAACTGACAGAGTATAGGTACTTCATCAAATATGTGTGTCTTTAACAATCATATACTCTTTATTATGCAATGACATTTTTACTTGAATAATAGTACCATATAATATTATGCTATTCATACTACTCCTGCCTTGATCTAAATTTAATATGAATTGGTCCCCTCACTCTCAAAATTAAATCCAAAACCCAAGTTAAATCTTCCGGCGAATCAATGGGCTCCAAAATGAAATTACGTAGGACTTTTGACAAAACACTCTTCAGTTCCAGCATAGCGAATTTTTGACCTGTACAGAAATCACTCTAATTTTTAAGTTCTAAGATAATAACAACACGTTTTCTTACCAATACAATTTCTCGGTCCAGCACTGAAAGGAATATATGTATAAGGATGTCTCCCTACTGAATTTTCAGGAAGAAACCGATCAGGATCGAAATTTTCAGGATCTGAGAAATATTTAGGATCCCGATGGATATTGTAGATATGTACGAATATTTCAGATCCCGCTGGTGCTACATGATGAGCTAAAAATAATTAATTTTATCACATATGTATTTTAGTCAAAATCATATAAATATGTGTACTAACTTAGTTGAACATCTTCCTTTAAGTTCCTTACAATTAAAGGAACACTCGGATACAACCTAAGACTCTCTTTTATGCAAAGTTCTAAATATTTCATGTTTTGCAAATCGTCGTATGTTGCATTTCGTTTAGAATCGCCAAATATTTCATCTAATTCGGTTTTTACTTTTTTCTGAAAACTCAATATAATATGCAGAAAAAAATAAAAGAAGAAAAATTCTCGGAAATGCAGTCAAGATAATATGTTTATTTGATTATGCCGACGTTTCGATCATACTATCATCATCCTCAGGGTTACTATAATATAATAAGACAGAAAAATATATTTTTAATAAGTAATAACAATTAATACAATATAGTATAACTTACAATCAAGTCAGGTGAAACTAAGAAATATTTGTACCTTACTTATATTAAGTACACCTACCGAAAAATACAGTAGTTTCATATAAATTTTGTTTCATTCTGTCTGTTCAGTTAATAATATCCATATTATAAAACATATTGTTCTTTATTACAATTATAACGAGTGTATTTTCACATTAATTCACAAATGGTTAATATTGTGTACAAATATTTTTTAGTTTCACCTGACTTGATTGTAAAGTTATACTATATTGTATTAATTGTTATTACTTATTAAAAAAATATTTTTCTGTCTTATTATATTGTAGTAACCCTGAGGATTATCATACTATGATCGAAACGTCGGCATAATCAAATAAACATATTATCTTGACTGCATTTCCGAGAATTTTTTCCTGCATCATTTTCCCAGTCGATCATCGTTACTCCAATCAATATAATATATTATTTGTGTATGTAATTCAACAGATAAATATCATTGACATAGAAATTTGTTAAGGAGAAGTAAATATTAATTTTTTCATAAAACAAACACAAAAAGATTAAAAAAATTAGTACTTAATTTATGAATAGTAACACCAAAATATTTTTAAATGTAATTTAAGAATATTCAATTAATATTTAAATATTTAAAGCACAATTAGATTTAATGGCGCTGCACCAAGGTAAATTGTACATTAAAAATTCCAATTTATAAATTGGTTTAATTTTAATTTACTTCAATTATTCCGGCTGTCCCAAGTAATCCTTGACAAGCAAATTAACATTTCATCAAATATTATCTGCCCCGTAAAAATTCATTGGTTTCTTTATATATAAAATTTTAAAGCATAATATTTAGAACTTTCTGATTCAAAAATTTTTGAGTTTAGGTCTTTAGTAACTGAGTAAACTTAAGTTAAAATCTTTGTAAAAATAAATCTAGTATTGTTTCAAAAAATTAACATCGAGTTAATTGTTATAAATTATTATTCACGAAAGATGACTATCAAGGTCATTTGTGAGCCGTCTGATATAATATTACTTGCAGATAACTTCATTGCATTTCATATGCATAGGCGTGCAACATGACATATTTATGGCCACATTTAACTGAAAAAATAAGAGTAATTCATTTGAAAATTATGTTTCTTTCTAACTAATGCCTTTCTGAAAGATTTATGTTCTTCGCTTATGTTTTTGCAAAGTACAAAAACATAGACTTAACTTATAAACCAAGGAATAATAATTTGATTTAAACGTCAACGCCACTGGATAAATATTAGCACAGAGGGCAGTGTACTAGATAATTAGGAATCTGTAATTCTACGACATATGTCATTACTATTTATAGTGTGTTAGAAAGTAATGCCACTATTTACGGATATCTGTCACACCATACAAATTAAATAGACGTAGGTCAAATAATCTTTCTCTTTCTAGTACAAAATGTTACTAAGCTACTGCTATAAAATGCTGTGTATTATTTCTTCGAACAAATAACCTTGAATAGTCATCTTTCGTGAATAATAGTATACTCGGCTAGAGAATTTGTGAGTGAGAAGGATAATTCCATTTCTGTCAAGTGAATTTTATATTGACATCATTGTCAAATTTACGTCAAAATTACTTACTAATGGAACTACATCATTCATTATATGTTTTGATACACATTTTTAACGCAACACTTGCGAACCTTTACCAATTAAAATAATTAAATTTCAATTGTGGAGACAATATGCCCAACTTGTCAGTCAAACGAATGATGAGTAACGAAAATAAAGACAACAAACAAAACATACTCTATCGAGTAGTTCACAAATCCCTGGAAAATAATCTTATATGTATTTTTACATCCCGCCACTCGGCGTGAAGGGAGGTATAGGGATCATGCTAAAAATCGCATATCGAGAATTTGGTAAATGAACATGTTTTAAGGTCCATAGAATTTAATTTTAACATTTTCATGTTTGTGTCTAAGTGTGTGTTCGACCTTTTTCTAATATGTAAAGACCCCATTAGATTTTGGTGTAAATCGGATAACCGTAAATGATACTTTACTTGAAGCTCAAAATAGTTTTTCTTCGAAAAATACCTTTAAATGGTATTTTTTCGAGGTTAATGTTATTATAAAAATTAAAGATTATTAAATTTTCTACAGATCTGCATTAATACTTTTTCTACATATTTTATGGATAAATTTATAAAATTTTCTATAATTTAAATCCCGGATCCTACGCTTTAAACAAACAAAACTCCTTTGTTACGCAGTTATTCAAATGTATGTACCTGACAGATAAATGTCACTGTCAAAGAACTAATCAAAATTAATAATAGTAACATTTTAAAAAGAAAAATAAATAGAACAGTGGGAAAGGAAACCAATACAGTTTCCAGCATAAGTAAATATGTAGGTATATATTTAAATTAATAAAAATTAACGATTCACAAAAAAGTTTAAGTTAATTCTCATTTTTGGAGTAGTGAATTCTATTCTATTCCGGTATTTAATATTTAGTCTTTATTTTATCAAAATATGTAGTTACTTGGATTAGATTAGACTATATATTAAGAAACAAACTGCCAAAATTAGAGTAAAATTCGCTAATCCATAAATAAGGATTAGCTTCATATTTTTTCTGACTCGGGCTGTAAATGGCGGGAGTTATTATGTTGGCCACACCAGAATTTTTATTTAAAATATGGTGTAATAAAAATTATTATAGAACCGTGGATAAGAAGATATTAACTAAAAATAATTACGTATTATGAAAAGCAGATTCATGTACGAAACAAATAATTATTAAATATTAAAACATGAATTAAGTACCTATCTAACAGTCTATTAAATTTTAATGATTAAAGCAACGATTCTTTAAAATTAAATACCGATTTTAGTTTAATGTTTGCTTAATTGTTTTTTGGAGTACTTAGGAGGAAATATTTTTTTAAAAATTCCTATTTCCGTGTTTACGTACATGGTGTTGTATATTGTTTTTTTTTACGTCTGTTAAAAAAGTACCCTTTTTTCATTAATACATGACTTTTTTAACGCTGCGGAGTGAAATAATGAAACGCTACGGCACTATTTTTCACGCACCCATTGCAGACGTAAAAAAATTGTATGCAACTCGTGAGTAAATTATACCTTACTCTACTCACTTGGTACATAAATAACTATTCCTTACTTGATGTTCTGGATTATGAGCTAACAGTAGTAGTGCAAAAATTATTCCTGCTGACGTGGTGTCATGGCCCTGAAATGTTAATCAAAGTTTGAAACAATCCATATTACTGTAATGTGCAGCGCTCGCCGTCGCCGCCACTGTGACTTCCGCTGTCCCCGCCGCTGTCGCAGGGACGAGCGTGAGTCTATTTTTAGCGATGACGCAACAGACATGTCGGTACCTGCTTAATTACGCGGTTGATGTAACCTATTATGTTTCAGTTTTTCTCTAAAATAGTGCTCTAGAAATTTCTCGAATACAAATGCCGGATATAAGCACTGTTAGCGAAGGCATTAGACAGTCTGATATAAATAAGCGTTGCATGTTAAACAGTTGGTGATATAAACAGATAGTCGACAAGTGGTAAACATAAATAAATATAGTTGTATAAATAAATAAGTGAGCTAAATATTGTTTAAATAAATAATCTTAGTGTTTAAGTGTCTTATAATATTCTTCGTTTTAATTAGTATTTCATATTTGTTTAATCGCAATGTTTGTTATATTTATCAGCTTTTAATTATATTTAATATCTATTTATCGTTATAATAAACTTTTGTTTTAACTAATAATAATTGTCTAATATTTACACTTCACCCAAATAAATAAAAACTTACATACTTATGAAAAATCTGTTATTATTTCAGTTATTAAATGGCTTTTTTAAACCACAGCCAAAAATTATGTTATAGACATTTTGATATTTTCAAAATGTATTTGAAAATATCTTCAAATGGAAGATGAATATTATTCCTGAATGCATCGTAATACAGATGGCAATCGGAATATTATATAAATATTATTTTCAAATGGTAGTAAAAAGTTATAATGCAAACTTTCATAAAAGTTAGCTAAAATAATACAATTCTTTTATTTTCAAAGGCCCTACAGCGACTCGACGGTAAATCTTGTACATAGCCCCGCAAAAAAGAACAAACCGGCTCTGATATATGAACATATAAAAAAATATCAAATTTATTCAAAGATTTTGTCTTACTTCGAAAACGAAAGTATCAACTTCTTCTGCAATTCCATCGTCATCAATGATGCCTAAAATCTTTTTGACATAAATCAAAAGATCCAACATAGCTAAGCGCTTCTTCGGTTTTATATCCGATGATTCCAAGTCTGTTACATCACTGTCTTTGAAAGTCGCTGTCCTCTCTTGTATTATTTTTCTAGTTACTTTATGTAAATTTTTAATTAATTCTTTTCCTCTCCAATAATTAGGGCTCAAATAATACGCCATGTTCATATGAAACCATGGAGAAAAGACTCTTTTCACTATTATCTCTGCAAGTCTATAGAAAAATTAGTTTGTTAATTAGCAATGTAATTATTCAATAAACGTACTCAGTAATAGCATCATAGTAACTGATAACTGATTTATCACTTTTATCTAATTTCATGCCCATTGAAGATTCTAAAATAATAGCAAATAATAACAGATTTCACTTCCACCTCACGGATTGGAAATTTTTATGTAGGTGTTGTTTACCAGCATTGTCATAGATCCCTATAATTAAGTAGGCTAAACAAATTTTAATAGATCTGTCAAAAACATTAATAAAATTAAAGGTTATAAATAACTCATTGATTTATTTTGATATTATTGATCTAAAAACAGGATGATTGTGATAGTACATATACCTCGGTGGGAGTTTCATCACAGCCTCGCGCTCTATTTCACTTCGAGACTTCGCCTCTCGGTTATATACAAAGGCGCTCGGCTGTAATGAAACATATCCCATTTCGGATCTTCTATACTATTAGATACCATGTGCAAAAAAGCGGACCACCTACAATATTATCAACCATAATATGCGTCGAATTTGTTTCATTTTTTGAGAAGAAATTGATAGTCACCATTGAAATTTTCAATTGTTTTTGTTTTTGAGTGAGGCTCGGACCACACTATGCGTTTTGGCGGGACCGGTTTAACGGGACCGGTTGACCGGGAAGACAACAACTTATTGTTTTAAATGAACGCGTTCACACCGATGCGGTTTCGGTCCGGTTGGCGGATACTACCGCAGCATGTTGCGGTTTGACCGGACGGTTAATTTGCCGCATGACAACTACAACACATTGGAGATAACGCGAGCGTTCACAAGGGTCTAGTTTTGTTTTTTTAATAGACAACGGTTACTATTTGGTCTCTGCACTGGATCAGATGTTGGTCCGTCTGTATCCGAATCTGGTTGTCATTGCTGCCGTCCTGTTTTGCGGGATATATGTGGACGCTGTACGATCCATCCCGCTTAACCGCATGCGGTTTTACCGGTCCCGCCAAAATCTCGGTTATTATGAGAGATACGGAAATTGTATTTTAAAATTTTTACCTTCCGTCACCTTTAGGTAAGGAAGGCATTGTTTTTGGTCAAAAAATTCGATGGCGAGTTTTTGATGAATAAGTACGTTTTAGGGTCCCTAGAATACGATCTTACTATTTTCACGATGATGTCTGTATGTGTGTGTGTGTGTGTGTGTGTGTGTGTGTGTGTGTGTGTGTGTGTGTGTGTGTGTGTGTGTGTGCGTGCGTGTGTGTGTGTGTGTGCGCGCGCGTGTGCGTGTGTGTATGTGTGTATGTGTGTGTGTGTGTGTGTGTGTGTGTGTGTGTGTGTGTGTGTGTGTGTGTGATTGTATGTATGTGTGTGACAAAATTTTCTAATGCGATAATTAATACTACAATTCCAAAAATTATAATTCTTTCGTATTCCTCTTCGTTACATCCATGTGAAGAGCTGATTAGATTTTGGTTATAATTGGTCAACCGGAAGTACCCTCATTTGAAGTATTGCAATTGATATTGATGAGGGTGAGTCAGTTGTTAGTTTTACCTTCCATTTTTGTAACATTTTGCATGGCATTGATGGACATGAGATGATGGAAAACAGTCACAAACATCCAAGTCCCTAGTGGGAATCGAACCCACGACACCAAGAACCGACCGGTGATGGTCGCTTCGAGCGCTGCAGGAGCAAGCTGCCTCAACTCACTCGGCCACCGAGGCGGCTATTATAAATATTAAAGAATATTTTATTCTCTATACGATTTAAATGCATTTTATACTTCATATTAAATGGATAGAGATAAAAAATTATAAAAATAATAAATATCATATATATTAGCCAGCTATGCTATAACTCTGGAAACAGCTGCTATATTAAGAAAATTCTGATTGGAAAGTGTCAATGTCAAGTGCAGTTGACAGTATGTTTGTGTTATAATTTTACTGGAAATATAGGATCTTTTGTTAGAGACTTTCTGTATGGAATTTGTATAAAATACATATAACTGCCTTAAGGTAATGTACAAGAAATAGAATCTTTTGCAAGGAACTTTCTGTATGACATTTATACAAAATACATAGTACTGACGGAAGGTAATGTGCTGTCCACATCAGATTTTTTTATTTGGTATCTTATGTAGAAGAATGTAGTGGTATCATAACGTTATTATGAACCCTTCTTTTGTTTGCATAGTTAAATAAAAACTGCAATTTTTAGCAAACCAGGCAGGTCGCAGTTCATATTTATTATAGTTTCCACATATCTAATATCTCAAATATGAAAATTAATCATACTTTTAAATGGTTCGTTTTTTTGCCGGTAGTCAGACTAAAGATTAGGTAAAAGAATTTTTAATAATACGAATACACATCAAAACTCCCTTTTAATATTTGAATTCATTCAATTTTCCTGGTTTATGTTAAATACACTATACTCAATTTTAATGGACGACGTTGTTTTACAATCATACATTAATTGTACAAATAATATTATATAGATTGTATTATTTGTTTCTTACCACATATGGTATCCAAAGTTAGTTCTTTAATTATATGTTGAACATCAGTTTTGGGTTTTTTACATTCCTGGTTTAAAATTTCTATAAATTTGTCGGACTGATCACCGAATATTTCGACAAACATTTGCAATATATTGTAATGAAATGCTGGTGTTAACAATTTTCTTCTCTGATGCCATTTTGCACCTAAAATTTACATTTTATACAGGGTGATTCTTGACCTATACGCATAAATGTGAGGAATGATAGTTTGTGATGGGTAAAGACAGATAATAAAAAAAAATAGTAAAAGTTGTTTATTTACAGAGATAACGAATAAAGTTTGAAATTATTTTAGTAGCAATAAACTAATAAAAAATGAATTAACTAGGGTGCTGTGCTACTGAATATTGTTCTGCTTCTCCGTACGCTATCATATCCATAAATTCTGCGTTGGTGAAATGATGCGCCATAATAAAAACTTAAATACACGAAAGATTACGAAATAATGACAGACACGATTGAAAACAATTTCTATGACACTAATGCACAGCACTCTAGTTAATTATTTTTTTATTAGTTTCTTGCTACTAAAATAATTTCAAACTTTATTCGTTATCTCCGTAAATAAACAACTTTTACAAATTATTTTTTTTTCATTATCTTTCATTACCTATCGCAAACTATCATTTCTTACATTTATTCGTATAGATCAAGAAACACCCTGTATATGAAAGAGAAAATTTTAAATATCTGGTTTGCAAAACTTAATTTGGTCTACAATTATTCATTTTCTTTAACCAAATATAGTTCACAAAGTCTATTTATCGATTGTTGAAAAATTGAATTTTTAGTTGTTGAATAGATCTATTTGGTAACAATTGTTAAACTAATTACTTTGTTATAAAATAGTTGGTGATAAGTTTTGCAGTTAAAAAAGAAAAGAAAGGTATTAAAAGATATCTGCAGTACATACATACATACATACATACATACATACATACATACATACATACATACATACATACATACATACATACATACATACATACATACATACATACATACATACATACATACATACATACATACATACATACATACATACATACATATCTTGATTGTATGTACTATTTTTTAAAAACTATCTATTTAAATCAATTATACTATTTATTTCACTTTAGCAAATATGTTCAATGTACTATACCTGTACTTGTTAATAATCCAGTTCCCAACCAGCTTGTGAACATTTCATAAATTCTTCCTTTATCTATATATTTTGTACTGGATAAAATAATCTTCAAAATAATATTTAAATCAAAGTATTATTTTAATTTTATAATTATTTAAATCAATCTCACCTCTGCATCATCTGCTGTGATGATATGTATTGTTGGATACATCCCACACCATGCGCCAAAACTTTGTTTGAAAGAACGCAAGATTTCACGTATTTGTGAAAACATTACATCTTAAAAAATTAAAATAAATGTATCAGAACAATGGAAACAAAAATTGGTTAAGAAAAGAAAAGAACATATGGAGAATATGTGGGACGAATAAAGAAACGAGTTAGATTATATGTATGATTAATAATATAACTAAAACAAAATAAAATTACCTCTTAATCTTAAAAGTAATTTTTATCAAAAATACGTATTTCGAGAGCTAAGTTCTCATTATCAGTGGTACAAATATAGAAAAAATTAAACAGAGTAGGTATAGTAGGAGGAAGAGATCTATTGATAATATTTGTTCACACTGTGCTATCTCAAACTCAAACAGAGCAAAAACATTTTATTAAATTCTATCCAATTCTAAGTTACTGTATAATATTTTGGGGTCTATCAACATAAGTAGAACGTCTTTAAGTTAAATCTACAAGAATTTATTCTTTTAAAAATGAAATAGATCGTTTTCTGTGCCGGTGAGTGTATGTGACGTCAACTGTATTTGGTAAATGTTTTCTTAGTATAGGGTGACCATCCGTCCTGGTTTGGCCGGGACAGTCCCGGATTTCATAGATTGTCCCGGCGTCCCGTCAGGCTTTTGTAATGTCCCGGTTTCTACTAAATTATTAATTTTCTTCTTTTATTTATATCTACACGATGTTTCACCAAAGAAATATATTCTCTAATGTTTGGTGATTGTAAAATGAGAATATGCAATACTAAAATCATATTTGGAAAATATTATAAAGAAAAATTAAAAATAACATAATAACCTGAAGAAAGTATTTGCACATTGTCAAAATAATGAAATTCCTCTAAAACAAATCAATTTACTTATTCAGTTTGCTTTGTTTGCTAAGTCTAAATACAGCAATCTTCGGAAAAAAAATAGAATGAACGTTACCTCCATCGCTAAATTTTTAATAATTAAGACAAATCTTATTGAAACTTGTACAAATTATATAATCTACTAAAAGCAGTCAAGCATGTATTTATGAACTAAAAATTATAACCGCATTTGATAAAAGTATGTTTAGATTCAAATACATGTATGAGAATTTGTATGAGATACATATCAAATAAGCAAAACATCTCATACAAGAGTTCATACACTTTGTTTAAATTTCCTGATACATTTTGAGTTAGCAAGAAATAGCATAAACTTTTAGGCTCATACAAATTTTGTTTCATCACACTGCTATCTCAAACAAATTCTCACACATGTATTTAAATGTAAACATACCTTATTTCCGCTTTTTTTTTGTGGAGCGTCCCGGTTTAAATCTTGAAAAATATGGTCAGCCTATTCTTAGATAAGTTACCTGGTTTATGACTTATTCCAAGGAAGTTGCCTATTACAGGAATGTAGGTTCCATACATAGGAAATTTATTTATAAGTTTTGCACATTTACTTCTGGTTTGGTACCAAGTAACAAATGAGAAAAATATAATTAACACAGTTAAAATTACTGTTAAACTAATCATGTTATTTGATTTTTCCTCAACTATTAAGTTATAATAATTGATTCACTACTATTCAGAGTATTATATAGGTACTTATATAATATTATATCTCAAAGAATGTTTGCCCATTTCGATATTTCAAATTTGTTCAAATAATTGAATTAAGTGATTATTTCTATTCATCTTTGAACTGTAAATATTAACTTGATTAACATTATTTCTTTGTTAAATAATTCTTGAAATGTCATTATACTGTAACGTGGAACGCCCGCCGTCGCCGCCGCTGTAAGCGAGCGTCTATTTATAGCGGGGACGTAATCGCGCTAGCCGGCCGATGTAAACAGACTGGTCGCGACGTGTTTAATTACTTCCGGTCGCCTGAACCTTTTGTGTTCATTGTTATTATGTGTTCGAATATTCTAGAGCTGTTCTAGAAAATAGTGGCAGCTGTATATAAGGGACGTAACTATGATCGAGAGACAGTTAGTTACGTACAGAGTAATAGAGATACTGACATGGAGTGTTAGATAGAAGCACAGCAGTATCGTAGTGAGCGTATGCAGTTGGTGTCGAGTAGGTACTCGGGAAGTTACTGGTATATTGAGATAGCTGTAGCTATAGTGTGTAAGAATAGTAACGGCGAGTCGGAAAGTTACTGGTATACCGGGATAGCTGTTAAAGAGAATACTCGGTACTGTTGAAGAGTATTGGGAAGCTAGGTATATGGGGACAGTAACAGCAAGTGGAAGCTAATACTCGGCATTGGTGTTGAAGAATTGTGGCATACGGACAGTCGGTGATACTAAGGCTGTGGAGGTTAGACAGAGAGTTAAATAAATAGACAGATAGTGTTGTGAAAGAGGTGACTTCTGTCCGAGCAGTTGAATATACAGACGCTGTTGAGTCAGTTGAGTATATAGACGCTGTGGAGGTTGGTAGGCGGACAGTTGAAAATGATATAAGTATATAATGATATAAATATAGTGACAGAAATATCGCGTAAACAGTCTACAAGAGTCTGCAACAGACCGGCAGTCTAAGATTGGAACGCGTAGTGAAATAAATAATTAGTAATATCGTGGAAATAAATAGTAGTACTAATTGGTTAAATAAATAGTGTTAGTGTTATCTAGTTAATTATAGTTTTAGTCTTAATTAGTTTCTAATAAGTATAAGTAAATAAATAAATAAAAACGTTACAATACTATTGTATCCACAATGTAGCAACAATTTATTATTTATCTAATCTAAACTGACACAAATACGCAATTATTGCAGTACATTGTATTCGAACTGTAGACTTTTTTATATATGAATTTTATTTGACATTAAACCTGCAGGTAAATAAATTGAAAACAAATATTTGCTTATTATATTACATTATTTATAAATTAGATAATATTGCAATTTATTAACACATTTATCAGAAGTCTGGATTTGATTTAAATATATGTTGTACCAGCTGATGAAAATTATGTCACACTTAAAGCACATGTCACACAATAATGCCCCTTTTACTGTTTGTGGAGCTAGTCCGCGTCCTTGTGTCGCATCCTTGCTAACGCTAAATGAACTAGCACATCACGGTGACTAGAGAATCGTAAGGATCTCTTGATCACTATATTCGTCACTATTATTTTATTTTTACATCTGATTGTTAGTATGTTAGTATATTTAAATTTTACATATATGTCGATTAAGTGAATAATGCCCATGTCATACTATAAGAAGGAAGTAACTCACGAAAACTTCCTATAACTTATATATATATATATATATATATATATATATATATATATATATATATATATATATATATATATGCCCGTACGTATCCACCTTTATAAGACGCTATTGTTAAAAGTGATGTTTAACCTCATATGAACATAATGTAAGAGCGCGATTCGTAATAGCGCTATTTTAATGGCCATTTCCGCTATTTTGAAATGGACGGCATAAATATTAGGATTTTATTATAATGATAATACTTAGTATTTTGCCGGTTTCAGGATATTAAACCTTTGTTTACATATACGAAAGTAAGCTGGTAAGTAAGTAATAACTGTATCTGTACGGTCATATTACCATACTGAGATTCAATGAAGCTATTTTACATACAGATAACGTTATGTGTTTTGGTCGTATCACGGTTTACTTTATTCTAAAATAATAAACATGAGAAATAAAGCACATAACTTAAATATTTGTCATATTTTGTGTAAGAATAATTATTCTGCTTATCATATCATTCTGATAGCACAGTGTACCTATAAAAATCATAGTAGGCTATGAACAGAGAAATGTATGTCTGATCGATATTCTATTCAAAAGTCAAATTGTCAAAACTGAATTGTAATTTTAAGGAGAAAAGATTCAGTATATTGTCATTCGCCGTTTTCTAATTTATTTCCAATTCTAAAATAAGATTTAGGAAGAAAAGCTTTGATTTCTTTAGATAACGTTTTTGACAATATCTCGTGGTATATTGAAATTAATGAAATACTTTGTTCATAGCCTACTCCGAGTTAGGATTTTAATAAAAGATTTCCAAAAAATAATATTTATTAATACAAAGTGTCTATTTTCTGAAATCGATACACTATTGGATGTTTTGAATCATAACAGGCATTAGATCTTAAAATTCCCGCTCTACGAGCTCTGATTTCAAACCGACATCTGCAGCAGTTATATATATTTTCGAACACTCTAGACTCATAACAATCCTAGGTATGTTATAGCTATTAATCCTATAATGCATCTGGTGTAAGACTGCAGTGGTGGGCAGAGTTTGACGAGAACGGTTTACGCAGCAACATTTTAAGGTAAAATACGATTCTATACTGTATTTCAGATAAGAAAAGTCTTGATAGTGCTGCGCAGCTAGCCTGTTTTACACACATAGAACTTATGAATTAGTTTTGTTTCTTGTTCGACATATTTAACAACTCGAAACATCAAAATTTGATCATTTCTAATTCTTTAGTAAATAAACAGTTAGTTAACGTTGTTAAATATATTATAATAATATTATTATTAATAATAATAATAATAATAATAATAATAATAATAATAATAATAATGCATTTATTTCCAAACAAGTTTAACACCCAATTACAAGGAAAATACAGAACAAATAAAGAATATGAAAATGTACAAAAATAGTGTACTACAGTTATACAAATAACAAACATTTACACTTTTACAAATATTGAAGGTTTAACATAACAACGTTTTCATTTAACAGTTTCATTCATGATAAATATGATAAATGATACGCTATCTTCAAAAATGTCGCATTTAGAGCAAATTTCATTGAAATTATTGCACATAATATTAATTGGAGATTTTTTTTTAGCAAATTAGTATGTGGTCTTGTGCAATAAAAAGTATTGTTTATACATGAGTGTAAGCGTGGTACATAAAAGTTAATTTTATTGCCTAGCCAGGGACAGTCAATGTTATTTTGAATTAAGTTGTATAAAATTTTTACGGAGGCTATGAAGCGTCTTTTTTGCAGAGATGTAAAATTAAATTGCAGTAATAAACGACCATGTTCAAAACCTCTACATGGGTAATGGCCTTGTGACAAATAATAAATGAATTTGAGAAACTTACGCTGCACGGATTCAATAATATCTATTTGATTTTTATAAATTGGATACCATATGATATTAGCATTTTCTAATCTTGAACGAACAAGTGTAAAAAATAAAATGTATAAAGTAGTATTTGAGAATTCTCGGCAATTTCTATAAATAAAACCATAAGTTCTGATGGGGTCTCATGGCCGTGTGCCTGAGTGTCTGGTCGCGAATCTGGGGTACCGGGTTCGATCCCGACAGACGCCAAATATTTCGAATTTTAAATGGCACTAAATTGACCCCTGCGTTGCACTCTCCACGCCAGCAATAAGTGCTCGTGAGGTGACGCCTGGTAAACCGATATCTGCGTACAAAGCAGATTGGCACACTCAGCAATGGGTAAAATGCCGTGATGATATATTTATTTATTTTTATTTATTTTATAAGTTCTGAAAGCCTGGGTAGTTATATCTTTAATATGAGGTTCAAAAGTAAATTTTTGTCAAAAAGTACTCCAAGATCTTTGTGAACATCAAGAATATCTAAAGGAACAGCATTAATGTTATATTTGGATGTTACATTATTTTGCCCTCTACAGTAAGTTATAGCTTTGCATTTGGATATGTTTAAATATATAAAGCATTTGACTCACACCATGTACTGATAGCATCGAGGTCCCAGATTAGACCCTTGTGGTACATCTGATGTAGGAGTAAAAGACTGAGACAGAAAACTGCGATTTCTAACAAAATGTTTTCTATTGCACAAAAAAGATTTCATTAATTGTAAGAGGGAATCAGAAAAACCAAAGGACTTTAGTCTGTTTAAAAGTATATTATGATCAATTATTATAAAGTCAAAATGAAATACCTGCTTACATATTGCTACTGTAAACTAGGTTTGCGATTAGACCAATAAGAAAGCTGGAATCGTAATTAAGCCCTACCTTACTGCTAAGTCTATTCTTATCGGAAATACAGTAATTTTATTTCTATAAAATAATAATATTACAATAATTTAAATATATTTGGAGGTGCATCATCTTCAATATCATTCATTAGTAGTGTGACTATATTTTTCTGGCTTAAACCGGGACGTTCAAAAAAAAATGCGAAAATAAGGTATGTTTACATTTAGATATATAATGTGCATCCAGTCACATGGGGGGAAAAGTAAATAAATATTCATTGATATTTTGTCATTTTTTATCTTAACAGACCATAAACCACTCACTTACACTTTTAATAAAAATTCATCGAATTATTCCCCAAGAGAATTACGACACTTATGCCCGGTTTCATAAACACTTGCTAAATTTCATGTTAATTAACATATGTTTAAAAATAGCAAATTGTTAAATTTTAACAGTGTTTCACAAAATTAACATTCTGTTTTTAACAATTTGTTAGTTAACATAAGTGTTAAATTATTTATAGGGAATTATGATTTATGTTGGTATTATTAAGCTAATTTAACAGCTATATATTTTTTAGTTTTCTTATAAAAACCACTCAGTGGAACGTCAAAATCGATTATCATACGCAGTGGTACAAATAATACCAGATGTAGAAAGTACTAAGAAGATTATTTTAAATTGTGAATTTACATATTACAGGTATGTAAGTATTTCAAAGATAAAAAGTTGTGATATACAGCATACACTACGTATTTAATTCAGGAATTATTTTTAAATGGTAACATTGAAGAAAATATGCTGAAAGAGAAAAACAAGAATTATGGTTTAATATTATTCAATCAGTTTTTTTGGTAAATCTGATTTTAAATTCCGCACCAGTATAAATTTCTAACGGATTTTTATGAATGCTTCAGCCTACGTATCCAGACAATAGCATTTTCAAAAAATTCTTTTTCAGATAAATTTTTAAGTGTAATTCTATAAATTTTAATTACAGTTGAATGTGTACTTTAAATTTCATCTAACAATATGAAAATTAATATATTCACAATGTAATTATCAATATTACACAAATAAATTTATAAAACTTTCATCTAACCCAATATTCGTAATAACATTTGTAACAAATTTATCAAATGTCAAATTTAGCAATGAGTTAAAAATTTGGAAGCACCTCGAAGCTACTTTTAAATTAACATAAGATTTAACATGTTGTCAAATATAACAGCCATTGGTGAAACAACATTTGGTATTTAACAAAGTGATAAATCATTTAACAAAGTGTTAAAATTTGGCAAACGTTTATGAAACCGGACATTAGATTACATTCCTCAATTCACAACTGACATAAGACACATCCCTGGTAAAAGTAATAACGCAGCAGACGCACTCTCAAGAACAGAAATTAACTCCATCACAAACATACGTTATACTTCTTACGACGAACTGGCAAAATGCCAAGAATTTGATCTTGAATTACGTTCACTACTAAATAACACTAAAAGTCTCTTACGTTTTAAAAAAATAAAACTACCACACACATCACTTCGATTATATTGCGACACATCGACCAAAAATCTTCGACCGTATATTCCACCGAAATTTCGTCGATCCCTATTTAATCAGTTACACTCCTTATCACATCCCGGAATTAATGCTTCACGAAAACTTATTGCCTCAAAATTCATTTGGCCAAACATGCACACAGATGTAAAAAACTACACAAACTCCACCTGCACCATTCGTCAATTAGGCAATGGAAACGGTAGATTAGAGGGCCAAGAAGTTTAATTAATTATCATAATTTTTATAATTGTTGTAGTAATTTCTTTGTAAAATATCTATTTTCTTTTCGTCTGGCGGGGGAGTATTATAATGTGCATCCAGTCACATGGGGGGAATCAAGGAAATCAAGTGAGGTTTGGGGGATTGTTTTGGAAACTGGGGTGACGAAAAGTAAATAAATATTCATTGATATTTTGTTATTTTTTGGTAACGTTCACGTAAAATAAAAATTGTTATCTTTTATTATATTTTATAATTTATACGGTTTAAGTCAATTAATATTTTTACAATTGTAACGGCTCCAGCCGTCACAGATACATGTGTGAGAATTTATTTTAGAGTTGTGATGAAACAAAATTTGTATGAGCCAAAGAGTTTATGCTATTTCTTGCTAATTAAAAATTCCAACATATTGTCAAACTTTAATTGGCTTTCTACAATCTGGCTAAACGTTTTTTAAAATATCTAAGCATCTAGGCGATTTATAAAACAACGAATAGTTTATTTATAGCATGTATATTGCTCTTAATAAGTATAATAACTAATCTAACCATACTAACCTAACGCACAAAATTCGACCCGAAATTTCCAGGCGTGAATTTCTTCGCTAGGTTAGGTTATGATGTGTATTTACAGAAATTAGCAAAAATTTCCAAATATTCGTGTTATAATGTGGCCGTAACCTGTTCATCGTTTTATAAACCATCTATCCAGATAATAGTGACAAGGCATTCTATTGGTCAAAAGAGGATAATTTTGGAACTCAACCTATAGAATGGTTTGTTTCTGTTCAAACATTAGTTCCACACAGGTCCGGATCTAGGGTGTGGCGAGCGAGGCACTTGCCTCAGGTTTAAAGTTTAAAGGGGCGCCAACCAAAATACCATTTTTTATTACCTATTTATAAAAGCGCCTCAATGAGATAATTACCTCAATAATGAAGACTATTTATTTGCAATATGTAATAATAAAAATTACATTAAATGAATTTATGTTTAGCACAGACCGCGCAGGTGTATTTAACTAATGCAGTCAGGATTTAGGGCAGGGCGCCTTCGTGCTGCGCACGCACTTCTGTAAGTTGATTTTACAGAAATAAATGATATAAAATTGAAAATTAATTACAATTTTTTGTGTACGCTATCAATTTGGGATATTTTAACTCAAGTAGATAAAGTAGTACAGTCAATAAATATAACTGCTTAAGGCATCTCAACTTATTAAAGGACTGGTAATATGTTTGCAAGAAATGAATTTCGAAGACGTGTTTGAGGAATCCAAAAATATTGCGCAACGTTTAAACCTTACACCTGAATTTAAAAATAAATGGAAAAGGAGGGCAAAGAGGTTGCATATGTATTAAGCACAGGACGAAAGAAGCAATTTTTGTTACCAGAAACTTTTTATAATTAAAATAAATCAATCATTGAATGCTCTTATATTTCATTTAAGCTAGAGGTATGAAAAACTTAACAACGTAGCAACAGATTTTGGATTTCTTTCTGGTGAGAAACTAGCCGTTATGATGTGATTGGCAAAAATCAACTGCTAATTTTAGCTCTAAAATATAAGTGAGTTAAATGCAATAGAAATGGCAGATGCAATTTCTTGTTTTAAGATACACGCTTTATCCATTCTTCCCAATGTAATCATTTAAAAAATATACCTGAATATAGATTAACAGAATCGTACCCCAACCTCGAAGTCGCTTTAAGCATGTTTCTATAGATTTCCGTTATGGTTGCTTCGCGTGAAAGATCTTTTAGTAAACTTAAGTTAATTAAAAAATATCTAAGATCGACGCTCAGTCAAAAGAGATTGTTAATTATGGCCATTTTATCGATTGGACAAGAAATATGTAAAGACAAACTTTGATAAAATAATTGATGACGTTGCAACAATTAAAGCCAGAAAAGTGGTATTGTAATAATAATTGTGAGAAGTTATAAGTTCTTACTTTTTTTTGCGAGTTTCTTGCCAAAGATTGCATTAGTGTATATTTATTTCTTGTGGTTCATACCGTTTATTTAATATTAATATTGTTTTTTTTTCTTTATTGTTGATATTGTATGTGCTTAATTTACTCTAAAATATATATATATATATATATATATATATATATATATATATATATATATAATTTTTATCTATTTATATATGTATCCTTCTTACATATATTTTCTAAAACACATATTTTTTTTCGAAACACTTTAGGAGGGGGGGGGCGCAAGTTTTCCTTTTGCCTGAGGTGCTTAAATATCTAGATCCGACTCTGATTCCACATTCTCTCATCTCAGTGAATGGAGTATATAAATCTATTTAATACGAGCAGAACATGTTATTAACAAATTATAATCGCATCAAACGGGCTTATAATTGTGTAGTAATAAAAGATAATATTAAAGAAAACTTGAAATACAGACAAAAATAAATTTTATTAAAACGTCAAAATAAAATTACAAAGCAATATTTAATATTTCACAGAATAAATTTGAAAGGAATTAATACATATTATGATTTTACTAAATTATTCGTATCTAGATCTAAATTTAATATTAATAGGTCCTCTGACTCTCAAAACTATATCCATAATCCAATTTAAGTCTTTCGGCGAATCTACAGGCTCCATAGTAAAATTGCGTAATACTGATGACACAGTATTCTTCATTTCCAACATAGCGAATTTTTGACCTGTAATAAAATCATTACTGCTTATGAAAAGTAGAATAGGTAAACATTTTCCTACCAATACAATTCCTCGGTCCTGCACTGAAAGGAATATACGCATACGGATGTCGTCCTACTGAATTTTCAGGAAGGAAACGGTCAGGATCAAACTTTTCAGGATCTGGGAAATGTTTAGGGTCCCGATGAAGGTCATAGATATGTATGAATATATCTGATCCCGCTGGTACCAAATTCTCTGCTAAAATTTACGATTTTTATTATGTTATTAGTTATAATGTATTTGTACTAACTCAGTTGAACATCTTCCCTTAATTTCCTTACAATTAAAGGAACACTTGGATATAACCTAAGACTCTCTTTTACGCAAAGCTCTAAATATTTCATGTTTTGCAAATCTTCATATGTTGCATGTCGTTTGGAATCCCCAAATATTCCATCTAATTCTTCTATTATTTTTCTCTGAAAAATTAATACATTAGATTATTACATTTTGTTTATTATTTTATTGCTTTTTAGCTTACAACCATAAAAAATGAATGATCAAATTAGTTTTTCTTTGTTTCGGAGAAACTAATGTTTAATATTAAATTCCTTTGTACATTAATATAAATAAAAAATTATCAGTAACTTTGTTAACTATAAATCAAAAATAATTTTCTGTATCATTTATCCCTATACCGTGTGTCTGTCTTAGGGTCAATTTTACAATTCTTGGATATACCATGGATATCTTATTCCTCAGATAAACAAACACATGTAGCATCGAAATTATAACTAAAATTGTCAAATTTGCATTAAATGTCACATCCTGAAGGCCTGTGTCCACGATGCTAGAAATCATACCGAGTTCTCGATCACATTTTTTGATCATAAACATTGAACTTGTATTACTACAGATGTCAGGTTGGTCGAATTTATGAAGTTAGTTTCAGCCATTTCTACCAATACTAAAAACCCTTACAAAACATAACCAAGAAATTATCCCGGCAGTAAATAAATTAAATTTTTACATCGACTATATTAATTTGTTTATAAGTAATTATTTATAATCAATATTAAAAATGAGTAGGTAATATCTTATTACCTTATCATTTTCAAGCTTATCAAACATCAAACGTCAAGATTTTAAATTGGTAACATTTAAATGAAATTAGCAACTTGTACGAAAAAATGAGACAGAACGCATTTTTCCATTCTAATTTTCTATTCGATTTTTGCGTTCGAGTTGGTAGTGTCCACGATCCGAGATATCGAATTGCGGACTATATCCGAGAACTTGGATCGATTTCTAGGATCGTGGACACAGGCCTTGATGCAATATATTTTTTTTTCTAAGAAATAAGTTATCCACGGTTTAATCAGCAATTGTAAAATTGTCCCTAAAAGGTGTACATAAGAGATTAACATGCTCGCCTTATTATTTTAAGTAAATACGCGTCAAATAAAAGTTTTAGGACATCTAAATGAATAAACAGAATTATCTTTCCATACTTTGTAACGACAGAAATTAAATATGAAAATGTGGAAAATTACAATGAAAATATCGACAGCCATGAAATTTAACAAAAAATAAATAAATGCTTGACGTTTTATCTGTCACAACGTAAGTTAACTTATTTGATGTTTCTGCTAATTTGATTTGAACAAATCACACACGGTATATAAGACTACGTATATCTCGCACTAGTTTATACATTGAAATACTAACTAAGCGGGTTAAAAGTTCGGTTTAGCGCTAAGTAATGTCTCTTAAATAATGGGTTAGGTTAACTAACTGACTTCAAATTTTGCTGGATACAGGGGCAAGGCAATGGATTAACCTGATTTTTTTTTTAAATCTTATAAATAATAATAATAATTATATTTAATGGGCTTTAGGATCCAGGACAAATTTATTTAAACGAAGAAAGAATTGTGAAAAATTCATGGACCTCGCTGGGATTCGAACCCAGAGCCTCCCAATATCTAGCCGGGTACTCTACCAATTGAGCCACGAGTTCCCGTTGAAGTCTATGAATCTTTCACAAGCTTTTTTTACAAATCGTAACGAGTACAGTCTCACAATTTGAGAGATAAATACTCAACGCTAACATTGCGCAGTAAATATTATATTATTGTGAACTTTAAGCCGTCACACACACGTAGAATAATTATTTGAGATCCAACCTAAATGTTTAAATCGTAGAAATGCGCTTTAGGATCCAGGACAAATTTATTTAAACGAAGAAAGAATATATATATATATATATATATATATATATATATATATATATATATATATATATATATATATATATATATATATATATATATATGTATTAGTGCACTCAAGCCTTGTAGAACTAGTTTGGTTCGAGGTTTGCTTCAAGATCGTGAACGTGATATTATTATTTTTATTATTACAGTAAACTGAGGCGAAGTCGTCCGCAAAATTTTCTATCTGTCCATATTTAACAGAAGCGAAAAACGCAAATTATCCTGTAGTCACTTTAAAACATGTAACATAAACAAACTGAAGTTAGTAGTCAATTTTAAGTCACTAGATTTGTAAGCGGGTTATGTCACTGCGAGATAAAGGTAGTCCATGTGTTACGTACTGAAACTGTCGGATGAAACAGCGGTAAATAAATAAGGGTCAAATTCAGAATAGCCTCACAAAACAAGTATAGTTTATCACAAGCTTAATCCACAAATGAATAATAATAAACAAGTAATAAAACTAAACCCTATAATAAACTCTCCATAAATGTCATTTTTACGTAGGCTTTAAAGTTATTTTCAGAATACCTAATCTGGATATAGGGAATTATAAATTATTACCGCTGTAAATTTACAAAAAGCACTAAAGTGACAAGCAATCCAATTTTGTTGCCAATTTGTTGGTATATACAAATATCCGAATAATTTAGGAATATAAGCAGATTAGGAAAGTCCATAATTTATTTTATTCTGCACATTTTGATTTTATATTTTTATTCACTTACTTGATGTTCTTTATGGTGAGCTAATAGTAATAATGTATAAATTAATCCAACGGCTGTAGTATCATGGCCCTATAACAAAAATATTTTTTTTATTATTAAAAAGCATAAAATCTTAATAATTAATATAGGGAAAATAACGGAGCTACAGTCACTTCTTGTTGAAATTTTATTGAAAATTAAATATATACCAACGTTTCGATAACAATTTGATCATCATCAGGGTCTGAAATACAATTTATTATATAATCAACATGGTCAAAATATCTATACATTTTATAATTTGTAGGAATTGAAGTTACTTACAACGTATAAGGATAAATTTATAAAAACATGAGAATGAAAAAGTTTTTAAGGTCGAAACTTTCGTCAAAATTACAATAAATAAATAAAAAACGTGCGTACATATCATTTTTCATTTTCATGTTTTTCTAAATTTATCCTTAAATGTTGTAACTTCAATTTCTACATATTATAAAATGTATAGATATTTTGACCATGTTGATTATATAATAAATTGTATTTCAGACCCTGATGATGATCAAATTGTGATCGAAACTTTGGTATATGTTTAATTTTCAATAAAATTTCAACAAGAAATGACTGCAGCTCCGTTATTTTCCCTATATTAATAATTTCTACAGTCGAATCATTCCTAACTATTTATAAAATCTTAAGTTTGAAGTGTTTTAGTTATTATCATACATAAAAAAATTGTTAACGTTTATCTCCGTAAATTTTATCTAAATACGGTTAGCGCAAGAGTTTGAAAACTTCAAACTTATAGTTAGTGGTTAAAAAAATAGCCAATAGAACTGAGTAGAATGAATGTATTGTACGAAAAGTTGTTATGGCAAAATTTTTTTGTTGAGTATAAAGTTGTTTTAAATAAGAAATTAATTAAAATTCGTAAAACAAAATTTGAATTTTATTACGTAACACTGTTACGTAATTGCAAGCAAATTTAAGTTGGCAGGACTGATTGTTGGGTTAATATTATATTATGACAATAAATATTTCAGTCAAATTTGCAATAACTAACGTATCTGAATTTTGTTTATGACAACAATAAATATTTCAGTCAAATATGCAATAACTAACGTATCTGAATTTTGTTTTAACTTATAAACAATGAGTGGTAGTAGAAAAAGTATAGCACATAAATCGAGATGTAAAGCAATTACGGATTCATGGAATTACACACTCGCCTGGCAGCTCGCGCGTAACTTTTCCACTTCGTGCGTAATATGCTTCTTACAACTCTCGTTACATATATACTATTACATAACTGAGTTACGTAAACTGACAAATTGATAATAACAAAAACAAGAATATATCAATAATGATTTCTGTAATATCAATTTATGAATTATTGATTCATACTTAATTCCTCTACATCAAAAGAAAGATTTAAATCGGTTTCAGAACTCAACTCTTTGATACATTGATTTTGAAATCCGTATGTAATATCGAGCTGTCATAGAAAAACCTAAAATTTTGTGTATTTTTAAATTATTTTAGCGAAATTAGATTAAAATTTTATATAAAACGTTATGAAAATGTAATATTGATTGACTCACATAATTTGCAAAACTCGCTTCTCTCGTTTTGGCAAATATTATGTTCATCAAACAATATCACTTTTTTCATAACTATGTAAATAACTATTACTTAATCTCAAAAGAATACTATAATAGGGTAAAAAAGGAAAAACAATAGATGTCAAAAATATTTTATCTAAACTATGGGGAAAATTCTCCAAAAGAACAAATAAACGAAAATGTGTCAATTTTATCATCTGAAACTTCATTTCCAGAGGTTCCTTGATATAAATAGTTCAGAAAATATGAAATTAATCAAATTATTGATCGGTATCTGTGTTACATAGGATATCTCCAGATTTATCACTTTAAAAATTAGACCATGTTTCAAGTTTTTTCCATAAAGCTAGAAGGCGTTATTGCTCCTTTTTGTACGACATTTAAAAAAATAAATAAGTACATTACTCGCGTGTTAAAATTCACCTAACATTGACTAATCTTATCAATATTACTCATACTTCTAGTTCAATTAGACAGATGGTAAGATACTAATTCTACGTCCCTTATTCACGCATTGCTGGATCCACCATAACTAATACCTACTCCTCTCAGGGAGATAAATTTGGAAATGTTAGATAAAATCTAACAACGTGAGGGTTAAAATTCGAAATATATTAGCGTCGGTCAGGATGGAACCTAGGTCAGCAGATTCGTGACAAGGCACTAAAGCTCATGGCCACGAGAATAAAATAAGAATAAATAAAATTAAACAAGCTCTAAAAAAAATTGATACGAGGGTTGTAACGTGACACTAATATATCCAGTCTTGAATAAAGAGCTATTTTACTGACAAAATTTATTATTTGTAATTGTTTATTTTATGAATTGTGAATGCTATTTTTCAATCTTCAACTATTAATTATAACCACTACCAATAACTATTAACATTATGAGGTTTATAAGAAAATGTTACGAAAACTAATTGTAATTTACTTCGAAAACAAACGTGTCAACTTCTTCTACAATTCCGTCAAAATCAATTATTTCTAAATGCCTTTTGGCATAAATGAGAAGATCCAACATAGCTAAGCGCTTTTTTGGTTTGCCATCCGATGATTCCAAATCTGCAACATCGCTATCTTTGAAAGTCCTTGTCCTCTCCTGAATTATCTTTCTAGTGACACTATGTAAAATTTTTAGTTGCTTCCTCTCTTGCCAATATAATGGACTTAAATAATACAATATATTAGGATGCAGCCATGGAGATATAATTCTCAGTAATAAAATCTCTGAAATTCTACAAGAAAATTATTTAAAGTAAAATTATTATTGCACATACATACTCTCTAAGGGCATCATAATAACTTTTGTATGATTCATCACTTTTATCTAATTTTGTACCCATTGAAGTTTCTAAAATAATAAGACAATTTAACGTTTGCATCATTGCTTCCAAACTATCGATAAAATGACTACGTTTTTCTCGACGTTTGAAACCGCTTGAATCTTCGAAATAAACGATCGACATTAATATTTCAAGCCACTTGAAAATGTCAAGTCACGCCTAAAAATAACAGGCTTGGACTTATAAAGCGGCTTGACTTCTGTCAAAATAAACAGTGAAGCTTCAAATAATTTAACTACGCATGCACCCAGCTGCAATATGTTGCCGTGTTACTAAATTCATATTGTTTGTTGTTTATTTGAATTTTGCCTAGTTTTATCAAAGTCGCGACATAAAATTGTCCAAAAGCGAAATATTTGGATTGATGAAGAAACAAATATTTTTAAATGTTTTTGAAAGAGAAGACAAATAACAACATAAATATTTTTAGATTTTGTGGTTATATATTCAGTATGAAATTAGATCATATATCTCTCCCAGTTTGTTTGCATAACCTAGTATTTAACTATCTTTATTTAGTCGATACAAATTTGAAGAAGATTGAAAATAACTCAATCCTATTTTCAATCCGCTGAGATAAACCAACAAGATTTTTCAAGTCATAATATACTTGAAGCTGTTTGTATCATCGAGATAAACGTGGTCATTGAAAAAAATATATCTGAAAATAACAAATACCTATCTTATCCAGTTTTTCTGTAGCTGTAATCTACAGCGTCTGTCTTAAAGGTGTACAGGGTGTCTCATTTTCGATGTTTTTTTAAGGAATCTCGGGTAATATTAATGATAGAGCGAAACCGTTTGCACATTCCAGGGTCAACTTTTCCAGAAATGTTTAATAGTCACCACAGGAATTTTCGATATTCTTTTGTTTCTGAGCTACAGGCAAAAACTCGTTTATCGCTCATTTTGAAAATATCTCATATCTTATTTATTATGATAGAGAAAAATATGTTTCTATAAAATTTTTACCGTTTTTCAAATAGAATAAAATGGCGTAATTAGATTTTTGGAAAACTTAATAATTCTCAAGATATAACACAAAGTTATAATTTTTTAAACGGGAACCCATGTTGAAAATAGTCTTGTCTTTTTGCTTATTTTATAAGCTTTTCAATGATATCTATATAACAAGTCTACATTCCTTTGTTTTAAACATTAATAAAAGACGGATTATTAATTTATTGAGGTGAAAATATTGGAAATTATTAAGAAACAAATGAAATTTTTTTTTTCAAATCATCATTTGTTTATTTTAATTCAATATCTATTGATTTTGTTTTGAAAATTATTCTTAAACAATTATTGTCGGGTTAGTTAAATTACTATTTATCGACGTTACAGTTGGCTTTGACACGATCCAAACAAAATGGTTTAATAAGCTTTTGAAGTACATAAATTGAAAAAATGATTAAAACTGAAACAAATACTATTAGAATTATACAAATGATGATCTGTAATAGATTTTTTTATTTGTTTCTTAATAATTTCCATTATTTTCACCCCAATAAATTAATAATTCGTCTTTTATTAATGTTTAAAACAAAAGAATGAAGACTTGTTATATATCATTGAAAAGCTGATAAAATAAGCAAAAAGACGAAACTATTTGCAAGATAGGTTCCCATTTAAAAAATCAAAGTTTGTGTTATATTTCGAGAATTATTAAGTTTTCAAAAAATCTAATTACGCCATTTTATTCTATTTGAAAAACGGTAAATTTTTTATAAAAACATTTTTTCTCTAACTATCATAATAAATAAGATATGAGATATTTGCGAAATCAGCGAAAAACGAGTTTTTGCCTGTAGCTCAGAAACAAAAGAAGATCGAAAATTCCTGTGGTGACTATTAAACTTTTCTTGAAAAGTTGACCCTGCAATGTGCAAACGGTTTTGCTCTATCAATAATATTACCCGAGATACCCTAAAAAAAACATCGAAAATGAGACACCCTGTACATAGGAAATAACATGGGAAATCAGTGTTTTGCAATTTCCTGCTCGCCTAATTATTTTCAGCAAAAATACGCCAAATAGTTTTAGGGTATAAAATTCTGCATCTAAAACAGTATACAGAATTACCTTTACATGCTTTATAACGACAGAAATTAAATATGAAAATGTCGAAAATTACGTTAAAAATATCGACAGCCATGGAATTGAACAAAAAATAAACAAATGCTTAACGTTTTATCTATCACAACGTAAGTTAACTTATTTGACGTTACTAACAGTTAGATTTTTTTATTTCTTATATTTATTTACAATAAATTCATATTATTTAAACAAAACTGTTTTTTTTAACTTTATTTATTAGTCTAATATATTTCTATTATCGTAATTAAAAAACGTCAAGCATTTATTTATAGTTTGTTCAGTTTAGGGCTGTCGATATTTTCAGCTATAATATCCCGAGAACATTGATAATTATGAAATAATTTTATGACAGTTACCCAAAGCGCGTTGCTTGGTAACCGCTCGACGCTGAAGGCGGAGGGATGTTACCTAAAAGCAGGGTGCTTGAGGAAGTTGTGACAAAATTATAAGTATTTATCAATGATCGAGGGGTATTCGATGAGATTTTTTTTTGCAATTTTAATTAAATTTACTAAGAATTAGTATTTAGCAGAATTTTTATAATTATAAAATCACCCAATATATGTCTGTAGTAGCTATGAATATGTTCAGCGTCAAGTGTGTAACGATAATAAGATTGACATAACGAGAAGACAAGACACGTCCAGTTTTATTATACAAACGTTTAATAGTAATAATTTTATTAATTGAATCGTTATTTTCACTACCATACCGGGAAATTACATTTTTAAATTAAAACAATTATCTATCAAAAAGGATTTGTTACTTAGCAACTTAGTGACATAAGTGATAATTGTCTTAGGCTCATTCACAGCTACGAAATTAAGAAATATAAATAAAATTTTGAGACATTCTGGTTGCATTAATGTCAGCTGTCATTTAGTAAATACATAATTCACAAGCAATAATATTGATTTTATACCTTTTAACGCACTCTACATAATCATATATGTAACCCTTTTTCTTAATACGGTTTTTTATTTATAATTAATTTTAAATTCTTTTTCCAGAATGTACATTGACAGCTCAAATGACAGTTGTTATGCTTGTGCTTATGTTTGTGTAAAATATTTATCATTTGCAAATCCTTGTGTTTATGTCTTATGTTTATTTTTATTTTCGATAGCTGTGAAAATTTTCATAACAACCTATTGTTTATATCGTTATTTTTATTTTTATGTATAATTTTATTTTTATTTTCGTAGCTGTGAATGAGCCTTTAGGGTAATTATCAGCTATAATATCCCGAGGACATTGATAATTACAAAATAATTTTATGACAGTTACCGAAAGCGCGTTGCTTGGTAACCGCCCGACGCCGAAGGCGGAGGGATGTTACCTAAAAGCAACGTGCTTGAGGAAGTTGTGATAAAGTTATAAGTATTTATTAATGATCGAGGGGTAATCGGTGAGAATATTTTTTTGTAATTTTAATTAAATTTACGAAGAATTTGTATTTAGCAGAATTTTTATAATTATAAAAACACTCAATAGATGTCAGTAGTAGCTATGAATAAGTTCAGCGTCAAATGTGTAACGATAATAAGATTGACATTGACACGAGAAGACAATACACGTCCAGTTTTATTATACAAACTTTTAATAGTAATAATTTTATTAATTGACTTGTTATTTTCACTGCAATACCGTGAAAATGACATTTTCAAATTAAAACAATTAATCTTTAATTATCTGTCAAAAAGTGTTTGTTACTTAGCAACTTAGTGACATAAGTGATAATTGTCCTAGGGTAATTATGAGTGTAAGTTTGTTTTGATTGGTTTCTTTCGCACACGTGATCAGAATTACAGGGATTCAATTGGATAATTTTTTAACAAAAAAATTTTCAACGTAATTTTCGACATTTTCGTATTTAATTACTGTCTTTACAAAGCATGTAAATGTAATTCTGTTTATTAACTTGAATGCAGAATTTTATACCCTAAAACTTTTACTAGACGGGTTTTTACTTATAATAATTTGGCGAGCAGGAAATTGGAATAAACTGATTTCCCATCTTAATCTCATATGTACACATTAAAGACAGACACACGGTATGTAAAAATATCAAACATAAAATAATAGAATTGTTAAAATAGTTATTTTTTGCAACGATTGTTCATCCTGTGATAAAAAACCAACTATCACACAAAAATATTTTGCTTTGAGAGCCCATAACAATTTTTTTTCAATGTACCCTCCAACTGATCAATAATACAGCTCGGCAAGTCAAGCAACGCATTTCTAGGTTATATACGCATTGGCAAAGTGAAAGAGAAATTATATTCAAAGCATAAAGAACAGTACCTACCAATATTGTTAAATTTTATTATTAATGAAAATACGTTTAAAATGTCTTTCACAATCAAAATTAAACAGAAAAACGTTAAATTCACATAGTAAAGAAATTGTTGCAAACATTTCTTTTTCTAGGGAACTGTACAAATGATCATGTACCTAGAAATATATGATTATCTCTTTCTTGCCGTCGTGCTATTGCATGTTATCTTTGCGCACATCATATGCGTTCCGAAGGTGGACATGCTATATTGTGAAGTTATTAAAATGAAAAAATTATTGACCGTCTAGGGGCCGCTTACGATAAATAGGGTCATTTTCTGTTAATTTTAAAACTATTAATAATATTTTACCGCAAATGGCATGCATAGTCACTTCGTTGATAATAGGTTGAATGTCTGTTTTGGGTTTCGTACATTCTTGTTTCAAAGTTTCTATAAATACTTCGCTTTGATCTCCAAATATTTCAACAAACATTTGTAGTATATTGTAGTGAAATGCTGGTGTTATCAGTTTTCTTCTTTGATGCCATTTTGCACCTGAAATTTATAAATTTATACATAGGTATTTAATAATGAAAATTATTTTAATACTATTATTTAAAAGTACCCATTAATATTTTAACATTATTTCGTCTATTGATTTCATTATTGTAAATTACAACATAACCTATATAAATACCGGGTGTAACCTAAAAAGTGGGCCATAGGTGTTAAAATAGGTATACAGTTTTTCCTTCTACAAAAGAGGCCTATTGATTCTAGACAATTATGTTTTTTTTCAAATGTCGTAGAAATGGCATTTTTGTGACTTGATTTACAAGGTAGAAGTTTTATTTCTACGCCGCTGGAAATAAAATAAATATCCATAGAAACTACATAGAATTAGCGAATAAAAAGAAAAGTAGTGCGTTTAAAAAAAAAATTAATGTGTTATTTGGAATAAAAGTGTCTTTGTGTGCCTCGCATGCAATTGTTCGACTCGCTTCGCTCGTCGTGCAAACTTTCATGCTCGCCACACAAAGTATCACTTTTACTCTTAATAACACAATATACTATTTTTTAGAGCTGCGTCTAATTAAAGATTCATATTTTATTTTGCTCGTTCTGTAACCGAGCAAATTGAATTTCAAATGTTATAAAAGTTACTTTTTTATAGTGTTAGGTTAGCCATGGTATTGCTTTAAAATGAGAAGCAAATGTAATAATAATTTACCTGTCAGAAACGTATCTGTCAAAATATCTATATCAGTTAGAATTATTATTTGAAAATGTAGAACTATTCATTCAAAGAAAAGTAACAAATTATTAAAAAGTCTTATTTTGATCCAAATTACATTTTATAATTTCTGACAGTTAAAATGTGTTACATTTGTTTGTGGTTTTAATTCAATAAAAACACTAGAACTTGTATAAAATTTGCTTGGTAAAAGAACGTACAAAATAAAATATGATTACTGAATTAGATGAAGAATTTGATTCTCTAAAACGTTTATTTGAAGCATTTATTGTCTAAAATTAATAGCCCACTTTTAAGCAAGGAAAAAATATTTTCCCGCTTTTCGTGTTACGCCCGATATGCAGAGCCGTAACTAGGGTGTTGAGCGCCTGTGGCAAAAAATTTTTTGCGCCCCTACATATCAAGAGAATAAAAACAAAATAAAATTCAAATGAGCGGTTCGCAAATTACCAACAACTTAAACTTACATGAACAATTTCTGAAATGTAAAACATTTGCAAATTGGCTTAGTTCTCATATTTTCATCTAAAATTTTGAGATGATTAAAGATAAACAGTATTACTTATTTAATACGTGTCAAAATTTTAGATAACATGTGATCTAAACCGATTTGCAGATGTTTAAATTTTTAGAGGAATTTCATAAAAATTTAAGTTATTAGTAACTGGCGAACCGCTCATCGGCAAAAATCATCTATACTTTGTTCTATTTGAGCCATTCAGCAAATGGTGCTCGCATCAGTGTCAGTGTTAAGTAGCCGAAATTACATTGGGTAAACTTGTTTCTTGTCTACAATTTCAGCCAATCAGAGAGGTTATACATAACTATTCCCTATTCTCTACAATACTGAATGGCTAAAATGTGACAAGTTATAATCCATGACATAAAGGAGAATTTCATGCTGAATTCAAATTTTCACCGCGTTATCTTATCTTGAACCTGGTCAGAGTTGCGAATGAATTTGTAGGAAAGAGCTGAAAAAAAATATTCAAAAATCATCAATAATAAACTGTTGTAGATAGTAAAAACTATAATACTCTATTTCATTTAAGCCGTTCAGTGGATGGCGCCGACATCAGCGCCAGTTTTAAGTAGCCGAAATTACATTGGGTAAACGTGTCTCATGTCTCCCATGTTTGCATCATAGTTAGTTATGATATAGATGAGTTGATGTAAAATAAACAATAGTGTCAATTGTCAATATAATTTGTGTATATATAATATACTCGTATTAAAATTAAACAGTGCTTGGTGTATTATTGAACTATCTAACAAAAACTATGTCCAATTCTCTACAATACTGAATGGCTTAAATGGAACAAGATAAATACTAAGTATTAAATACCTAATATTGTTTATTTTATGAGTAATTTAAATTTCTATCATAAATTGTTATTCTGCTTAACTATATTTTAACATAACTCTTTGAGAGTTCATCCTAGGCAAAAAATGTAACCCTTTTATGTACAGGAACTTACGCGATTTAATTTTGTATTCTTGAAAATTTTTGATACGAGTCACTGTTTTCAAGAAAATGATCAAAAACTCATTTTTTGCACCTTTGACTCAAGATGGCGGCAAAATCCGGGGTCGGTAGAGGGTGCAAAATTAGTATGTCTTTTTGGAGGTCCCAATAAACAGAATAAAATTCATGCCAGCTTGTCACCAATTATTTCCAGAATAAACACCTTGCCGACTGGCCGATCTGTAGATAATTAATTGTTAAATTTAGAAAATAGATTTTAGAAATATTTGGTCTTAAACCATATAAATTAAAATTTTACGCCCCTAAGAATTTTGCGCCCATGGCGTGTGTCACCTTTGCCACGGCTTAGTTACGGCACTGCCGATATGTATTTAGTTTTCTTATATTCATAATAATAAGAATAAGTTAAAGAATTTTAAGATTATCATTATAAAAAATCGTAAATTCCCCATTTGACTCTATTCTGAAACTGAGTGCCTAATTTTTAGCAAGTCGTTACAAATTTTCACCAAGCAAGTATCTGTGTCGATAAATAACAAATATATGGATCCATTATCTGTTGGATAACAATTTTAGCTAATTGCTAAAAAGGAATCACTTTGTTACAGAATAGACCCAATTATTTCACGGACTGATTACTTTACCTGTACTTGTTAAAAGTCCAGTTCCCAACCAATTATGTAATAAACCATATATCATCCCTTTCTCGATATGTTTCACATTTGATAAGATAACCTTTAAATTAATATTTAAATCATAATTTATTATTACTTTTTTAATATGTACAATCATAATATCCTCACCTCTGACTCTTCTGCTGTGAAAACATGTAATGTTGGATATATTCCACACCATATTACAAATGTTTCTTTAAAATGTTTTATGGCATCACGAAATTGCCAAAATATAACATCTTAAAAAAAACATTATTTATATTGTACTATTGTATGTGTATGAGGGTGTATATCAATATTTCAATGACCATATAAGAAATCATTTAGTATATTTCTATAAGACCTATTTAAATTATAAAATATCATTATCTTCCATATCCTTTACATCAGGGCTAAAAGCAAAATTTCCAAATATACTTTAATTTAATTTAAAATTTCCTTGGAGGTATCTTCTGATTGACTAGAAAGGTGCTCAAGCCGTGGGTTGCGACCCCTTTAGGGATCGCGGAAAAATTTTAGGGGGTCGCTGAATTCCTAAAAAAATTATTTGTATTATATTTCTTAATACAGGCAAAAACTCATTTTTCACTCATTTTGAAAATATCTCATATCTTATTTATTATAAGTTAGAGAAAAAATGTTTTTACAAATATTTTATAGTTTTTTAAATAGACTAAAATGGCGTAATTAGATTTTTGAAAACTTAGTGATTCTCGAGATGTAACACAAGCTTATGATTTTTTAAATGGAAACCTATGTTGAAAATAGTCTCGTCTTTTTGCTTATTTTATAAGCTTTTCAACAAGTCTACATTCTTTTGTTTTAAACGTGAATAAGAAATAATTACTAATTCATTGGGTTGAATTTTTTTTAAATTATTAAGAAACAAATGAAAAAATCTATTACAGATCATCATTTGTATATTTCTAATAGTATTTCTTTCAGTTTTACTCATTTTTTCAATTTATTTACTTCAAAAGCATATTAAACCATCTTTTTCGGATTGTGTCAAAGCCAACTGTAACGTCGATAACTATCCCGAAAATAATAGGTTAAGAATAATTTTGAGAACATAATTAATAGATACTGAATCAAAATAAACAACTGATGATTTGTAATAATTTTTTCATTTGTTTCTTAATAATTTCCAATATTTTCACCTCAATAAATTAATAATTCGTCTTTTATTAATGTTTAAAACAAAAGAATGTAGACTTGTTATATATCGTTGAAAAGCTTATAAAAGAAGCAAAAAGACGAGACTATTTTCAGCATAGGTTCCTACTTAAAAAATCATAAGTTTGTGTTATATCTCGAGAATTAGTAAGTTTCCAAAAAATCTAATCACGCCATTTTATTCTATTTAAAAAGCGGTAAAATTTTTGTAAAAACATTTTTTCTCTAACTATGATAATAAATAAGATATGATATATTTTCAAAATGAGCGAAAAACGAGTTTTTGCCTGTATCTCAGAAACAAAAGAAGATCGAAAATTCCTGTGGTGACTATTAAACTTTTCTCGAAAAGTTGACCCTGGAATGTGCAAACGGTTTTGCTCTATCATTAATATTACCCGAGATACCTTAAAAAACATCAAAAATGAGACACCTGTACACATAATATAGAAGATATTCGTTGTCTTACTAGTACAAAAATATTGTTATTTTTGTACTAGTAAAAAAATATTAGCTTCGTAGTTCACCGCTGGTGGCGGCAGTCGCTACAGCAACACAGATCATATTGAAAGTTGTTATTTGATAGTTGTATCGTTTATCTTTTGTAATGTACAGTGTGTCCACTGTAAGCGGGCCATCATTGCTAACTATGTATTTGAAATTTTCCTAAATTATTTAATATTTGAAATAGTGAAAATATAAAATATTTCATATTTATATTTACCACTTTTTCTGAGATATTTGTATTTATATTTAATTGTGAAATAATATGTTTATAGCCAAACAAACATATTTTTTCATTCTAATAATTTAAATTTGTAAATATTATTAAGAATGTAAATATATTGCTTCTTAATTTAATTAAATTGAAAAAAGGCCTAATTTCTTTGTTCTTCGTTTAATTTAACTAATAGGGCGCGAGCAGACACGTAACTCGAGTAACCTTGACTTGCTTGGAATCAGCTGATTTGTGTGTGCATGTCATTTTGACAAGAACATTGGCAATTTGACAAGACCAATGTTTCGACTTGTACTTGTCAAAATGGCATGCGCACACAAATCAGCTGACTCTAAGCACTTCAAGGTCCGTCGAGTCACGTGTCTGCTCGCGCCCTATATGAAAAACAGACGAACAACAAAAGCCGACAAAGGCGCCAAAACTGTCATCATGTCAAAAAATGAATACATGCAAAAAGCCTCGCACATTTTAAATGACGAGACAAACTACAAAAAACATCTTAAAAATCCTATTAACAATATTAACAAAAAAATGTAGAAAGTTTTGTTCTGAAATAATCAAACTTGAGCTGATTGTTCAGCACTCCTCGGTCGGGAGAATGTACATGCAGCTTAAAATTCACAAAAACGACACTATTAATAAATCTCACAGTAACCCAATATTATAAAAAAAATCTTTTGATTTGGTAAACGACGTTACTAAATTAAAAATCCCACCAAATTATAGCATTTTTTCATTAGACGTTACCGCTCTGTACCCATCCATTCCGCAACAACTAGTGTTTGAATGCATTAATGAAAAATGGGGTCATTTACAAGAATTTACCGATCTTACCGAAGACCAATTTGTTGCAGGCCTTGATCTATGTTTTGAGGGTTCTGTTTTCACTTTCAATAACCAAGTGTACTCCCAGTTAGATGGTTCTCCAATGGGAGCTAGCTTTAGCAGCACCTTGGCTGAAATTATCCTTCAGAAGCTTGAAAACAATATCATTAATGATAACAAACTTAACATTTTGTATTACAAAAGATATGTCGATGATTTCTCGCTGATTGCCCCCAATGAGAATATTAATGATATTTTAATTGAATTCAATAATTTCCACCCGCGGATTAAATTCACTATTGAAATGGAAAATGACAATTGTTTAAATTTTTTAGATGTTACCCTAATTAAATTCAATGATACAATTATTACTAATTGGTATCAAAAGCCTACTGCCTCTGGTCGTTATTTTAATTCATATACCAATTTCAAATACAAGATTAGTGTTGTTATAGCCCTAATCGACAGTGCTATCTTGCTCTCACACCGTAAATTTCATAACGAGAATATACAACATATATTTAACACTTTGAAAAACAAAGGGTACACCGATCTCTTTCTCAACAAGTACATTAAAAAAAGACCTAGCACTTTAAGACACCCTAAAGTTAATGCTGATGTTGCGGATGGATTGGCACAGGACGGACCTAAAATCTACGCTTCTATCCCTTACGACCATAAAATTAACAAAATTATCAATAAAATAACGTCAAAATCTAATATTTCGATAGCCAATAGTCACTTTATTACTTCCAAAACTCTTTTTACTAATCTTAAACATAAAATAGATCCCACTGACCAAAAGAACATCGTTTACCAAGTCAATTGTGGTCACTGTGACAAAAACGTCAAAATCTAATATTTCGATAGCCAATAGTAACTTTATTACTTCCAAAACTTTTTACTAATCTTAAAGATAAAATAGATCCCACCGACCAAAAGAACATCGTTTACCAAGTCAATTGTGGTCACTGTGACAAAATTTATATTACTGAAACTTCCCAGCCGATTAAAAAGGCTTTATAAAGACCAGTATCATTGTAATACTCTGAATTCTGGCCATAGTGCCCTTTGCAAACACCATTGTCAAACGGGTCACAAGTTTAAATTTAAAGATTTTGAGACATTAGAAATAGTTCATAATAAAGATACGCGGCTTCTGTACGAAACATGTCATATTAATATCAACAAACATAAATGTATCAACAATCAAACAGATTACAAACAAAATGTTTTACATTTAAATAACATTTTCAACAGTTTTTAAATTTTACCGCCTTTTTTTCTTGTTAGTTATTTTTACGTTCGGTACAACCTGTGGTTGCTTATATTTTTTACACCAATAAACTTTGTTATAGTTCATTTATTTTGCCGCTGTGCTACCGCACAGTTGCTTAAGCAGTGGGTAAAGATGCCCACATTTACCAAATATGTATATTAATGACTGTTCCGTATTTAATTTATTTTCATTAATATTGTACAACATATTGTCATACATTTAAGTGTAATCTCTTGGTATATAAGTGTTTATTCACTTCTATTGAGTGTAACATTTTTTGTATATTGTGTATAAATATTTTCATGTAGCTGATGATGGGCGGATATTCGCCCGAAACGTCCTTTTTTCATATTAGTTAAATTAAACAAAGAATAAAGAAATTGGAACCTAAAGGCCTTTTAGCAATTTAATCATTCTACAAAATGGTTCCCGTCATACAACCCAAGCTTCTTAATTTACTCCTTCTCTGCGTCATCAATTATCATTTTATAATTAAGATAACAACGGGGACATATATCTACGCATCGAACTTTAAGACGGACAAATGGTAGGTCAGACAGTTGCGCCTTATTGCGAGAACGATTAATTTTGGTACATATATATATATATATATATATATATATATATATATATATATATATATATATATATATATATATATATATATATATATATATATATAGTATCTCAGGACGAGCTTACGCTATCGTTTTTTTAATAACTATTATTTTACAAAATTTGGTATCTAGGAGTTTGCTGATATACCCGTTTCAATTAAAATATTTTTAAAACAGTAAACTTTCTTATTTTAAATGAAATTCTATATTTTTTATTTTACCATTAAATTCAGAAGAAAATTTAACATATGAAACCATAAAAAGATTTTACCCTTGAACCACCACTTCCGGCGTAATTCAACTTTTTTGATTTTTTCTCTAAAAACGGCCACTTCTTTATCGCTCTATCAGCTTGATTCTCGTGACACTTGTTTACAAAACAATATTGTTTCGTTTACAATATTGAAAACAATGTAGTTTAAGATATTGTATAAAATTCGTATTCACGTGACTCCCTTGTAAACGATCTCTATGCAATTTATTGTATTGTAATGTATACAAGTATGAAGTTAGTTTCCTTATTTGACATTTATTTAATTTTTGACATGAGTGACATTTCCTAAAGCCAAAAGAAATATTATATTTCTTATTAATGGTGCTTGTATATCTTCGCATACATTAAAGGAAGAAGATAGTATGATAGACGCAATAGCAAATTATGTATAAGAATATTTAAAACCCGGTACAATAACAACAAATTTAACTTTAGAATATGTCCTAGGTATGAGAAGAAATAGTAGATTTTTGTGGAAACGGATCGTTCAAAGACGAAAAGAAGTGGAAAACGGCATATACTAGTAAATGATTGATGAAATAGTTAATTATTACAATTTGATGAAATTAACAATGGCTGTATAAACCAGAATAACTAGTCCTAACTGCTTATTATATTATTAAATTCATGAGATACGCACATATATATTACGCTGAAAAGGTTCATTTACGTTTGTATTTCTATCTGTTTATTATCATAAAGCAGTAATTTGTTGAAATTAATAATGTAATCATTGATTATATTTTTACTAGATGCAAGCATCCGCTAATTACTAGTTTATGAAAAATAATTGTTTAACACTAATAACTTTTTTGATAAATAAATGTAATATTTATAAGTGAATAAAGAATAAACAGTTCAATAACATAGTTTTATTGTTATGAGAACAGATCTGGATTTGGTTAATTCAGCGAGCGGAGATGAAACTTTATATTTCTAGAAGTTATTTTTCGCTAGAATAATAATTTTTACTCTTTATATTTTTAAATTATGAGCAAATATAAATTAATTCATTAGTGGAGATTGCATATGAAGTATTTTTTTTTTGGACTATATTTTATACCAAAATGTCATAATTGCTCTTTTTGGTATTAATAATATCATTAATTAGCATAATTAAATGTGTATTAATCATTATTCACAATTTAAATAATATTTTGATATTTATTGTTTTCATAACAAGTAGATAGATAGATAGATAAATAATTTTATTGTTTAAAGAAAAAATCTCATACAATATTGTTACAAAAGTTGAGCAACTTAAAAATAATTTATTTGGAGCTGCTTATTTTATTTTTGGTATTTACAATTACAAAAAATATATTACATATATCTGAAATTTTTGCCTATTTGTAAGACCTTCCTTCCTGTAATAATTAAACTATTCATTTATTATGAAACTGCGCGTTAGTAGGGCATTTACCATGAAATGGAAGATATTGTTTGCGTGGGTTGTGTCGTTCGGTTGTAGGAGAGTGAAAAGGGAGTACGGGGGGTATGAGAATTTGTGTAGGAATGCTGATCGTATCGCTGTATATATGGGACACTTGAAAAAGAAATGGTCCAAGTCTTCCTTCTCTTCCAAGTTACATAATGTACAAATCTCAGTTGTTTTTAGAATGTATCTTATATTTTTGTATGTTATTTTGATTTCATCTTTATTTGAAAGCCTGAGTTGTGCTATTAGACGTACTTTATGGATTGCCAGGTTCATTTCTAAGTATTTTTTTGTGTCTGTCGAGGTATCCATTTGTTTATATAATATGGTGTAGCTGGAGTTGTTTATTCTTTGTATATCTTTATCCCAATTTATTTTACTTATTTTTTCGGTTATGTTATTTATGGCATTTTTATTTACACATTGAGCGTTCCATATATTTTTCATATCTAGTTCCTCTAGCTTATTTCTCACCTGTGTAACCCAGTTAAATTCAATTTTATTGTTTTGTGTTTTGTCCAACTCGTTTAGTCGGTTGTAGATAATTTTCGGGTAGCGATTGTCTTCCATACTGAGTATTTTTCTCCACCATGTTAGTGTTCTCTTCCATACTGTTGAAGAGCTGTGATTAGTTCCTGTTTCCACTCGGAGTAAGTATCCGGGTGTATTTTTCGGGCAAAGTAAAATGCTTTTTAAGTATCGTATTTGACTTACTTCAATAATGTCAGTATATCTGGCACCCCAGATTTCAGCTCCGTACAACCCAGTAGCTTCCATTATAGATTTCATCAATTTAATTTTTTCAGGCCAGTTACGTGATTTTGTTTTGCAGAGAACGGTTTTTATTCTACCTGTAGCCATTGTTGCCTTTTTTGTTGCTTCATTGGCTGCTTCTGCGAATTTACCGGATGACGATATTGTTACTCCAAGGTAGGAGAATTTATTTACTGTTTCGATGATTTTTTCGTCATATTTAAAAGTAGGTAATTTTTTCAAACGTCCTTTATGAAAAGGTATGATTTTTGTTTTATCTGTGTTTACTTGGAGCATGTACTCAGTGCAGTATTTGTGTAGAATATTTAACTTTCGCTGTACATCGACTTCGGAGTAGCACAGTATAGTCAGATCATCTGCATACGCCAAGAGTAGTATATCTTCTTTACCATTAACGTTTAATCCAATACAGCCGGCTTCGCGGAAGTAGTCTTCTAAGTTGTTTATAAATAGTGAGAAAAATAGGGGGCTCATAGGTTCGCCTTGCATTACTCCCTTACTCATTTTCACATTGTTACAGCGCCCTTGTTCTGGGTTTAGTTTTATTATGGCATTATCATACATATTTTGCGTTATTCGTATGATTTTCGAACTAACCCCGCTGTTATATAGTTTGCTCCACAGCAAATTATGATTAATTGTGTCGAACGCCTTAGCGAAGTCGACGAAAATGGCAAATACACAACTCTTTTTAAGGCGCATATGGAGATGGATTATACCTGTCAGTGAATATAGGTTATCTGTGGTTCCTCGTCCACTTCTGAAGCCAGCCTGATTTTCTTTTAAGATTTGGTTATCTTCTGTCCATTTTTGAAGTCTGCTGGTTAAAATTTGGGTAAAAACTTTTGATATAGAATTTATCAGTGCAATACCTCTATAGTTGGAGGGTATTGTTTCATCCCCTTTTTTGAAAATCATACTCATTCGGACTGAAGACCACGTTTCAGGAACTTCTTCTTTCTCCATGATTTTGTTAAACATATCTAAAATGTAATGTAACCAGTTGTTCGGTAATTTTTTGAAGAATTCATAGCTTAGCCCGTCCGTGCCTGGGGCTTTATTGTTTTTGCATTTATTGATACTGGATAAAAGTTCATCCATACTAATATTTGTATCAAGTGACGGATGTAAGCAGTCTATGTAGTAAATTTTTGGTTGATTTAATTCAGGGTATAGTTCTAAAAAATAATTCTTCCATGTATCGCCATTGATCTTATTAGTGCGCATCTCTTTATATGATGAGTTTCTAACTACATCCCAGAATTCTTTGTTGTTTTTGACTTGTGAAATTTTGATTGTGATTTCTTTTTCGTATTCTTGTTTGCATGTATTTATTTCTTTTTTGTAATGACTCTTATCTGAAATGTAGATTTTTAAATTTTCGGATGATGGATTATTTTTATAGTTTCTTAGAGAGTGTAGGGCAAGTTTTCTTAGTTTAGCACAATTTTGGGTAAACCATGGATTTTTCTTTAGTTGTATTTTATTATTTGTATACTTTATTTCCATCATTCCTACTTGCGTGGCTGCCTCTTTTATTGCACTAATTAAATTGGTATAAAGGTTATTCGGGTTCGAATCCGATAAATATATATGGGTCAGCTTTTCCATTGTGTAACTATATGGTAAAGTTTTTTCTTCGTTAAATTTAAATTGTACGAGGTATTTTGTATTAGCAACATTGGCTGGGGCAGGTCTACTTTCATGACTTGAAGTTATTAGTTTAGTAGTAAGGAGGCCAATACTATGTCCTGAGGATGAAAGAGTGGGAGTAAATGTTAATTTGCTTACCGTTTCTGCGAATATAAGGTTGCTCCAGAAAAGGTCGATTGTGCTGGACCCATTATGGCAAGTGTAAGTAGGTTTTGCAGGAATATCGCCCAGAACTCTTCCATTAAGTACTATGAGGCCAAGTGCTTCCATATTGTTTACCAGTTTCCGTCCTTTTTCGTCCAGTTGCGTACATGTTATCTCTCGGGATTCCAGCACATTATTGTTGTTGATACATCCTTCTTCAATTTGATTTAACAATCCTATTTTTGAGTTGAAGTCTCCAACGATCAGCATTGCATGGTCAGGATATTGGTCCATTATTTGGGCGACAGTTTCATAAAATATATCAAAACATATATTATTTAAGGAAGGTTTAAAGTACACATTACATATTATACATTTAAATGTTTTATACATTACATTAATTATTATCCAATATTCAGATTTTTCTATGAAAGTAGCCTTTAAACTTTTATTAACTAGAACCAGCAGTCCTCCTGAGGCTCTGCCAACTTGTTTTTCTTTAATAGCATTTGAATAAAAAATTTGGGTATAGTTTTCAAGATATTTTGGTAGATTTGGTTTGTCTAGGTAATACCACGTTTCAGAGAAACATATCACGTCGCCTGCTGTGATTATGTTTTCCTCAAACTGTTCTAATTTGTACAGATTGTTTAAACCATTAATATTAAAAGTAACAAAGTTTATGTTTGTATTATGCGCATTACTACTTATCTTATTTATGTTAATGTTGTTTACAGTGGGGCTAGTTGATGGATCTCTATGGGTTGTACCTCTACTTCTAGCTTCGAAAGGAATGCTTTGGTGCTTTGGGTCCTTTTTCGGGTCCGGAGTTTGTACCGGAGGGCGAAGCAAGGCTGTCGTCGGTTGAATTATTCCTGTTTCTTTTTCTATCTTCATCTTGAGTTTTCGATCCTATTATAACAATTTCATTGCGAACAATCTTCACGTCTACGCCGTCATCTTTGTACTTTTTCTTTAGTTTTAGTAGTTGGGATCTTTGTTGGAGTTCTTCAATTGTTAAGTCTAAGTTTACATATATATTGCTGCCTTTCAGCTGCCTTCGGTTATAAAATATATTGTCTTTTAGTTTTTTCGAGGAGAAAATAACTAAAATCTTACGGTTTTTGGCTGTTTTTGGTCCCAGTCTGATTATTTCTTCGATGGCGCCTTCTTTCAGTTCTACGTTTAGATAACTATGTAAAGTTGTCATTATGCTTTCTTCTATCTCCTGATTTGTTTTTTCCTTCTCTTCAATGCCTGAAAAGACTAAATTTCGCTTTTTGTTTTGCAGTTGCAAATCTTTGATGGTTTTCTTCATACGATCATTTACTTGCTTTAGTTCGTGGCATTCAGATTCTAGGGCTTCGGTTTTCTGTTTAAGTACCTTGCAGTCATCTTTTATGCTTTGGAGATCATTGTAGATTGCATCCAGTTTATCTAGTTTTTTAAGTTGTGCTAAAATATCGTTGAGAGTTGCGGTGTTGTTTTCGTTTGGCATTTTGAGGTTATGGTTACACCACGTTTCAACAAATTTATATTCGCAGTTTATTTTGTGGTGGAATATATTTTATTAATACTCTAAACACTTTATCGGCAGTCAGAGATAGTAATAATTACTGTTTGTTTTATTAATATATTATAATACTTTTAAATACTTTAATCACTTATAAATGAGCAGTTTTTCATTCACAGCAGTGTCGCCCTTCACTTCATAACAAGTAGCTGAGTTCCTTGTTCAGATTTCAATATTAGAAAACAATTATTGTTTCCTATACAATGTAATTTTGGTCATCTGAATACCAAAAATTGTATAGTTTACAATAAATTTTTGACAATTCAATTATTGTTTTGTATACAATATTGTTTCAAAATCAATGTTCACGTGAATTTCAATAATATAATTTATTGTATTCAAAACAATAATTGTTTTGTATACAATATTGTTTTGTAAACAAGTGTCACGAGAATCTGGCCGTTTATCTCGAGAACGGAATCGAATTTGTATAATCTATAAAAACAGTTTTATAAAGATAGCTTTTGTTTACAATAAAACAAATTAATAAACACAATTTTTGAAAATTGTAATTTCTACGTCAAGTTGAAGTTCAAAAATTTTAAAAAAACCATTTTTTCAAATGGAACTTCCCATTTTTACCTTCCGTCACCTTTAAGTAAGGAAGGTATTGTCTTTAGTCAAAAAATTCGGTGGTGAGATTTTGATGAATAAGCACGTTTTAGGGTCCCTAGAATACGATTTTACTATTTTTACGATGTGTGTATTTATGTGCGTTTGTGTGTGTATGTCTCTCTCTCTCTCTCTCTCTCTCTCTCTGTGTGTGTGTGTGTGTGTGTGTGTGTGTGTGTGTGTGTGTGTGTGTGTGTGTGTGTGTGTGTATCAAAATTTTCGTCTACGATAACTTTCATACTACAATTCTAAAAATTATAATTCTTTCATATATCTCTTCGTTACATCCATGTAAAGAGCTGATTAGATTTTCGTTAGTATTGGACAACCGAAAGTACCCTCATTTGAATATTTTAACAGTTTTTCTTGAAAAAACTATGTTAAATATCATTTTTTCACATTTAATGTTATTATAAATATTAAAGAATATTTTATTCTTTATACGATTTGACTGCATTTTATACTTAATATTAAATGGATACAGAGTTAAAAAATTATAAAGAAATTAAATTTCATAAAGTAGCCATAGCTATGGAAACAGCTACTATATTAAGATAATTTTGATTGAAAGATGTCAGTGTCAAGTGAAATTGACATAGCGTGTTTGTCTTATAATTTTACTGGAAATATAGGATCTTTTGCTATAAATTTTCTGTATGGAATTTGCATAAAATACATACAACTGCCGGAAGGTAAAGTACAAAAAATATAATCTTTAGCAAGGAACTTTCTGTATGAAATTTGTACAAAATACATAGAACTGACGGAAGGTAATGTGCTGGCCACATCAGATTTTTTTATTATTTAGATGAATTCTTCGTTAAAAAAATAGTGGTAGTTTGTGTAGCATGTCCTATGTTGTATTGCAGACGGCTACAAATTATAAAATAGGTATAATTTTCAAAAATATTTTCGAAATTCACATATTTTATCTCTTATGGTGAAAAGAAATGAAGAAAATTTTACTAATTTAGAAACAAAAATCATTAATTGCCAATCTCTATTTCGAAACTGTGTACAATACATGAATAATAGAATATTGTTCAACAAGTACCACAAGTAACTTCCCAATAAAATTTTCCCGGTAATCCGTGTGCAAAAAGGATGATTTTCTTATATGGTGGTAGAAAATATTTGTCACCAAATATTATTTAAATAAATGTCAGATTTATAGAAACAAATTACCTGGTTTCCGACTTAATTGAGAAAGGTCTCCTATCACAGGATAGAATGTTCCATATCTGGGAAATTTATTTAGAAGTTTTGCACATCTACTTCTTGTTTGGTACCAAGTAATACATGAGAGAACTCCGATTAACAAAGCTAAGACTGCTGTTAATATTATCATGATTCTTGCTTATTCTACAACTATTACGTATTTGTTTAAAAATTGTTCTTTTTTTCTAATTTATATATTTGATAACGTTATCTACAGACCAATTTACGAAACTATCACTGGTTCATTCTTTTTATTTTGTCGGAAAATAGTCAAGGAATGTCATTTTTTCCATTTAGATTACAGATTAATAATAACAGAATCAATGCCATATTACATAAGTTAAAAATGTACCAACTTGAGTACTGCCGAATAGGATTCAGTTTAAATCGCATGTTGTATGACTCAGTTATCCGTTCTAATAATTTCAAACTCGCATAAAAAACAATGTAATTGAAAAATAAATAGTTGTTTTTGCCTAGGAAGGTATTGTCTTTGGTCAAAAAATTCGGTTCCTCTTCGTTATATCCATGTAAAGAGCTGATTAGATTTTGGTTATAACTGGTCAACCGGAAGTACCCTCATTTGAAGATTTTAACAGTTTTTCTTGAAAAAACGATGTTAAATATAATTTTTTTCCATTTAGTGTTATTTAGTGAGTGTGTGTGTGTGTGTGTGTGTGTGTGTGTGCGCGAGGGTGCGCGTATGCGCCTGTGCGCGTGTGCGTGTGTGTGCGTGTGTGTGTGAGTGCGCGTGTGTGTGTATGCGTGTGTGCGAGTGAGTGAGTGTGTGAGTGAGTGATTGTATAGGTGTGTGTGGTGTGTGTGTGTGTGTGTGTGTGTGTGTGTGTGTGTGTGTGTGTGTGTGTGTGTGTGTGTGTGTGTGAGTGCGAGTGTGTGTATGTGACGATTTTTCTCCGTCGATAACTCCAGCACTACATTTCCAAAAAATATAATTCTTTCGTATTCCTCTTTGTTACATCCATATGAAGAGCTGATTAGGTTTTGATTATAATTGGTCGACCGGAAGTACATCAGATTTTTTAAAATAAATGTTCAGTAAATCCATTTACCTCTTTTGTTGTAGTTTGTTACCTATTAATTTTAGCCAAGAAATGTTTCATTTATACGTTGTAGATAATAAAACTAAAACTACCTAAATAACTAATATTAATAATTTTGCACATTTTGTAACGTGTAAAACTGGATCCGTAAGTCCTGAAATTATTTACCGGTTCCTATTCGGAACGTGGTTCCTGAAAAAGGTTGGTAAAAGGTCGGACCACGGCAACCACGAAATAATCCTGGTTTTTATGATATTTTTATCCCACTACTACTACTTTCAAACATCATCATATCAAAATCAAACGATGTAGGTCAATGTCAAATGTATAAACCGCATTAGTGGTATTACTAATAATTATTATAGATGTAAGTATAAAAATATTATTTATAATTGTTATATTGTTCTTTGTGTTATTATTATTGGCATTAAATATACAAAATGTTCAATTTCATGTCATATTCAACGTTATTATTTACTTGATTAATTTTTATTTTTGTGTCAATTTTAAATGTCATATAATTTAATGTTAAACTGTCCCGAAATAGATGATAATATTCAGTAACCATAGTGTACCCGGAATCACTTGCGGAACATAGTATTAGTGACAGCAATGGAATTGACATAAAATTACAAATAAATGCATAATGTCGCTACTGTCAAAAAAATAGTTTATTTTAATTGTGTTAAAATAGATTTCATAATTATTTATTATATTCTGATTATAATTAGAACGTTTTTATTAAGAAGAAAAACTGCAAATAACTCAGTAGTATTATTCTGACAGTTCAAACATCATGCATTTATTTGTAACTTTATATCAATTCCGTAGCTAAGTATGACTAGAAATAAGCAATATTTACGAAATTTTTAATTCAGTTTTACAAGTTACAAACTTTCAAAATAAAATCTGATCAGTCATACAGATGTAGAATTTTATTATCTATAACCTTTATTTGAAACATATTTGTGTCTAAAATTAATGGGTATCTAACTACAGCAAAAAAAAAAATTACTGAACGGCATTAAAAGTTGACATTTGAGATTAAAATCAAAACGCAGGCGATTGTGTTCACAGTTATTTTGCGACAAAACAAATTTTGTTAACGAAATTGTTGTAGCAGTCACTATGTGCAGCCAGACAAATATGCAGTTAGAGCAATGCATAATGCAACACAACACGAAGTCGTATAATACCAAAATACAACAATAAATATCATTATAATAAACTTACTTTGAATATTATAGACCAATTTCTGGTTCTTTTCATTAATTGTACAATTTCTGTCTTGATAAGTTAGAAAAACGATTTCGCGCTGTTCACTCATTTTGAATTTGGTACCTAGCTATGAAATCAGTGACGTCTGTATACAAAAGTGGAAATGTGTTCAAAGTATGACTCTGCTCAGTTTGTTAACTACATTAAATTTCTATCCTGTTTCAATTTTTTTTATAGGTTATGGACCTACCCTGTTTACCACTTACGTTCTTAAAATATTGATTTCGGTGGACATAACTTGATAAACAGCTGTTTACTGTAACTTCCGCAAAACATGAAAATTTGTATACCTATAGAGGTCACTGTATGAAATCATATGCTAGCCAGTGCCCGAGAAAAACGTTGTCAGCTGTTACTTAGCAGGCCGTTCAGTTGTCTAGCGTTAAGTTGCTACCTAGTAGCACACTAGTAGCTAGCCAGCGCTAGGGCTATTGAACGTACCTATCGTATTCCCTATACGGATTTCAAGTAGACACCCGGTATAGAGGTAACTGAGTAAAGTACGTTTGGTTAGGTTAGGTTTACTTATGGTTAGATTACGTTTACTTATGGTTAGGTTAGGTTTACTTATGGTTAGGCTTGATTATGTTGGGATAAATGAGTTTGTTGCTTTATTATTTTTGTTATACTTATCATTTAATAATGACCATTTATTTAAAATACTAACCCAACAAATAACAGTTAATAAAATTTAATGTTAATGAAATAAATTATTGCCTTTATTTTACCCTTTTTAAAGCTACAAACATACACGTATTTATAAGACTTAATTATTAACAACAAAATTTATCAAATAAAATATGTATTTCACATTCACCATTTCAAATATCGCTACTGTAGGGACAAAAGGACGTAAGTGAATTTAAAAAAAAATTATTGTATTTAGATTAAATTTGGAGCCCCAACGTACATAATCTTGTCTTGACACAGGATTATGTCTTGAAAGTTTATGGGCATGCGTAAATACGGGTCTAGTTGTACGTTGTAGGTACTAAATTCGACCTTTTGTCCTGGCAATAGCGATATTTTATCAAATTTGTTAAACATAGAAAATAAACTTATGTAAATAACACAGATACAGTTTATAGGTACATATACTTATTGTTTATTTCTAGGTTTAAATTTGATATAAACCGGACCTTTGACTCTTAGAATTAAATCAATAATCCACGTTAAATCTTTTGTAGAATCTATTGGTTCAAGTACAAAGTTACGTACAACTGTAGATACCATACTTTTTAGTTCTAACATTGCAAATTTTTGACCTAAAATAAAAAAATATCAATTATTTCCTTTTATCTTTTAGAAGTAAATTCTTACCAATGCAATTTCTGGGTCCTGCACTAAACGGAATATAAGCATAAGGATTTCTTCCTTTACTATTCTCTAGTAAAAATCGGTCGGGATCATATTTTTCTGGATCAGGATAATATTTTGGGTCGCGGTGTATGTTGTATGTGTGTATCCAAATATCCGTATATGCAGGACAAACGTGTTTTGCTGCAATTTTTTATAAAAATATGAATTTATGAAATTTTTTATAATAAAAGCGCTTTTATGGAGCAAACTCCTCATAAGAATATAATGTAAAAGCGCACCCCATACAATCGCTTTTATTATAAAAGTGCACTCAGAATATGGGCCTATATCTCAGAAGGTAACACATATATTGTTAATTTGATTCAACAGATGTTTCTATTAGATACTACAAATAGCGATAATAGTTATTTATTATATGAGTGTGGAAAATATCATATTAGTCAAGAAAGTAAAAGTTTAGCCACGTAGCCCGCAGGGCGAATTGCTAATTTTCTTTAGTGACTAATATACATTCCACACGAGTATAATACGTTTTATCTAACACTTTTTTAAAACTTCTTAAATCATTTTTATGTTTTCATTCAACGTTTGACACTGAAAATTCAATTGTTATGGTTTTGTTGTTATATTGTTTATTGAAATAAATTCACTGTAATAATTATTGTCTGTCATTGGGAATTATTTGAAAGAAAAATACATTAAATTGGGTGAAAAGAGGATCTTTCTTTAAAACGTATTCACTTAGAAACACAAGCAACATCTTTAAATTTAATTCCGAATCAATTAACCACTAACTCGTTTCTCGTTTTCGTTTCATCAGCCGCACATGACAGCTGTCATTGTGTAAAGATAAGTAATCTATTTTAGCATAAATGTAAATATTAATTTAAGTAAATAAGTTTTATAATGTTAAATTATTTCAATAATAAAATAAGTTTGTAAAATTGCTTTTTATTTATATTAGAAAAAAAAAAATCAGTAATAATTCCTCCGAGACTTCTAAAATATTCTCTCACGGAGTGACTAATATTGTACATTAGTTATGTTAGAATTTATAATAATAAATTATTATGTAGCTGAGTTGGCTATTTCAAATTTTCGTTGATTACTATAGTTACCATAATTAATTGTTACCAATGTTTAATGTCACAGTCAGTCTTGTATTTTGTTTACAATAAATTACATTTTTCTCGGAAGTTATTTCTTCAGTGTATGATTGTATTTCCACTGCTGCTCCTATCATTTTTCAATAGGTTATGGGCCCAGGAGCAACGTTTTCGCACTGTAAGAAAGTCTTCTGAAAGATTGTGAATAAATTTGCCTTTGTAGGTATACACAAAATGGGTGACGCCATAGATTACCGAAATTTAAAAAAATTCGATGGAACAGATTTTCAAATGTGGAAATTTCAGATGAATACTGTTCTTGTAGCCAATGATCTCCTGGAATATGTCAACGATACTATAAATAAACCAGATTCGAATGAAGATCCTAAAAAAATGGCATTATGGAAGAAATGTAACGCAAAAGCGATGTATATTATTTCTTCTTCTGTAGAATATTCTCAATTAGAATATCTTATCACCTGTGAGACTGCAGCTGAAATGTGGTCAAAATTACGTTCCCTGTATGAACAGCAATGTGAGTCAAATAAATTGTTATTAATGAGTAGGTTTCACGATTACAAAATGTCTCCTAATGATTCTATTGCTCAACATGTAGCTAAAATTGAAAATATGGCTAGACAGTTAAAAGATCTCGGAGAAAATATTTCAGACTTAACTTTAATGGCAAAAATTTTAGGCAGCCTACCTGCAAAGTTTAATAATTTTATAACTGCTTGGGATAGTGTTGAGCCTAATAATCAAACAACCAAAAATTTAATACAGCGTTTAATTAAAGAAGAAAGTCGTATGTCAGTGTCAGATATCATGACAAGTGCATTATCTGTCATGAATAAAAGTGATAAAAGTAAACAAAAATACTCGAATCATTCGCACCATAAGAAAGACGTTGAATGTTTTTACTGCCATAAAAAGGGTCACATATCCAGAAACTGTCGAAAGAGGAAACAAAATCAAAATTTTAATAAAGAACAAAACTCAAATTTTGCAAATATGAGTGCATTCACTGCTTCGACATTTTCTGATCCTTATATGGATGTTTGGTTGACTGATAGTGGAGCTTCTCAGCATATGAGTTTTAGGAGAGAATGGTTTTATGAATTTGTCCCATGTGCTGGTGAATTTGTGAAACTAGGTGACAATGCACTTTGTGAAATTAAAGGACATGGAAAGATTTTAATTGAAAGAAAGGTGAAAGATAAATGGATCTTAGGAAAACTTGAAGATGTTTTGTATATCCCCACTTTAAAGAAGAATCTTTTTTCAGTGGGAGCCTGCACCAATAAGAAATATAACATTTGTTTCCAGAATAATTGTGTAAATATTTTTGCAGGAAATATATTAATGGCAACAGGAATAAAACAAGAAAATTTATTATATAGAATGTTGTTTAAGGTTGTGATTCAGAAACAAATATGTCTAGCAGCCAAAGAAACCCTTAAAGTTTGGCATAATCGCTTAGGTCATATAAATTGTAAAACTATAAACGATATGGCAAATCATGGTTTAGTAGAAGGATTACCTATAATAGAAAATAGCGATTTCTTTTGTGAAGCTTGTCAATTTGGTAAACAACATCGTCCCAGTTTTATAAGAAATCAAGAAAGAAGAAGTTTTAAACCAGGTGAGTTCATTCACACTGATTTATGTGGTCCAATGTCTGAGTCAATGGATGGCGCAAAATTCTATTTACTTTTCAAGGATGACAGTTCCAGTTATTGTCATGCATATTTTATTAGACATAAATCTGACACTTTTGACAAATTTATAGAATTTGACAGATATATTTTCAATAAATTTGGTCATCACATCAAAGTTGTCAGAATGGACAACGGTACCGAATATTGTAATAAAAATATAAAAGACTATTTCGTAAAACATGGAATTAGATCTGAAATTGCAGCACCCTATTCTCCGGAGCAAAATGGTCGTTCTGAAAGGGAAAATAGGACAATAATAGAAAAAGTACGTTCTATGCTTTATACAAGAAAATTACCTAAATATCTTTGGGCTGAAGCTGTAAACACTGCCATATATATCCTAAATCGAACACCATGCTCTCAGACGAAACACACAACGCCTTATGAAATCTGGACAGGAAGAAAACCAAATCTGTCACATCTTAGAGTTTTTGGATCCACTGCTTACCTGCATGTACCTAATAATCAGCGAAAGAAATTAGATGCGAAATCTAGAAAATTCATTCTTGTCGGTTATGAAGGTGAGTCTAATAATTACAGACTGTGCGATTTGCAGACGAAGCGAGTTGTTGCGTCAAGCAGCGTTGTCTTCAATGAAAATGACATCGAGGTACCATCAACGAATGAGAAGTACGACGATAGAATTTATTTCTCTAATAACAGTGAAATAGCAGAAGAAACTATTACCAGAAAAGAAGTTCAAACTCATCGCGAAGAAGCAGAGAATCAGCAAGAAAAAGTCGTCGCTCCGAGTTTACGAGACCGCTCCAAAATAAAGAAACCTGAACGATATGAAGCAAATTTAGTTTCCTTCGACGAACCTGCATCGTATGAAGAAGCCATATCAGGAAACAATGCAAGTCAGTGGCAAAAAGCAATTGAAGAAGAGCTTGATGCCCACAAGAAAAATGAAACGTGGTCCTTTTCACCATTACCTCCAGATAGAAAACCTGTTGGGTACAAGTGGGTCTTCAGAGTAAAAAAATTCTACATCAGAAGATATTCCACCAAGATTCAAAGCGCGTCTATGTGCGAAAGGGTTTTCGCAAACACAAGGCGTGGACTACAACGAGATCTTCGCTCCAGTCGTCCGCTACGGTTCTGTGAGAATTCTTCTTGCACTTGCAGCTGAGCGTAATTTGAAGATTCGTCAGTTTGACGTGAAAACTGCGTTCCTGTACGGTGTTTTGAAAGAAGATATCTACATGGCTGTACCAGAAGGTGTAGAGGTAAAAGACCGTAATAAAGTGTGTAAACTTAATAAATCTTTGTACGGTTTAAAACAGTCCCCGCGAGTTTGGAACAAAAGGTTTGATGACTTTCTTAAAAAGTTTAATTTTAAACAAAGTTCTGCTGATAAATGTGTGTATGTCGGTAAATTCGAATTTGGACAAGTGTATTTAGGATTGTATGTTGATGACGGTTTAATTTTTAGTGAATCAAATGAAGCTCTCGATATAGTAATAGCATCACTACAAGAATCTTTTGAGATCACACTGAGTAATGCTTCTTGCTTTGTCGGATTGCAAATAGAGAGAATAAATGATAATAGTATTTTTATTCACCAGTCTAATTATGTTGAACGCATTTTAAAACGTTTTAATATGTGTGATGTTAAAACTAATTCTGTTCCAGCTGATCCCAATGTAGACTCGAGCACTGATCTCAACAATGAATACAATAATTGTGAATTACCATATAGAGAAGCCGTTGGAAGTCTTATGTTCTTAGCAACAGTTAGCAGACCTGATATTGCTTTTTCAGTGGGAGTAGCTAGTCGTTATTTAGCAAATTTTAATAATCATCACTGGCAATATATAAAGCGAATTTTTAAATATTTAGCAGGAACAAAAGACTTCGGAATTCGATATATTGGTAATGGGAGCACTCTTATCGGTTATTCTGATTCAGACTATGCAGGTGATGTAGACACAAGAAGATCTACTTCAGGTTACATTTTTAAATTAGCAAATGGTCCGGTTAGTTGGGCATCACAACAACAGCGCATGGTCAGCCTCAGTACAACCGAATCAGAATATGTGGCAGCTAGTATGTCATCAAAAGAAATAATTTGGTTACGACAACTTTTAAATGATTTAGGATTTGAATGTAACGAACCTACAAAAATTCATGTTGACAACCAAAGTGCTATCCGTTTAATAAAAAATCCGGAGTATCACAAGCGCAGTAAACATATTGATGTACGATACCATTTCATACGAGAAAGATGAAAACTTAGAAATTGATATTGTTTATGTCTCATCAGAAAATCAACTTGCTGACATATTAACTAAAGCATTGCCCCGTGATCGATTTAATGTATTGTGTTATAATATAGGTTTAAGAAGTTTAAATAAAGTACAACACAAAACAGTTTAAAACGAAAATTTGAAATATAAAAGCAAAATAATTTTTATTAAGTGGGAGTGTTAGAATTTATAATAATAAATTATTATGTAGCTGAGTTGGCTATTTCAAATTTTCGTTGATTACTATAGTTACCATAATTAATTGTTACCAATGTTTAATGTCACAGTCAGTCTTGTATTTTGTTTACAATAAATTACATTTTTCTCGGAAGTTATTTCTTCAGTGTATGATTGTATTTCCACTGCTGCTCCTATCATTTTTCAATAAGTTATTTCAAATAACAATAGTAACAAGTATATTATGAGTCGGTGTTGGATAAACATATTTGTTATACAAGTGTGGAATGTAACATATTAGTCACGAAAGAAAAAGTTTAGCCACGATGCCTGCAAAGTACGAGTATAATATAACGTGTTATTCAACACTTTTTCATAAATATTGCTGAATTTTTTATTATGTTTTTCTTTATTATTTGACACAGACAACTCATTTTTGTATACACTATTTTAAATAGTATTTGTAATATATTTAAATAAATAAATTTCATACTGTTAAACTATTTCAAGAGAGTAAGTGGGTTAAATACTTTGAGTGAATAAACATTTTTAATTCACGTTGTTTATGCAATATTTCATTCAATTTTAACGAACCAATAATAATAACCATTGTATCATTTAATTTTGACAAAATTAAAAACTAATCAATTATTTGTAAAGCTTTATTTTCTGTCATTTGTGTCGGTATAAATAAGGAAAATGGCTGATCTGTCTGATAAAGACTGTGGTAAAAGTGTTATTTTCGTGCCTGATGTTATTTTAAATACATTATTTATTGTATAGTGAGTTAAAATATGCACATGAATCTGTGCAATAATTGACAAGAAACCAACGTCCATATAATAATAGAATTTTGAATAAGATTTTGATGACGAATATATAATTGTAATACTTACATACATTGATAATTATAATAATACTTAAATACAAATAGACTAAACATATTTGCCAACATTGTTAAATATGTATTTATTTAAATGTATAAAAATTAAAAGACGGGAGGTAAGGTGCTGGTCATATAAGTTCTTTTTTACCTGCCGTCACCTTTAGGTAAAGAAGGCATTGTCTTTAGCCAAAAAAAATCGGTGGTGAGTTTTTAATGAATAAGCACGTTTTAGGGTCCCTAGAATACGATTTTACTATTTTTACGATGATGTTTGTATATATATATATATATATATATATATATATATATATATATATATATATATATACATACATATATATATATATATATATATATATATATATATATATATATATGTGTGTTTGTGTGTGTGTGTGTGTGTGTGTGTGTGTGTGTGTGTGTGTGTGTATGTGTATGTCTGTGTGAGACCAAATTTGCGATAACTCTAATACTACAATTACAAAAATTATAATTCTTTCGCATTCTTCTTCGCTACATCCATATGAAAAGCTGATTAGATTTTGGTTATAATTGGTCAACCGGAAGTACCCTCATTTGAAGATTTTAACAGTTTTTCTTGAAAAAAACGATGTTAAATATAATTTTTTCACATTTAATGTTATTATAAATATTAAAGAATATTTTATTCTCTATACGATTTGACTATATTTTATACTTCATAGTAAATTGATATAGAGTTAAAAAATTATAAAGAAATCAAATTTCATAAATTATCCACCTATGCTCTAACTTTATAAACAGGTGCTACATTAAGAAAATTTTGATTGAAAGGTGTCAGTGTCAAGTGCAATTGACTTAGTATGTTTGTGTTATAATTTTACTGGCAATATAGGATCTTTTGCTAGAAACTTTCTGAATGGAATTTGTATAAATTACATACAACTGCCAGAATCTTTTACAAGGAACTATTTGTATGAAATTTGTACAAAATACATAAAACTGACGGAAAGTAATGTGCTGGCCACATCAGATTTTTTATTAACGCCTTAACAAAATGAATTTAATGAATCGTTTAATACTCACTTAATTTAATATCTTCCTTTACATAACGAGCCATTACAGGAACACTTGGATAAAGGCGTAAACTTTCCTTCAAGCAACATTCTAAATATTTCATGTTTTGTAAATCTTCATATGTTGCATGACGGTCTGAATCACCGAATATTTCTTCTAACTCTTCTGCTATTTTGTCCTAAATTCATATACATACTCGTATTATGATTTTAGAATTAATAGTTATTAGCACAAAAATACCTGTACATCTTTATGACTCGCAATACACAATAAAGCAAAAAATATTCCTGCTGCCGTTGTATCATGGCCCTAAATAGAATAAAAATGATGTATTAAAGAAATATTTGCTTTTACTAGCTAAATTCCTAATATTATAAAGTTAAACTTTAATGTTTCATAGAGCGGAGCGGAAGTACTATTTTGGCATCAAAAACACGGAGCGAAAGTTGCATTTCCCTAGCTGGGAAAGATTTCAACATTTTATTTAAAATTTTATTGGATATTAATAATTGTGATTCGTATATTTGGATATGTTAATCCCAGAATATCTAAAGCAACCTTGTCGCAATATTTGTTTCGTAAAACATTGCAAATGAAAAGAAATGCACGCACCAAAAATGCAGAACTGAAAGTAAGTTATTGGTTTTGGTTTATTTACTATTTTTGTCACCTTCGAAACCAGTGTACCGCACTACTAGATATTTGTATATTAATAAAAAAATTATTAAATTTAAATAAATAAATAAATATATCATCACGGCATATTACCCATTGCTGGGTGTGCCAGTCTGCATTGTTCGCAGATATCGGTAATGATGATGACATATTTGTACCGTGCGGGCGTTTACCAGGCGTCACCTCACGGGCACTCATTTCTGGCGTGGAGAGTGCACCACAGGGGTCAATTTTGTGCCATTTAAAATTGGAAATATTTGACGTCGGTCGGGATCGAACCCGGTTCCCCAGATTCGCGACCAGACACTCAGGCACGCGGCCATGAGACCCCATCAAAGATTTCAGAATAAATTTAATAGATGACTCATCAGTAAAATGTTTGTACTTGACTCGGAGTCATAAAATACTCGGCACAAAGTGCCTCGTATTTTAATATGGTTCCTTGTCAGTAATGTACCATTTTCCTGGCACTTATGCAAATAACTATTTTTTTGTAATTTACCTCAAAAACAAAAGTATCAACCTCTTCCTGAATTCCGGCATCGTCAGTATTTCCCAAGTGCTTCTCGTAGAGTAGAAGATCCAACATAGCCAGACGTTTAGTAGGCTTCTTACTAGAAGTTTCTAAGTCAAGGACATCTTCAATGTTGAACTCTTTTGCTCTGGCTTTGATTATATCAGATGTAAATTTATGTAATTGTTTTATATACCTCTTTTCACGTCGAAACATTGGAAATAACCTGTATATATAGTCATTATAGTACAATGGAGTCAGAATTCGTTTAATAACAATATCTCCAACCCTAGGAAAACAATATCATTTTCAGTTAATCCTTTTTTTACTCATTCCACAATTATTCTTACTTGTGTATAGTCTTATAGTATTCTTGGAGATTGGGGTCATTTTTATTTAATTTCACTCCCATAGAAGTTTCTGCAAAAATAAATATTTTTATTTTCATGTTATTTATTACTTTTTTTCGCCGAACACTAAAGAAAATGATTTTCACCTACAACTATACCTTGAAAAATTGATTGTTTCAAATAACAAACATTCTTTTTAGTAAATTTAAATATAAATTACCACATATTGTTGATAATGTAGCCATTGTGATTATCGGCATAATATTTGTCTTTGGTTTGTTGCATTATTCTTCTAAAACTTTCTTAAAATTTTCACATTGTTCACCAAATATGTCGACAAACACCTGTAAAATATTGTAGTGGAAAGCCGGAGTCAACATTTTTCTCCTTTGATGCCATTGTTTTCCTATAAGATAATTTTTAATTTATATTTATTTGTGTATTATTTATCTTCATTGTTACCTCTACTTGTTAATAATCCGTTTTGTAACCACCTACTAAGACTCATATAAGCTAGACTTTTATCTATATATTTTGTACTTGATAAAATTATCTAAAATATGTAAATAAGTTAAGACTGTATTTTAATATGTGCTTAATTTGGCGATTAAAAGAAATTTTGATCATAATGTAATTAAGACAGTATCGAGCTTAATATTATTACTTATAGGATAAGAAAAACGCAATGAAATAATTTGAATTTTTTTTCTCTTTCGGTGTCTTTATGCCTGGCTCATAAACGCATTGAAAACATGTCGCTAATGGCCGGTTGCACTAACGCAACTTAAATCTTTAACTGACAATATTGCATCAAAATGAAACGCGAAATGAATTATAATATATTGCTGTATTTCAATTTACATTTTTTTGTTTAAGCCAAGCTTAAAATTTAAGCCTTGTTGGTGCAATTGGATATAAGATATTGTAATGTACAGCGCCCGCCGTCGCCGCCACTGTCACCGCCGATGTCCCCGCCGCTGTCGCAGGGACGAGCGAGTGTCTATTTTTAGCGATGACGCAACAGACTTGTCGGAACCTGCTTAATTACGCGCTTGATGTAACCTATTGTGTTTGAGTTTTAATCTAGAATAGTATTCTAGTAAGTTCTCGAATACAAATGACGGAGTATATAAGTGTCACAGATATTATTTTGCGTAAGATTATTTTTATTAAATTTATTATGTTTTGTCTCTAATTAGCTATTTAGGTACGTAACCGATGCTGTTGGATAAGAGCTACATTTAATGATACTGGTATTCACGTATTTTATTTCAGTTTATTTCTAGATTTCAGTGTGAGAACATCGATATTATAGTGATTCAGGTGAGAGAGTTAATCTAGCATGTGTATGATTGTGAGTGTGCGTGTGAGCAGTACTGGGTACTTTAGTGGCCGCATCGTGTGAACCCGAGGGTCGCCAACGGTAGCTGCAGGGAAGGCTGTAGTGACCCACATCTGGTGTCGCCAACGGCAGCAGCAGTTAGGGCTGTAGTGATCTGATCCAGTTGGTTAAGAGGAATGTCTCCGGATCACCACCGAAGCGGCAGTGGTTCCGTAGTGGCCGCTCGTGTGAACCCGAGGGTCGCCAGCGTAGCAGCAGGGAAGGCTGTAGTGACCCACATCTGGTGTCGCCAACGGCAGCAGCAGTTAGGGCTGTAGTGATATGATCCAGTTGGTTAAGAGGATTGTCTCCGGATCACCACCGAAGCGGCAGTGGTTCCGTAGTGGCCGCTCGTGTGAACCCGAGGGTCGCCAGCGTAGCAGCAGGGAAGGCAGTAGTGGCCCACATCTGTGGTCGCCAACGGTAGCAGCAGTTAAGGCTGTAGTGATCTGATCCAGTTGGTTAAGAGGATTGTCTCCGGATCACCACCGAAGCGGCAGAGGTTCCGTAGTAACTAGCGGTACTGCCCGTAGTTGCCAACATGTGTGTACGGTGTGTGAATGCCTGAACCTTTTGTAAATGATTGCCTTCTCACTGAGTATTTCTCATGTGTTAATTCTTTTACAGAAATAATCACGGCGTGAAGGAGGATTCCGCGTGACCGGGTTCGGCCAGGCGACGGTCATCTAGATTTGTTATTATTTTTGTATTAATACTGTATACACCGGTTTGGGTGATAAATGTGTTTTAATATTCTAATTTTCAGCGCTAACGTTTTAATCGTCATTTATAACATTTCAGAAGTGGGATGAGAACATTTTTAACTTTCAGCTTTCGGGATCACACCAACACAGCTTTTGGAACAGTGCGGATATTGATTACGTTTATATTTAGCTGGATTACGAACCTGGAACAACATTACAACATGACTTTACCTAACAACAGTCCTCAATTTCAGTATGTACGTTCACTTTACGCGCTATGCATAAATAGGACGAAATAACTACCATCATATATGTGAGATCTCGCTGGAGAGGGTATGCAGAAATATGGTATAAAGCGCTGCAAGGAATAAATCATTCTTGGGAGTCATAGAAGGCTATGTTGTTGAAAGCATTTCCGTCACAGGAAAATTATTTTCAGTTGCTTTAAGAAATGATTTCTCGCAACAAGAAACCGGATGAACTTATGTTGCAATACTATTATGAGAAGCTGACGCTACTCAACAATTGCCCTTGTCAGAGAATGCAAGAAGCCGTATTCTCTTTATTATTTTTGAAGACGATCGACGATAAATTAGCGACACGAAACCTTTCTACTCCCCTTAAACGCGATTTACATCGTACTTTTCAGAAGAACAAGTGGCCTTACTATACTACGCAGCAACACAACGATGGAATGGAGAACATTTGTTGTTTTATTTGTGGAAAATTGGGACATACACGCTCACATTATAACAAAAAACGGCAACGAGTATCGATTGTGCAGAACGAAATAGAGGCGAATTCAGTGGAAGTAGGAACCAGCAACCACAACAACGTCAACATCAGCATGTTCAACGTCAACAAGAGCCACAACCACAACTGCCAGAAAGGAACATCTTAACAACTTCTGCGGAGGTAAGCGGTAATTGTCTAAGCGTACGTCGATATGGGGTCCATTAGCATAACCATGAAGGAAACGAGCACATATTCCCGCGAACAATGTAGTAGCAGACAAAGATATGGAATGTGTTCTACCAGTCTTGAACTGATGCGGAATTAACAATTCACAAGGATAAAATTATAACAAGATGGAAGTGTCAAGCTGATAATACAGAAGCGCAGAAAATAAAGGAATTTACTTTACATAGGATGAACTACACGTGGTAACGGATATAAGTGTGGATCAACGCGAACAACTAATACGTCTGCTGAAGGAATATAGGGAATGTTTTGTAAAACTGGAAGGATATTCGATGCACGAATGCGACCGAAGTGGATATTTTACTGACTGATGATACACCCATTACTTACAGGCCGTACAGATTGTCAATTACAGAGAGACAACACGTTCAGGGAATAGTACAAAAGCTTCTTGATGACGTCAGGATATTACCAGGTGCCTATCGCGCAGAGCTCGAAGTACAAAACTGCATTTGTAATACCGGACGGACATTACGAGTTTAATCGTCTCCCTTTTAGATTATCTAATGGACCATCAGTTTTTCAGAGGCTGGTCAACAAAGTTCTAGGATCATGTCGTAACACCATCGCCATGGCTTACTTAGATGACATCATCTGCCCATCATCATTTACAGAGGGAATTCAGCGACTGACATTTTGTTTAGGGCAAACAACTTTACACTGGATATGAAGAAATGTTTCTTTTTCAGAGCAGCATCAATTATTAAGGATTTCAGATTGGTCGAGATGGAGTTCGACCTGGAAAGGAGAAAATAAAAGCCGTCACCGGATTTCAGGCACCGAGGAATGTGCATCAAGTAAGACAGTTTGTAGGACTTACAAGTTATTTTCGACACTTCATTAAAGATTACGTTAAGATTGTGCGACCGATTACTAATCTAACGGGAAAGGATACATTGTGGTGTTGGGAAGCGAAACAACAGAAAGCATTTGAAGACCTAAAGGAAAAGCTTACGGAACGACCACTTTTGTAACTCTACAATTCTAATGCCGAAACAGAGGTATACATGAACGCCAGTAAGTTAAGATTAGGAGGAATCTTGCTGCAGAAATTGGACACAGGTAAATTCCACCCAGTTGCTTATTTCAGTCGCCAAACTGCACCAACGGAAATGAAGTATCATTCGTATGAGTTGGAGACTTTAGCAGTAGTCGAAACGTTAAAGTAATTTAGAGTATATCTGCTGGGAATACATTTTAAATGGAATGGAAAATGCTGGCTGGAACTGCAGGAATATTCATTCGATATAGAATATCGCCCAGGATTACGAATGGGTCATATCGATGCGCTAAGTCGAAACCCCGTGTCAGGAGAAGGACTTTCTGCAGAATTTGAATTTTTTTTCATATAACAAGCTGACTGGATACTCGCCGGACAAATGACAAATTGAAAATTATCAAGAACATTTTAAGTAAATCACCGGAAACTAACTACGAAAGGAATATTTATAAAAATATCACTGTTTACGAGACGAACGGGTTTACCGAATTACCGCGTCCGGAATCTAGTGGGTTGTACCTAGAGAACAACGGCTGCAGATAGTATGTTCCTGTCTTGACGAGTTTGGAATTCTGGAATTTACTGATTTCCTGGAATGAGAAAATTCGCGAAGTACACTGACTTGTGTATCAGATGTATTTACCATAAACAACAGATAAGAAAGCAGCCAGAACTATTGAATACAATTGAGAAACTACCCATTCCATTTCACACCATCCATACGAAGGACCATTCCAAATAAAGTAAATCGAAGTAGAAGAGGAGAATATAGTAACGTAGTGGCGATTGACAGGATGAAACCATATTTAAGTACACGTGAACTATCGGAAGACAACAGTGCTTCGGATGTTGATGCTGATGCTGCAGGAATTTGGGATTGATTCCTCGAGGACGAGGAACTTTTCAGGATGGCCGAACTGTCACAGATATTATTTTGCGTAAGATTATTTTTATTAAATTTATTATGTTTTGTCTCTAATTAGCTATTTAGGTACGTAACCGATGCTGTTGGATAAGAGCTACATTTAATGATACTGGTATTCACGTATTTTATTTCAGTTTATTTCTAGATTTCAGTGTGAGAACATCGATATTATAGTGATTCAGGTGAGAGAGTTAATCTAGCATGTGTATGATTGTGAGTGTGCGTGTGAGCAGTACTGGGTACTGTAGTGGCCGCACCGTGTGAACCCGAGGGTCGCCAACGGTAGCAGCAGGGAAGGCTGTAGTGACCCACATCTGGTGTCGCCAACGGCAGCAGCAGTTAGGGCTGTAGTGATCTGATCCAGTTGGTTAAGAGGAATGTCTCCGGATCACCACCGAAGCGGCAGTGGTTCCGTAGGGGCCGCTCGTGTGAACCCGAGGGTCGCCAGCGTAGCAGCAGGGAAGGCTGTAGTGACCCACATCTGGTGTCGCCAACGGCAGCAGCAGTTAGGGCTGTAGTGATCTGATCCAGTTGGTTAAGAGGATTGTCTCCGGATCACCACCGAAGCGGCAGTGGTTCCGTAGTGGCCGCTCGTGTGAACCCGAGGGTCGCCAGCGTAGCAGCAGGGAAGGCAGTAGTGGCCCACATCTGTGGTCGCCAACGGTAGCAGCAGTTAAGGCTGTAGTGATCTGATCCAGTTGGTTAAGAGGATTGTCTCCGGATCACCACCGAAGCGGCAGAGGTTCCGTAGTAACTAGCGGTACTGCCCGTAGTTGCCAACATGTGTGTACGGTGTGTGAATGCCTGAACCTTTTGTAAATGATTGCCTTCTCACTGAGTATTTCTCATGTGTTAATTCTTTTACAGAAATAATCACGGCGTGAAGGAGGATTCCGCGTGACCGGGTTCGGCCAGGCGACGGTCATCTAGATTTGTTATTATTTTTGTATTAATACTGTATACACCGGTTTGGGTGATAAATGTGTTTTAATATTCTAATTTTCAGCGCTAACGTTTTAATCGTCATTTATAACATAAGCACTGTTAGCGAAGCCAATGGACAGTCTGATATAAATAAGCGTTGTGTGTTAAACAGTTGATGATATAAATAGATAGTCGATAACATAAACAAATATAGTTGTATAAATAAATAAATGAGCTATATATTGTTTAAATAAATAATCTTAGTGTTTAAGTGTCTTATAATATTCTTAGTCATTAGTGTTTAATATTAGTTTAATCGCAGTGTTTGTTATATTTAGCATCTTTTAATTATATTTAATATCTATTTATCGTTATCATAAACTTTTATTTTAATTAATAATAATTGTCTAATATTTACACTTCACCCAAATAAATAAAAATGTTACAATATATATATATATATATATATATATATATATATATATATATATATATATATATATATATATATTAATATGTACATTATGAAAAGAAGTACTTTATGATATCCAAATGAATTTCATAATGTACATATTAAAGAACCAAAATAGAAAAAAGTTATAATTTTCCCTCAATAAACATGTTTCTGTTATCGCATTCGACCTTTCTAAAACTAGCTGCGAAAGGCTTGTTGTCCAAACATATTCATGCGGTAACAGATTGCCTTATGAAACTTGTTTTTTTATCCCGCGATCAACCGAATCTACGAATGTTACGCGATCACCCGACTCAAACTATGTAAAAATTACAATTTTTGCAATTAAAAGCTTAAATTATTAAAACTAATACTTTTGTTTCATTTATTACATTGAACATATATAAAACAAATATATTATTCTACCTCCCCGATAAAATTCTCACATTTATCCCGAATACTTTCAACTACATATGGACCTCTAATGCCTTCCCTAAACAATGGAGAAATGTAATAATAATTCCAATACCCAAACCTGGCAAAAATCAAACCGAACCGAAAAGCTACAGACCTATTGCTCTGTCAAATAGTTTATGTAAAATATTTGAAAAAATTGTTACCAAGAGGCTGACCTGGCATCTGGAAAAAATAACATACTTATGAACATGTAATGTGGTTTCAGACAAGGACGATCCACAATTAGTGATGCACGACGAGGCGAGAGTACTCTCGCGTCTCGTCTCGTCTCGTTGCATTATGCGAGACGAGAACGAGAGCGAGATTGCAATTTAAAATTCGAGGCGAGATCGATATGACAACTGCGAGAAGCGAGAAATCTCGCGAGATTCTCGCGAGAGTCTCGCAATAAAAAGTATTTGTAACTTTATAGCTTTGATTCATAAATTCAATGAAAAATGCACCGTACAGGAAGTGGAGTCAACGGTAATTCGTGCATAGAACAAGTGAATGTGAAAATTATATGAATTGACTATATTTTTTTGAGTCTATCTAGAATCGAATGATATCGGTGGTAGAGCGAGGAAATGCAAAATAAATACTAAATCGGTTTTGCATCTAATAGAACTAGTTTTTCTCCAACATTTCAGCACCTAATTCTTCCCAGTTAAAACCACGGTTAATAAAATTCTTGTCGTCCCTGAAAAGTAAATGATCTTATATTAAGCGACGATAGAAGCCAACACGGAGTTAAGCGGAGTGATTGGTTGGCAGCGGGTTCCCAGTGTGGCGCTTTTTTATGAGTAAATCTTACTTAAATACTGGCATGTAGTTAATAATAAAGTGTAGAAACTTTTAGTTACAAAAAATATTTTTTTTAATGTTTAATTAGTTTTACTGATGACAGAATGTATTAACAGATGTTCGTATTAAAATAATTTGGTGACTAGAATTTAGTGTTTCGTCCCTTTATTATAGTTATACGACTGTAAATACACGGAAGACAGAACGATTGGTGCGAACTTGTCTTTTGTAGTTCAACTGATACGTAAATACCGTGGTAAATACGTAGTGCGCAAGCGCTTATTTTTGCAGCGAGACTCTCGCGCGAGAACGAGACAAGACCCAAAAAAATGTGCGAGAACGAGAACGAGATTGCAGATCCGAAAACGAGACGAGATCGATATTTTATATTTCTCGTCTCGTGTGCATCACTATCCACAATTGATCATACATCTGTAGTACAAAAAGCTTTTAAGAACAAACAACATTTCATCGCAGTTCTATTTGATCTCCTTAAAGCTTACGACAAAGTCTGGAAACAATCCTAAAATCACTAATAGACAAAGACATCATAGGAAATATCTTCTATTTTATTAAAAACTTCTTGACCGATCGAACGTTCAATGTATGGATATATCAGAAACAAAACAGAAAAAAAATGGTCTCCCGCAGGGTGCAGTACTCTCGGTTACACTATTTTTACTGGCCATCAATTCCATCCAAGATGAGGTTCAAAGTCCTACCAAAGCTTTAGTGTTTGCAGATGACATAATAATATTTTACAAAGGGGAAAACATCAATAGCATATTTGAAAACTTGCAAGCAACCATCGGAAAACTAGAAAACTGGTCTAACAAAACGGGATTCATTTTCTCACCAGAAAAAACAAAAGCAATTCACTTCACCAAACTAAGAAAATCAAACCATCCTTTCCAACTAAAAATTTACAACAAGAACATGGAATTCAAACAGAAAGTGAAATTCCTAGGAACGATAATCGACAATAAACTTACATGGATACAACATCTTACACAACTAAAAAGTGAATGCCATAGAAGAATCAATTTATTAAAAACATCAAACCACAATTGGGGTGCTGAAAAAGAATCTTTAATGAATATATACAATACTACAATCAGGTCAAAATTAGACTACTGCTGCGTCGTATACGGAACAGCAAAGAAAACTCATCTAAAATACATTGACACTAGCCAAACACAAGCCTTTCGAATTATAACAGGAGCATTCCGCGCCAGCCTTGTAGAAAGCATCCTCAACATAGCAGGCGAACCTCCACTGGAAATTCGTCGAATGCAACTCACAGCGAATTACCTATCCAAAATAACAAGCAATCCCATCCAACCCTCAAACACGATTTTATCTAATGGGTCGGGTGATCTCTGAATCTGTTTTAAAATGAATACATTTAAACCTAAAAACAGTTTATCATTCGTATTTTTAACAATTTGTCCGATAAGTGTTACTAAATTTTTTGTTCGGTAGTAAAAAAAGTAAATCTTATCACTGTAATCTTATTTGATACATCATAATTAGATGTTTTTAAATTAAGAGCCTTGTGTACTGTACTAAAATATATACGAAAATTCAAGTGAATTGTTGCTGTACTAGAACTAATAACATTTTCAAAAATTCAACATTAGGAAACATACTTATGATCCTGCATTTAAAAAATAGTTACTAAAATCAAAGTCATATATTAATAGACATTAATCATTATTTATTAAAATTATGTCTAATATCAAAAGTACCTATGTTTGTCTAATGTTGAATTTTTAAAAAATGTTAATAGTTGTTGTAGCAATTTATTTGAATTTTTTATTCATATTTTAGTACATGAGTACACAATGCTCTTAAGAAAATATAATATGAACAACTGTGTATTTTACAAAAATATGTATTTATATAAGATACTGTCTGGTTGATTAATGTCAAATTAATTTAATTTCATAGTACATCTTTTAATCATCTTTCCGGGAAAAAACCGTCTCTGAACTTAAAATATAACTAATAAATAAAACGAATACAATCGAATCACCTTTAGTGATATACATATGTGTACCAAATAAATATTCTTGCCAACGTACATGAAACGCTTTTTATAATGAAGTATTGAATACTACGATGATTATTATTTATTTCCTGGCCAGGAAATAAATAATTTTCACTAGACCGCTTGTCCAATTATTTTCCGTTTTTCCACTTTTTATAATATTGTAGTTTTTTCGTAATCAATTGCCTAAGAATTTCCAAAAAGATGGTCGATGAATTCGAGTTATTATTAATTCTTACTTCAGCATCATCGGCAGTGACAATGTGCAGTGATGGATGATGAGCACCCCATAAACTAAAAGTTTCATCAAAACTTTTCATTAGGGCACGTACTTGTTGAAACAAAATATCTGCAATAAAATTACAATACTTATTAAGCAAATAATACGGATTTTTGCGATATTTGAAGTAGCAGTCAAATATTGTAATTGTGCTACTGCGATTTATAATAGTTATTTTTGTATTGAAGTTCTATTTTAATTTAAAAATAAAATAAAAAATCTGATGTGGCCAGCACATAACCTCTCGCCAGATATTTTACCTGGTTGTACGCATAAAACGAAAAATATTTTTAAATACAAATAGTTATATTCATATCTCACTACAAAATAATTCTCACATATATTTGAAAAATCTATGGGATATTTTAATATAAATTATGTACAATACATACATTTTATTTATATTCAATATCCTGAAATTTTCTTTTTCTTTATATTCGTCATTTTTTTGCAAATTCCTTTTGTATTCTTTTTTACATATATTCTTTTGCGTTGTTAATTTTTTTTATTTTTATAATCTTCATAATGATGTACAAATATTTCTGACAATGGCATACAAATATTTTTGAGAGTGACATTTATGTGTTAATTACAAACATTTGAATTTCTTGTCTTGAAATAGTTTGATCTGAGATTTTTTTTACATCAAATTATTTTATATGCATTTCTTTATCTCTAAATCTATATAAGATATAATAATGAATTTATATTTATCGAATAAAGAATTTAACGCTCTTTAATATAAGTATTTACATAAATTTTCGATAAATAATATTTAGATGGTTTTTTTCTTGTAACTACTACTTCCGGTTGTCCAATTGTTACCAAAACTTAATCAACTCTTCCCATTATTGTTAGATTGAGGAATCCGTAGTTAAAAATGTCTTAAGTCTTATAGTATTTGAGAAATCGTGGATCCAACATCCATACACACATCCACACACACATACGGACATCATCGTAAAAATGTTAAAATCGGATTCTAGGGACCTTAAAACGTGCTTGTTCACTAAAATCTGGATATGCGATTTTTAGCATGAATCCAATATCACTTTTAGCGAGAGGTAATAAAAAGGAACTTCAGTGCCGAGGTGCATATTAAATTTTATTTGAAAGCAAAAATTGTGGAAAAAAGGAATATTTACCTTTATAGGTTATGTTTCATTACTTGTCATTTTACATACAAATTTGATGTCCTTCACCTGCCTAAATTATTTACATATCGATGGTGTAATGCACAAATGTTGTAAGTGCAAAAATTAAACTTTCGAGACAACACAGTATAAAAGTTTAATCTTCTAGATCTAGATCAAATTAGCATAAATAGCAGTATATTTTTAAATTTTATAAAATGTAACACAATAATGCTATTTGCAACCAACTTTTGTAAAAACGCAAATGTGAAGTAATTATACAACAAGTGTGCATAAATATATTGCCCAACTTTAACCGTCTTTCTATCTTCAAATAAGAAAATTAGCAATGTTGGTGATTACGAGCAATTTTCGGGCAAAATTTTAAATAAAAGTTAAAAATTATACATTTTCCCGCATAATTCAAATTAATTGACATTATATCGTTAAATCTACGCCTTTGCTCAAGAATGCTGCAACTTTGACAAAAGCTATCCATTCAAATTTCCGGATTAACTTGACCGGCGGTTATCTCAAAATTTTATTTTTACTACTTCTAGTTATCTCAAAATGACGGCCAAACTAGCGATGACCGTGACCAGCGGATATTTTATACAATTTCTATGTCTGTATTGTTTGTATGGGTTCAAGATGTCAAGTATACAATAATTTTAAATAAATATATTCGGTCTAATTCACTAAGATAGTTGTTAACAAAGTCGTTAGGTAATAATTGAGAATTAACAACGATATTTAGCAACTCTTGTACCAACTGTCAATTAATTGGTATTCAGTAAATAAAAAATTAAACGACATTGTTAAAACCGGTCCTTCTGAACAATCGTTGTTAAATATAGGAGTAAAGTTATTAACAAGTGAGTTAAAAGGCATGTTGATTCTCAATATTTAAACATATTTCTACTTTATTGACAACGTAAAGTGACAGATTTTGATTAGTTTGACGTTTGTGTTTTTAATAATGATTAATAAGAAAATTCGGGGTGCAAGATGTTCCGCGGAACAATATTCTCAAATGGTAGATTTCATGATGATTTTGGGCTAATTAAATGACAAAGCTAGTTTTGCATTCCATTTCTGATAACTGCTAGTTGGAAATTTTGCAAATCGTTGATTAATTTCACGGAAAATTGAAATTTTGCCCTTTAATACCTTTATAAGACCCATAGCCACGCGTAGAATTTAAGTGTTGAGAGAATCTGATGAAGTTCTCCAGTTTAGTGTACATGTTTATTTAAATCCTATGGTTAAATGCGATCGATTTCGAAATTTCAAGAATCTCATCATCATGCATGACATGACCAGCGTCTAGAAGTTTTAGTAGTAAAAATAATACAAACTTGACTTTGCTAAACTGGCTGTTTAAATTTAAATGTGTAATATAATGAATATAAATTACAAAAATGAATTTAGATCTTTTCGGGAGAAACTCAGAAAATTTGTTCAATATTAATATATTAAGAATTAAAACATTTAAGTTTGGAATAAATGTAAATCTTTCATCTTTTGACATGACTCAGTATGCTTGAAGCATGAAACCATCCAATTCACTAATTAAATCATAAACGACACCTTGCTCGCAAATTTCTCTAAAAATGTATATGTTTATAAATAGTTTACCTTTGTTGTCATCCCTCTATTTCCAATAATAGCTATTTGTGTATTAAGAGCGCAAAATGGGACATTGTCGATTGAGAGGTTGTTGCCGCGCGACGCAGGAGCGAGGCATTCTCTCGAAATCGACAATGTCCATTTGCGCTCGAAACACACACAAGATTTTTTCTACAGTCGCCACAATGGGGTCCTCCACCATAACAAAAATTTATTTTTTATTTATTTTTACTTATCGGTATTTTCTATTCTTCTTGAGCAATTGCTTCAATCTAATCTAAGCATTTTATACTTTCGTTTTTGTAAATGAATGCCCTATTTTATTTTCACAGCAGTGCGGCATTTTGTTTGGTTGTGTAAGTGGGTAATGTGTAACTACAGTGTCATTAATTCCTGACTAAACGTTTCCATTAAGAATGTAGCCAAGTAACATTTCTGAACATTGTATAGTTAGAAATTAGAGGAGCGAGTGTTTTTTCTACTTTGTCGCTCTAGACCGGCAAAGTGACATTTTGCGTTGACAAAAGAGAGCGCAAATGGCTACTTTGTATATAGACTGTAGAAAAAAGTTTATTTCCTAATACAAAATTTTCAAGAAAAGCCATTTAACGATTGTTCAACAACAATGGGAGAAATGCAGTTGCTAGATTAACAACTGGACGTAACGACTAGTTGTTAAATTTTAATAACTTGATGTAATAGGGAATTGGGATTTTGAACTTAGCAACTGACATTCAATTTAACAACTGAAAATAGTGGTTAATTTTAACAACTTTGTTTAGACCATTAGGCCGATTGTTATGGTATATTACCCATTGCTGGATATGCCAATCTGCTTTTTACACATATACAAAAATAATTTATAAACTAATATTCACGAAAGATGACTATTCAACGTCATTTGTGAGTCGTCTGATACAATATTACTTGCAGATAACTTCATTGCATTTCGTATGCATAGGCGTGGAACATGAAATATTTATAGACACATTTTAACTGAAAAAATAAGAGGAATTCATTTGAAAATTATGTTTCTTTCTAAATAATGCCTTTCTGAAAGATTTATGTTCTTCACTTATGTTTTTGCAAAATACAAAACATAGATTTAAATTATATACTAAGGAATAATAATTTCATTTAAACGTCAACGCCACTGGATAAATATTAGCACAGAGGGCAGTGTAGTAGATAATTAGGTATCTGTAATTCTACGATATATGTCATTAATATGTATAGTGTGTTAGAAAGTAATGCCACTATTTACGTATATCTGTCACACCACACAAATTAAACAGACATAGGTCAAATAATCTTTCTCTTTCTAATACAAAATTTTGCTAAGCTACTGCTATAAAGTGATGTGTATTCTTTCTTCGAATAAATGACCTTCAATAGTCATCTTTCGTGAATAATAGTATACAGTAAATTAAAGATGTCCGATCAAGGTCATCTACGAATTGAATAAAACAAGATTTTGGCTCTGTCAAATTCAGTAGTGTCGTTTATTTAGTTATTATGAGGGTACATAAAATACTACTGTTATTTTATTTTTATAAAAATATATGTTATAGTAAAGGCATTCAAAATTCAAAACTAAGTCAACTGGTAAGTTTATTAGCAAATGTAAAACCAAATATGTGAAAAATAAGATACTGACACAGCATCAGTGACACTGACAGAAAATAACATTATTCGTACGGCTGAAACAAGGTAATATATCTGCATGTACATAGGTAATTATAATACGAGTATGAATATATAATGACATTTCTTTTTTACCTCCCGCTACCCTTGGTAAGGGAGGTATAGGGATCGTGCTAAAAATCGCATATCGAGATTTTGGGAAATGACTACATTTAAGGTCCCTAGAATTTTCACGATGTTTGTGTGGATCCTCCGCACTAACTCATATATTATTATGCGGAAAATTTTGAAACCTTTTATTTCTACCTTATTCTAATATGGAAAGAAGCCATTAGATTTTAGTGTAATTCAGATAACCGGAAATGACATTTTACCTGAAGCTTACAATAGCTTTTCTTCAAATAATTCCTTTAAATTTCATTATTTCGACATTTATATTATTATAAAAATTAAAGATTAAATTTTCTACAGGTTTGCATTAATACGTTTTCTATATATTTTATGGATACATTTATGAAATTATCTATAATTTGAATCCCGGAGCCTACTCTTGAAACACAACTCCTTGGTTACGCAGTGTCAAAAAACGTGTGTCAGTGTCAGAAAACGAATTATTTCAAATGAATAATAGCAACATTAAAAAAAAATAGTAAATAGAGCAATAGTTATATGAAAGGAACTTAATACAGTTTCCAGCATAAGTAAATATGTAGGTATACTATTATTCACGAAAGATGACTATTCAAGGTCATTTGTTCGAAGAAAGAATACACATCACTTTACAGCAGTACCTTGGCAACATTTTGTATTAGAAAGAGAAATATTATTTGACCTATGTCTATTTAATTTATGTGGTGGGACAGATAAGTAGTATAATTACCTCCTTCTTCCGCTCTGGAATGCAGACTGTAATTAAGATCTAATTAAGATAATTAAATTAATTAATTAATCAAATGACTTGACCTTGCATAATTGGTGAAATTTTGATCTGACGTCATGATATGAAAATTGATTTTTGATGGTATTTTAAGATTGGAGATATATTTCACATTATTTTGTAATTTGTAATATTTGAGATTTCAGATATTTATGAATATGTATATATTTGTAATTACTTTGTAATTTCAAAACGACACATGAATATCTTTAAGTGAATATTTTGGGTAATGACATGATGTTTGAAAAATCCATTATCTAGTGAAAAGGTGCATTGAATAGATTTGACAAAGTACTGGTAATTTGTGATATTAGCGGATTATTTGGGAACAATGGTCTAGGTCTAGACGGATAGCCGAGAAAATAATGACAAGATAGAGAATTTGGTGAATAAGTCGAAAATTGGTTCTTAATATCTGTAATAGCAAACAATGAGTTACAAATACTTCCTAATATACGGATTATTTGCGAGAGAAAGGGTCTAGACAAAAAAGATTATTTCTTGTATTATCATTTGTTTCGATATGGATCGCGATGAGATTTTATTGTAAATTACCTTCGATATGTTCCATATAAAAAGAATTCAAAATTTTATTTCCATAGTATACAGTATTTTGTTCTATTGTACACTGCTCTCGCCATGGCTTCATCCACCTTCAACTTCGACTACGACTTGGACCTTTTACCACCTTCGGGAACCATCACCGACAATAATATCATCATGCATTCGAACGTCCAAATCCAGGAGCCACAACATGGAACTACTTCAGCGGCAAAGCCTACGGTCTTGGACGGGGTAATTGTCATAGATGACAACACCGTCGAAGAAGACGAGTGCATGAAGCTTCTTAGAGAGATGTTATCAAGTGATCCCGACATCGCAGCCCTTGAAGAAGAGGTCCAGAGATTAGACCGAGAAATAAACTCCATGTTGTCAGCATCGGCCTTGACATCACCATCGTCGCATATTCCATCACCGGTGGTTACCCAAGAGCTCGTCGATGACTTGGTGGTTTCAGATGACGATGAAACTCCATCGTTGGAGTTACTACAGGCGACGCCTAAGAGGCCTAGGGAAGAAGTAGATGGAGAAGAAGAACAAAGAGGAAAGAAACAGAGACTGTCTTCTTTTAATTCTGAAGACGGTGAGCCCTACGCACAGCAGTTCATCGAGGAAGTCACCGACCCCCGCGGGCAGCAAGTCCTCGAAGAAGATCCCGAAGAGGAATTACCAACGTGGAAAGGGGGTGATCGCTTGGACGTGTTGCTGGGTGATGCAGAAATAACGAGTTTTGCACTCCCTCACAACAAGAGCACACTCGACAATAACGATCGTTTGTTGGACGTATTTGCCTATCCACTAGGAAAAAGCAGACGGTCGTTCATCGCCATAGGCGTCGATCCGAATCCGGAGATGCATGTGGCTATCCGACTAGTGGGTGACGTGACTAAAAAACTTTTTTTTGATATAAAGGATTTAGACCAATTCATTAAATTTTTAAAATATGTTAAAAGTGAAAAAGCAGTTGTGAACAAAGTGTATCGGTCTAACAATATTGAATTCACCGTGCTACCCAAAGGGCAATTGAAATACAGAAGAGACAATAAATTTTTAGTTTTAAATAGGGAAATAATAAACAATTTAATAAATTTAGAAGTAAATATCCAAAAAAAATTTTTAGAGTATACTGTAAAATATTTTCATATTAATAATTTGTATAAAAAAATGATACAAGAAGTAAGTATTAATAGTTTAAGGTATACCATAGATTTAGATGTAAGTTTATATAATTATATATATAAAGAAAATGTAATTTTTGAAAAATTTTTTAGTGAAGTTTTTACTTATTATAATTTTAAAACAATGAAAGATGTGCAATGTGTACACACTTTTATTGATAGAGAAAATAAATATATAATTTAAAAGGGTATACAATTATTATTTTCAACCTCAACTCCTTACATATAATTAAAAATAAAATACATGCATCGTTATTTCTATTTACTTTTATATGTTCTATAATTTTAATTTCAGCAAAGATTTAGAATATGTGTCTGTATTTATAATACGAGAAGGAAAATATATATTTAAGAAAAAATACATGCATCATTATTTCTATTTACCTAAACAATAACTTTTACAGATGTTTCAAAACATTTACGAATGAACAATAGATAGGTAATTTGAAAGGAAAAAGGTCTGAGGATTACCCAGGTAGTTTTCTGCTACCTATATAATAGAGGTGAAGTGAGTAAAATTTTGTTAGTCTGATTCTAGCATTCACGAAATTACGCGCGTTTAATATGGCTAGTAATTATAACAACATTGTTACATTGCGAGGTGAAATAGAGGAGCCGGAAAATTTTAATAATTTTTTTGAAATTTGTAATAATATTTTAAGTGCAAGTTTACCAAGTGGTAGTGGCTATGTGGAAGACGCAATTGAAATTGAAGAGCGACATGATTCTACTCCAAATACAAGTGCTACGCAACCAAGTGAAGTAGAAGACAATTTAAATAACATTTTTAAAATGTGTGATAATATTATAAGTGAAAGTGACTTGGAAAATGTGCAAAGCGGTAGCGGGTATGTACAAGAAACAGTTAGTGCTGAAAATGAAGTTTCGCGGTTCGAGATAATATCGGATATCGAGAAGCATACGAAGCAGTTCAATGTAGCGGGTAGAAGAATTACGTTTTCTATAAATGACCCGCCCCAGGGTGAAAATGCTATTAATTGGTTCCATGACGGTCTTGAAAATGTAGTGGATTACGCATTGAACACCACTAATCCAAGTGATTTTATAGGATTTATGTTTTTTACTCCTCGTCTGGAGCATGGACCTGCATGGCTAAGTTTCCGCAGAGCTGATCAGCTACATATGGACGTTGTATGGAATGCTTTGCAAAAAATTTTACAAAGCAATAAGGAGGTGTTTTCCGACGGAAGATTTACCATTGAGATGACCAAAGTAACTCTGCCTTCCGGTTTGGGGAAAGTACGAGGTCAGGGTTTACCCTACGCGGAATTCTGCAGACGGAAATATGGAGTAGTTGAAATAAATAACGCCGATAATTTATGTCTACCTCGTGCACTAATTGTTGCAGTTTCATTACTGAATAAAGATCCTTGTTTTAAATATATTGTGCAAAACACTCACGGTATACAGACTGACAGGGTTCGTGAATTGTTACAAAAATCCAAAATCAATTTAAACGACGCTGGAGCTGGTATTCCCGAACTTGCAGAATTTCAGCGCTATTATACTAATTACAATATTTGTGTATATGAGTATAATAGCAGAGGAAATGTGATTTTTGAAGGTGCAAAAGGACAAAATCTACCAAGATTGAACCTTTTGTATCACAGAAATCATTTTTCTGTAATTCGTAGTTTAACAGCAACATTCTGTTGTAAATATTTTTGTGAACAATGTCATGTTCCCTACAATATTAGAAATGGACACAGCTGCGAATACACATGTCGTTACTGCAAATTTTCTCCAGCATGTGTTCCAACACCTCAACTAACAAAATGTTCTGAGTGTAATAGAGAATTTAGAGGACAGCAATGTTTTGATAACCATTTTAAATCAATGTGCAATTATTTAAAAAAATGTGTTAAATGTTTAAAACTATATAGGATTAATAATAAAAGACAACATTTGTGCGGTGAAGTTTTCTGTAAAATGTGTGACGATTATAAAAACCCCGGCCATCTGTGTTACATGCTAAAAGACAGGACTGAAATAAAAGGTAATACTTTATTTTTGTATTATGATCTTGAGACGCGACAAGAAAAAATCTGCGACGAAAACAAAGAACATGAAGTTAATTTATGTGTTATTCAGCAATCATGCTCTAGTTGCAGCGATATTGAAGATATAAAACAGCTATGTAACTCATGTGGTATTCGTGAGCATGTATATAAAATTGAACCCATTAAAAATTTTCTAAATTATGTTTTTTTAGCGCGTACAAGCTTTTCGTCTGTTGTATGTATTGCTCATAACTCTAAATCTTTCGATTGCCAATTTATATTAAAATATCTAGTAGAGGAGCTTAATGTTAAACCGAAAGTAATTTTGAGTGGAAATAAAATAATGATGTTACAAGTAAATCATATTAGATTCATAGATTCACTAAATTATCTACCTATGTCTTTAGCGTCGTTGCCAAAGGCTATGGGTTTACCGTCAACACTTAAAAAAGGATATTTTCCGCATTATTTTAATACATTAAATAATCAAAATTATGTGGGACCGGTACCAGCTCCTGAATATTACGGTGTAAATACAATGTCTGTTGATGCACGACAAAAATTTCTGACCTGGCATAACGAACAGGTACATAATAACACTATATTTGAAATGGAGAATGAACTAGTTGAATATTGTATTAGCGATGTAGATATTCTTCGTAGAGCATGTATAAAATTTCGAGATACATTTATTAAGGATTGTAAAGTATGTCCTTTTACGGAGGCTGTCACCTTACCGTCCGCATGTAACCGTGTTTTTCGGCGTTTATTTTTAGAGCCTGATACAATAGGTATTATACCAGGGCGAGGATATCGCATGAAAGACAATCAATCCAAAATTGCGCTTAAATGGTTAATATATCAAGAAAATACGCGTGGAATTCATATTCAACATGCTGGACATGGGGAGGAATCTGTAATCGGGAATTATTTAAAAGTTGATGGATATTATGATAGAGAAAAGTTAGTTTTCGAATTTTTAGGCTGCTTTTGGCATGGCTGTATAAAATGTTACAAAACTGGGCGAGATAAAGAAGTATTTAATAGTTCTAAAGAAACCTTAGAAAATAGATTTGAAAAAACAATGAATAAATTAGACAAAATTCAAAATTTAGGATACAGGGTTATTAGCATTTGGGAATGTGAATTTAAAAAACAATTAGCAGAGGATAAAATTTTAAAAACTCAGCTTGATACCCATGATCTTTTAAACAATTTACCTTTAAATCCAAGAGACGCGCTGTTTGGAGGTAGAACTGGCAGTACATGTTTATACAGAAAAGCCGAAAATAATGAAAGAATCAAATATGTGGATGTGTGCTCGCTATACCCCTATATTTGTAAATACGGAAAGTATCCTATCGGCCACCCAGAAATTTTTGTAGGAGACGAATGCAATTTATTATGCCCTAATAACAATATAGATAAAGTTGAGGGTATAATCAAATGCACTGTTTTACCCCCCACAAATTTGTTTCATCCGGTACTGCCACGAAAATCAAATGGGAAACTTATGTTTGCTTTATGTAGAACGTGCTGTGATCAATTAGAGCAAAATAATTGTGTACATAATGATAGTGAGAGACAATTTATGGGTACTTGGATTGCGGATGAAGTGCGACACGCCGTTTTATTTAATTATAAAATTATTAAAGTGCACGAGGTTTGGCAATATAAAGTAACTACATATAGTAAAGATACAAAAACAGGAGGCTTGTTTGTGAATTATGTTGACACCTTCTTGAAAATTAAACAAGAAGCGTCGGGCTACCCTGAAGATTGTACGGATGATGCAAGCAAGGCTGATTATGTGAAAAATTATTATTTAAATGAAGGAATTCAACTTGATCCAGCGTTAATAGAAAAAAATGCAGGCAGAAGATCTAATGCTAAGCTCATGCTGAATTCTTTCTGGGGTAAGTCAATTATCTTTTATTTATTATTTTAAATTTTTAATACTTATTTATACTGTTTACAGGAAAATTTGCGCAAGCCGAAAATAGACCGTGCACATCCATAGTCTCAACTGCCGAGGAATTATATGATTTGCTAGCCAATCCCTCGATTGAAGTCAACAGGATTATCCCTGCTGGTGACGAGATGCTGTACGTGCACTGGGTTCATGAAGAAGAAGCAATGCAACAACTACGCACCGTCAACGTAGTTATTGCTGCGTACACTACAGCCCAAGCCCGATTACGTCTGCATAAATTTATGGTCCCCCTGGATCGTAGAGTTCTGTATTACGATACAGATTCTCTTATTTACTATCATGCTCCTGGTGATTACGAGCCTCCGACTGGTAATTTATTAGGAGATCTTACGGATGAATTAGCCGATTATGGAGCAGGTAGTTATATCACTGAATTTGTTTGCGGGGGACCAAAAAATTATGCATACAAGGTATATTCCCCGTCATCAAATAAAACCACTGAAGTGTGTAAAGTTAAGGGCTTTACTCTTAACTATAAAAATTCATTAACTATAAACTTTGAGTGTTTAAAAAATTTAGTTTTTAATCAGCATTTAACAGGCCCAATAATTTATTCAGATAATATTAGATGTACAGTGGACCATAAGGTATTAACTAGGAAAGAAAAAAAAACTTTTAATATTAAATTTACAAAACGTAGGTTAGTTAATGATTTTTATAGTATCCCATATGGAGAAAAAAGAATAAGATATAATTAGTTAATTTATATAGATAGATTTATAATATTCAAAAGTATAATTTTCTTTATTTAAATATGTATTATTATTATTATTATTTTCTTAATTTGATTATGTACCTGTATATTTATTCTTTTATTGTAAACTTATATTGTAAACTTATATAGTTGACGTTTTCTATAACATGCATTTTTGGTCTTTGAAATAAAAAGTGTTATTATAAAGTGAAATAAAACTATTATTTAAAATTTCAGAGATTTATTAAAATAATGATAAAACATATACCTTATAAACATATCATTTTCATATTTATTATTTATACTTAACAGTTTTACAAAGTCATTATGTGTATAACAATTTATTCTAAATAAAATATAAACAAATAAAATATTTATTAACAATTACTGACTTTTATTGAAATAATAACAAAACATATACCTTACAAATTCATCATTTTCTTGTTGATTATTATTGAACAAATTTATAAAATCATTATGTTTATAAAAATTTATTCGAAATAGCAAATACATTAAACAGTAATAACCACAAACAGATGATGTGACATCTTGCAGAGTGTGTGTGTTGTAAGTCCACTTCTTTGTATTTCTCTTAAGGAAGTTGCTGTGTTGTTGTACATATGGCGGTCGTCCATAACTATCAAAGTAGGTACCATAACCCTCTCGATCAATAAAAATTGCTATCCAATGGGTACCAGGTAAAGTATCAGGGTCTGTATTAACTATAATGGCACATGGAAAATTAACCTGTCGTGGTAAATTGTTAGCCGCATAAACACCATAGTCGCATGTATTTTTGAAATATTTTCTAAATATTCTTTGTATGAATGCCGCATTCATTTTGTTTTAACGGTACAATTGCTTTTATCAAACTAAATTTGATTTCAGAGTTATATGATTATATATGCATAGGGAGTACTAAATAAGACGATATATTAACATTTAAATATACTCCAATGGGTACCAGGTAAAGTATCAGGGTCTGTATTAACTATAATGGCACATGGAAAATTAACCTGTCGTGGTAAATTGTTAGCCGCATAAACACCATAGTCGCATGTATTTTTGAAATATTTTCTAAATATTCTTTGTATGAATGCCGCATTCATTTTGTTTTAACGGTACAATTGCTTTTATCAAACTAAATTTGATTTCAGAGTTATATGATTATATATGCATAGGGAGTACTAAATAAGACGATATATTAACATTTAAATATACATATATTATTATTATTTTAAAATACAAATACAATTTATTAACTACCATAATCTACAATTACATTTCTATTCTTATCAATTTCAATAATGTTATCGAATTCAGCGTATATAACACAATTTACTGTCTCTGTTAAAGAAGACTCAAAACCAACTTCGATTCGTAAAGAACCATGACGTGTCAAATTCCAGTGTGACATTGAATTTGCTGAAAGGTCTGGAGTTAGATCAAATGCTGCTAAACAGTAGCCATCTGGATAACTGGTTCTGTCGATCTCGTTCCCACTGTTTCCGAAGTGTATGCCTGTCCCGGCAAATAATGTATTATACATTTGAATGTATGATTTTGTATCTCCAAATGAAGGTTGTAGTGGTTTCGATGGAAGCTGCTGTCCATTTACACATAGCGACAGGTAATTTATTTTAAAATTTTCAAAGTTAAAGGGATTACTTTTGTAATCGCCGTTGAATGCCTTATTAGATACAAATCCAAGTATGCATCTCTTAGGAAGCTGGCCTAAGAAAATATTATCCATAGATTTTCCTTGAATCCCCGCTGGGATGGTAACAGCTTTCACTTCGGCTCTAGTAACGGGATACTTAGCGGTAGACAATTCCAAGGCTTTATTATGCGCTAAATAAATACTTGGATTTAATTTTACTCGACGGACAAGTAATGTAGCTTCGTTAATTTGTACTTTGAAATTTGTGTCAGTTGCTAGTAAATTAAAACTATCCCTTGACCGAACTAGGCGTACCCTCATCTCAACCCCGTTCAATAAAAATTTTTCTTGATTGAAAATATCCGCATGAAGATGTCCTATCATATCAACATTTTTACTCTTCTCAGTTAATTTTTGACGTTTATTATATCCTGAATTAGCAGCTACATCTGTATAATCCATTTTTCCTGCTTCATCACTATACCATAAAGTTGAAGTAAGGTGAGATTTTTTAGCATCTTTTCCGTAATTTAATAAAGTTTCAATATATGCCCTATAGGCGTAAGTGTTGTTAGGAGGAGATACAAGTTTTTGATTTAAATATATGTCCACTTGACTAAAAATTGAATGTAACCAGTTGTTAATTGGAGCTACATTAGAACCGTCATCCAAGGCAGAATTATCAGATTTAACAATTTTTGCGTTTATATAAATCATGGTTTGGGATAAATCAAGGTAGTCTTCTCCGTGGCCAGGTATTACAAATTCAAGGGGTCCATCTTCAGTAATGGAGGATAAAGGTTTATAATTTACCCATTGTCCACTTTCAATACTAGTCTGTGTAGGAGGTATAGCAAATAAATCTAATTCTGTTTTTATACATTCACAAGACTGAGCATGTAAAAATGCCATTTTAGTCAAATATGTCTGTCCGTCTAGAGCGTTTCTTGTTCTTTACAGTAGCACGTACAGTTTTAAAATGAGAAGGTTTCTTAGTCATTCGCTTCTTTTTATAACCAGCTCCACTGATAATTTTTCCAATTTTATCTTCAGCTTTACGTTTTAAATTGACCCCCGCTTCAGCGAGACGTTTCTTGAATGATTCTTTTGGTGACTGTTTTGTTGTCAGATCACCCAAAAAATTAAAACCTGTGTTAACTGCTTCTTTACCAAGTGCCCCTACACCTTTCTTTATTAACGGAAAAATACTTCTAAACAATCCACTAAAAAAACTTCCTAGACCATGGCCCCTTTGAAATTGATTTCCTTTATATACAGCCCCCACACCATTCCCCGCCTGTAAATTGTAATATTCCTGATACGGACAAGTTTTCATGATGTTCGTCGGAAATGTAGTTTAACACTCAACGTTCCAAATTGAAATGGTGTTAGAAAACCATCATTAGTCCTTATATCTATTTCTATATTTGAAAATTCTCTTCTCAACACAGGAACGAAGTGAGGCTGCGCATATGATATCATTTCATTAGATCCAAAAACATATTTATCAGTTTTAACGTGTACAATTCTTAACAACTGACTAACAATATCACCAACTAACTGAGGTTCAATTATGTCACAATAAACAAATAACTGTGGAGGAATACCTAATATTAAATTAGGCAAATTAATTGAAGTTTCTTGCTCAAATATATCAGTAAATGGCGGGTAACCAAGCTGCAAGGCTAGCCGAGGAGATAGTTTCAAGGAATGGACATCTGTATTTTCAAATTGTGCTGACACTCGTTTTTCTATTTTATCATAAGTAAAAGTTACATATTTCTTAGCTGCTACAGTTTTATTCATTTCTACTGCTTTATCAAGACTTTTATTCATTTCAAGTATTACTGCATGAATACCTTCATAATTTTTTGTAGGAATTTTTGCATGTACAATATTTACTGGGGCATTTTTTTCCTGCTTTGTTTTTAACATCATTTTAATTTTATTTTCTCTTTCATTAACATTGTAGATCGAACAGGGATATATAATTTCTGACAGTGCAACCTCCCAAGAACCAATTAATTTTATATTCTGAGGCAGCTGTGTAGTATAACTTGTGGTTTTATTATTAGGAAAATATTGCATAGAACTATTACTAGGCAAAGTTATAAAAAATTCTTTCTCATTCATTATTTAATACACGAAGTGAATTTGCAGAAATCCAGGAATTAAACTTATCACTATAACCTCTCCACCTGACAAGTAATTTCTTTCTGCTGCCTGTGCCTTTTGTTGCTAAGATTTTATCCACTTTATACATTGTATCAGATTCTATATAAACTCGTTGCAACTCGGTTTTGTAGAAAGTGCCCTCTATGATTTCATTATTTAAATCTTTTAATTTATAAACAATAGGAACTCTGTTACTAACTGCATTTATTTTAAATAATTCCTCACTCCAATTAGATTCATATCCCTTTTCAAACATATTTTTATATTTGGATATGCGTACAATATCACCAATTTTAAATTTTTGCTGATTATCTTTTACTTTTACTTTATTTTTATTTTGAATTCTCCATACATCTAATATATTATTATCATTTACTTCGCTAGGAGACATTTTTATTGATCGATGTTTTGTTTTATTATAAGCAGAAACCAAATCCTGTAATACATCGACATATCTATATGTATTTTTATAAGTAAAATATCGATACATTTTTGTTTTTAAAGTTCTGTTAAATCTTTCAACGAAACAAGCTTTTATATCGGAATTATGCGTCACATAAAATTTAACATCATGTTCCTTTAAAAATGAGCGTACTGATTTTGCTATGAATTCCGACCCTTTATCTGTCTGTAAGTAAATTGGTTTTCTCTCATTAAATATATTTCCAAATGCTTGAATAACCGAGCAAGGTTTTTTATCTTTTATCGGAATCGCCCAGGCGTACCTGCTAAAGACATCAATGACTGTTAAAATGTATTTGTAATTGTCGTTGTATCGGCTTAATTTGCGCATATCATTCAAATCAGCTTGGAAGAGATCATTTATATTTGAAACATTATATTTATTTCTTACAAAATGTTTTCGCGCTGGTTTATGTAACGTATATGTATCCTGCGAACTAATCCATTTTCGTACATCTTCCGCTTTATATCTACCTTTCATGGAATTTATAAGATTATTTACACCCGAGAACCCCGCTGGATTTGTCGCATCAAAATAAATTTTAGATAAACTTTTATCCATTTTACAATGTAAATCGCTTCCATTCAATTTTTTTAACTTTTGCTGTTTCAGACGATTCGTCTTTTATATGATCTCGTCTTCTTTTATTTTTGGCAGGACTTTCATTGACTGATATAGATTTAAAAAGTTTTTTTCTTCGAGGATTATTAATTAATTGTAATGGAATATTTATTTCTTTTAGTGTATTCAAAAAATATTCCCAACCTTCAGGATTACTACGTTTTCCACGTGTTACAATATCCCCAACTAAATCTGATATATTTGAATTTGGAATTTGTTTTTCATGAATTGAAACTAGACCTTTTTCATTCCATGTAACTGCCCCGTCTAATTTTAATTTTTCTAATATCAATTGAGCTTTTTCTTGATGAGATTTAGGAATAACATTTATTATATTTTTTGTATCGTCTTTCGTTTCTGAAGCTAGTTTTGGTTTTAAAATAACTTCCTGTTTGATCAGTCCTGTTTCACCGTCTTTCTTCTCTAAAGTTAATTTTGAATCTGAAGTAAATTCATGTTCGATAGGTAATTTAATAGGTTCTCTACTTTGTTTCTGAAAATATAAATATCTTTGTAATATTTCTTGGTACTTTATCCATTTTTCATATTCTGATGATTTTAAACTTAGAATATTTTTCATGTCTTTATCTAGCTGACTCGATATAGTTTCTTTTTCATTATTATTATTATTACTATGTAAACGATTTAAATTTTCTGGTGATATTAAGACCATTTTTCTAGCATGCTCCATTTTAATTTTTAAATAAGCTACTTAGAACACCGGTTAACAAAGGTGCTAATAAAAATGGTAAGAATGCCCCTCCAGACTGAACTAGCACGCGTTTTTTAGCTTTCCAGCTGTCGCCACGTTTTGTAAGTTTCCTTAAAATGTTTTTATGTCTTGTAAGTGAAGCTTGCTGTTTTCGACTGAGGGGAACTGTACCATGTAAAATATTATAAACACATTCACAAATGCATTTAACAGAGTTGCAGTCAGCGTTTTTTAATAATGCTAACCTGTCCTTTGATTTTAATTTATGCAATGCTCGCAGAAATTCTGCATGGTTTATTACAGCGCTACTCATTGTTATGAAATAATTGTAGGCATGTGTTTGTTGTTGTATTTATACTTGTTTTTAGGTAAATAAACATATGTAAAGTCGTCATGTGACGTACGAAAACGCAGCCAATCAGGTGTGTTTTGCTTAAGATCAAAAATTAAATAACCGTGTGGTTCTGAAGTTGCATCGCTGTATGCTTCTTGTATAAATTTTACATTTTCCGGAAATATTTGTCGCGACAAATGTAATATTTGCGCTTTGTCACGAGGATTTTTAAAATAAATTATATAATTTGCATTGAGGGATATGTCTCTTTGACCTTTTCCTTGGTGAAATAAATTTTGAGTAAGAAAAAACACAGACAAATTTTTATGGTGTGACCATTTTGTAAATATATCAACAACTCGTTGATCTGCTTCAGACATCAAATCATCAATTATTATTAAATGAGGAACATTTCCATCTATGTTTTCGACATCAGGTAGACCTTCAACAAATTCTACTCCTTTTATTGTACTAAATAAGTTTTGCCAGGCCCCGTAATGCCAAGAAATTTTTCCAAAGTTAGTATCACTCATGTCTATAATATTAGTTAGAAATTTTTTAACAAAGTATGACTTTCCACTGCCGGAGGGGCCAGCTATTATAGCCGAAAATGGGTGTTGAAATTTATAAGCCATGTTGTCAGTATGGAGTATGAAATAATACTAAAGTATTTACAAATTTATTTAATATATTTATTAGTATCAAAATACACATATAAGCAAAATTTATTATTTATACATCCAACATAATATATACATATACTCGTAATAATTATATTTCTACAAATTCTAATAATGTTGCTTGTTTACCAGGTCCATATTGTTTTACACCTGTATATTTTAAACTCCATTTGGTAACGGATTTTTTCAACTGAGATAATTCTTCATCAGATAAATTATCAAAACGCGCGGGAAGATATAACATGAAGTCTTCACACTCTGCAATAATCTTTCTTCCAAACGTTGTATTTACAGCCTTTATGTCAACTAGTTTATACAATTTATCTTTTTCCAAATCCGATATCTTCTTGCCTGGTTTCGTATCTGCCAGCTGACCTCGCAGATTTAGTTTAGAAAAGTCCATATCTAAGAACAAATTTTACAAGTGAATACAATAAATAATTATAAGTGATTTAAATATAACTTTACCTAGTTTGTTCTTGTTACTGTTGTCTTCAGCAGACCCCTTTTGATACTAATAGAATATATAAAATAAAACTTGCATTTATATACCCCCAAAAAACACTTTCTCTTCTTTTCATCCTTGAAATACTTTGTAGAAAGTTTAAATAAATATTTCATCTATATTCCTAAATAAATAAATTTTTCATAGCACAAAATTATATCAACTACCTAATTATCATTACCAAAATATCCACATAATCTTTTTTGTCTAGACCCTTTCTCTCGCAAATAATCCGTATATTAGGAAGTATTTGTAACTCATTGTTTGCTATTACAGATATTAAGAACCAATTTTCGACTTATTCACCAAATTCTCTATCTTGTCATTATTTTCTCGGCTATCCGTCTAGACCTAGACCATTGTTCCCAAATAATCCGCTAATATCACAAATTACCAGTACTTTGTCAAATCTATTCAATGCACCTTTTCACTAGATAATGGATTTTTCAAACATCATGTCATTACCCAAAATATTCACTTAAAGATATTCATGTGTCGTTTTGAAATTACAAAGTAATTACAAATATATACATATTCATAAATATCTGAAATCTCAAATATTACAAATTACAAAATAATGTGAAATATATCTCCAATCTTAAAATACCATCAAAAATCAATTTTCATATCATGACGTCAGATCAAAATTTCACCAATTATGCAAGGTCAAGTCATTTGATTAATTAATTAATTTAATTATCTTAATTAGATCTTAATTACAGTCTGCATTCCAGAGCGGAAGAAGGAGGTAATTATACTACTCAGATATACGTAAATAGTGGCATTACTTTCTAACACATTATAAATAATAAGGACTTATGTCGTAGAATTACAGATCTCTAATTATCTACTACAATGCCCTCTGTGCTAATATTTACCCAGTGGCGTTGCCGTTTAATTCAAATTATTATTACTTGGTTTATAGTTAAGACTACGTTTTTGAATTTTGCAAAAACATAAGTGAAGAACATAATTCTTTCAGAAAGCCATTATTTAGAACGAAACATAATTTTTAAATAACATACTCTTATTTTTTCAGTTAAAATGTGTCTATAAATATTTCATGTTACACGCCTATGCTTACGAAATACAGTGAAGTTATCTGCGAGTAATATTATATCAGACGGCTCACAAATGACCTTGAATAGTCACCTTTCGTGAATAATAGTTACGTGTTTAAATTAACAAAAATTAAATGGCGGGAGGAACTGTGTTGGCCACATCAGATTTTTTACATGAATTATTGGTGAACCGCAAATATTAAAAACTTAATTCTGAACAATTTTTCACTCTAGTTAATTAATATTATACGTTAGATATGTTCACCTCTAATCGCCACCACCCGGTATTATAAAAAAAACATTTTTTTTACTTTAATTATTTGTTGTTATTAAGGCATTTGTTATCTTATCACTTAAGAATACAATGCATACTCCTAATCGGCCAAGGATTAGATATGTAAAAATAGTTATTTGTATATCAAGGCCGCGTAATCACTCTTTAGCGTACCGAGAGAAAAATTGTCGCCGAGGCCGCTTGCGGCCGAGGCAAGACAATCTCAAGGGCGCTAAAGGATTTCGCGGACAAGGTGTACACAATATTTTTGTGCAACCGTAAAAATATGTAATTACAAATTTTATAAATTTTAAACAGTTTCAATGTAAATAGAAAAAGTTAGCTTTCAAGGTGGCTATGGGATTAACATTTGTTAAACAAAACCATGCAATTCTCAAGTGTCAAAGTGGTTGTTTACCTAACTTCGCGGCCGTATTTGTAATTTGTTTCTTATATTTTAATTATTTTCCGCACTAGTACGGGAATTGGCTATTTCCCGCACACATTTCGAGTTTGAGAATACTTAAACAGCGCCCGATTATAGAAAATGGTATATTGTAAGACTAATAGGTGCAGCTGATTTTCTTACACAATAGTTAAATTCTTCAAATTGACATCGCAATTTTTTTAATCTATTTCCTACCTTGTTTTATGCTGAAACGTAACACATGACCAATCAATGGTGTTTTTTTCCATGGTTCCGGAAATGCATTTATTAATTTTGCTGTATAACTGTAATTTTGAAACCAATACAGGTAACATGTTATCAGAGTTAATACGAACAAGATAACTGATAAAATGATCATTTTGTAGCATAATACTGATTTTTTGAGTTTACAATGCTTTATATATCTTTTATCATAATTTTTAATTGTATTGAAAAGAAAAATCCTAGGCTAATGATAACAACTTCATTTTTTAAAAATATAATTACTACTATGTATTCTAGTGGTTTTACCCTTATCAATAAATCGATAAATTTATATTAGCAAGCGTTGATCACTACGATTTTCTATAAATTTTTTATTATTGAAAATGAAAACAACTACCAACTGCATAATATTAAATAAAATAAATAAATAAATAAATATATCATCACGGCATATTACCCATTGCTGGGTGTGCCAATCTGCTTTGTACACAGATTTCGGTATAATTTTGACTACGTTTATCTCGACTCTCGGCTTCAAGTATATTATAACTTGAATAATCATATTAGTTTATCTCAGCGGATTGAAAATAGGATTGAATTATTTTCACTCTTCTTTAAATTCATATCGACTAAAAAAAGATAGTTAAATACTAGATTATATAGATTATATATATATTGAGGGCGTTTTACTAATTAAACTCGTCAATATTTTCGTATTTTCACAATAAATTCTTTATTTTTACATAAAACAAGTAAATACGTAACACAACACAAACTGCGACATCCATAAACCATCTTCCTCAATGTTGCCAACCTTGTGTCTCTCCGTTCTCCGTCTTCTTCTCTGTTACTACCAACCTTCGTAACACAGTCCACACAAAACTCTCCAAGAAGTTATTTTTCCGTTTTACTTAAATATCTAAATGCCTACAATATATATATATATATATATATATATATATATATATATATATATATATATATATATATATATATATATATATATATATATATATATATGTCGGAGATTGTAATATCAAAGCATGTCGTAACGATCATTTAATGAATCAAGTATTACATGAATCACTTATAATCTTTTAATTGTTTTGTCGTAATCGAAACGTCAAGCATTCTTGGCTACAATGCTTGGATGGAATCAGTGTGTAGCGGTGCTCAGGGTGAGTGCATGTCCGCCTCGCTGAGATCATCACGTTTATATTATCGCTGTGGTTCTGAAATAGTGTTGGTCGACATAGTTTGCCAGTGATACTACCCCGCGACATCAGAAGTGGGATTCGCCTGCGATCCACAATATTGTATGTGGGTTTGTGTTCTGTTGGTGAATTATAAAGTGAAGTGTAGGGCCAAGCAGAATAAGGTGGAAAGGCCGTCTAGCAATTTTTGTAGGTTTTCATCATAGGGCATTGACCAGTAACAAGGATTCCGTCTGTGTCCCACCTAGAGTGTGGTGACGCAATTACAAGAGCTCGTTAAGTAGAACCGTGAGTATTGAGTACTGAATTTATGTTAAGCGGTCTTCCAATACTGGTAAGAGATTACAAAGCTCAAGATATCGTTGTGAGCTATGTTGGTGGCAATTGGGTTTCTGTTGTAATAAAAGCAATTCGGTCAGTTGCTTGCTGAGAAACGAGAGACGAAGTTGAGTTTGTTGTTTATGATATTGTGATGGCCGATGATCCGGATTACCGATCTCCATATATGTTATTTAAGATATTATTTATTACAGTAGGTGTTCATGGCAGTTGTTATATTTTGATTGATGTTTTGTCATTGAGCTTGTATGACGTAATAAGTATTTCATTTTTGGTAGCTTGATTCTACTCCTTTACATCGTCTGCGACGTGACAATATTATTAAACTGAATGTAGGTCAAGTAGTCACAGATCGGGAGTATCAACCAGTTTGCGATTTAGTTAGTTATTTGTGAAATAACAAACGAAATAATACAAATTCCTTAAAGTGTTTCGGTATGTCAAGAAAGATTGTAAAATGTTTTCATTGTACAAGTTTCGCAAACTAACAGACACGTTGAGTAGGTACACTGCAACCTTGAGGCACCTGATATATCGTTACTTACTTTTTATCCAGATATGACCGATGCGGGTGCAGAACCATGGTGTACCGAAATAGAAACTATAACATGAAAATTTCACTGGAGATCTTCAGGGAAGATAGTTAAAGGTAGAAATATGTTAGAAAACTATGCTAAAGATTAATATTTTATTAACTGCAGATAAAGTTTACTGAGCTACAAATTGTAGATAGATGATATTGTTATTATCATTATTAGGTTGAGGGCTTTAAGCGCTGGTGACTTTTGTCACCGCGACCAGTAAGATCTGCTGTAGCGTGTTTTGACTGCATGTCTGGAAGCCACTCCAAAGTTTTGATGAACTGAAATTTGGTATTTTATAGAACAATGACTAGTAAAGATACTTGTCATAATTCAAAGTCCCTTTTGTTGAGAGCTAATAGCAGTTTAACGTTTATCGTAGAGGGTGAAATGAATAACTCCAGGCTATGAATTATGGCTTTTCAAGTATCCACAGGAAGTGCCTAAGACTCACTTATACTACGGTACCCATTTTAGCTTTAATTCACAAGTGAAAGCAGCCTGGTTATCTGACGTTAAGTAGATTGCTTCTCCTTTGAGAGCTTGTTTAAGTTTATTGAGCACACAGATTTATTGCTTGAGATATAATGAAACCGTTGTGTATGTATTCCTTTATTTGGCAGCACGGACCAAATAAAATCGATCCAGTTTCTGCTGACTCTAGTTTAGAAATATCCGTAAACCAGGACAGATAGTCTATTTGGAAGAGTGGCCTTACTAATGTCCACCGAAGGCGATTACCAAAAACTCTCTTGTGTAGCTTTTTGTTTTAGAAATTATGAGTGGCCTACGAGATCTCCAAACTTGAAGTGTTTTGTCTTGCAGAGTGCAAAGACGTTGACCCCAGAATCAATTCCATTACCGCACTTGGACAGGTATTCATAGCGCCTGTGGTATGTGATACAAAGAAAAACTATCGTTGCGCTTCCGCAAAGACGCTTGTGCTGTGTTTTGTTACATTTTTGCCGCCATACTAATATGCATGAGTGATCATTGGTCCAAATACGGTGATGTATGGCCAGTGGTTCGTTTCTGCCTGCAATCTCTAGTTTTTGCTAGAAGGACAGCGGCTTGTGTCCGAGGCTGCTACGGGATTTGTTTTGATGATTTTGTTAATGTATAAATTGCATGTGGACTTTTGAATATTCAGGTTTCAGGTATCTGCGTTGACATTAAGGGTAATGTGATTGAAGTGAGAGATCGATGCATTCGATCAGTTACCATACGATGATGCTATTTGGGAAAAATATTGTTGACAGTGGCGGGAGAGCTGTAATTATGGACGAAGTCTGTACCAGTCTGTCTCGAAATAATAAGCCAGAGTGGGCGAGCATCCTGCCCAATATCTACGAATGAGGCGATGTGTAGCACTGATAGTGAGAGAATGTATTGGATGTACCATGTTAGCGTGAATAATATAGCGCTGTGCAGACAGTTCAAATCTGAGTGAACTTTTATCAATTGTTCATGGTATAATTTGTATGAAGTTATTCAAGTTCCTGCACGTCCATGTTCCAAAACCCTAAGTCGTTACGGATGGAACTTTCATGAATATTGAAATTTAGGTACAAATATGGTAGTGGTTTGAAATAGTCCCTGAGTGTATTCCCAGAACATACTATATGACTTTATTGAATTTCCGGTGAGCATGGTCGTAGCTATAAAACTTGGCGTTTTGGTTTTGATGGGGCTGTGGCCGATCAGGCTCCTCGTGACCGTTTTCGGGGTGACCATTCCAGTTTTGTCAAATTGTGAATTTGTTGAATGTTTAAATTGTGGCAAGCTAGATCAGTCGCAGAGGAGTTGCACAGGATAGCTGGTGCTCGGACTGGAGCCTGCCACGGTTGCGAAGCAGACTGTTTTACCTGAAAAACAATTGAGCAACAGAAATCTGTCAGCCATTCGAAGCAGAGAAGTCTGACAAGACGGGACTTGCTTTTCAAATGTTTGTCTTAATGTTTGTGACGCCTAAGTGCAGCGTGATGGACGCTGGAACAAATTGCTTTAAAATATTTTGATCGTATCCAAGGATAAATTTAATTGAAGAAAGTTCATCGGATGATGGATATAAAGGAAGATAAAAAAAATTTGTTTCTACATCTCCTCTTGCAAACGTTTCAGTATATTATTTTACCTTCATCAAGTGCTGCAATAAAAATATATGACACAAATCAACAACTATCATTTTCCAGAGTATAATCAAACAATAATAAACAACAAGTTTAAATAAAAATAAAAAAAATACCTGTGAGATATGTAGGCCAAACGAGAAACATTATAATGGACAGCATCACCTGTGACAGTGTAAGATCAACTGACTAAAACTTACTAACCTCCAATAAGGGCAAAAACCAACTTGTCAAAAAATTAAACTAAAAAACACTAAGCCAAAATACAGTTAGGAAAACGAAAAGAAGAACTATCTGTTTGAATTATTTAACAAATTTAGAACATTTTGATAGCTTTAAGCTTAAGCATGCCGGATTATTTCGATTTGGTTTTACGTATTATTTACGTAAGACATGAATCCATGTTCTAATTTTTAAGTAGAGCGGTTCATGCGTACAATAATGAACCTTCTGGAGGTTGAGACCACAATTTAGTTAGGCTAATCGAGTGGATCGTTGAAAATCCACAGGGGTGACTAAAATTTTGAACAGCCGACAAACTTTTATAACAAAAGTGGCTAAGGAGCAAAACCTCCAATAAGGGCAAAAACCAACTTGTCAAAAAATTAAACTAAAAAACACTAAGCCAAAATACAGTTAGGAAAACGAAAAGAAGAACTATCTGTTTGAATTATTTAACAAATTTAGAACATTTTGATAGCTTTAAGCTTAAGCATGCCGGATTATTTCGATTTGGTTTTACGTATTATTTACGTAAGACATGAATCCATGTTCTAATTTTTAAGTAGAGCGGTTCATGCGTACAATAATGAACCTTCTGGAGGTTGAGACCACAATTTAGTTAGGCTAATCGAGTGGATCGTTGAAAATCCACAGGGGTGACTAAAATTTTGAACAGCCGACAAACTTTTATAACAAAAGTGGCTAAGGAGCAATTGAGGCGTTGGTCTGGACATTGGACATTTTCGTTAAATTCTTTAGAATTATTAACCGTGATGGAAGATGACATGCTACTGGATGCCTCTGTCATGGTGTTTCGGTATGCTACTGTGATACCTCTGCCGAAGGTAACATGCTAACTAGGTGCCTCTGTCGTGTGGTTTTCCGAGCTGGTTAAGCGATGACGGAATAGTGTTCCATTGCTGGGTAAGCAATGACGCTGTGGTTTTCCGAGCTGGTTAAACGATGACGGAATAGTGTTCCATTGCTGGGTAAGCAATGACGGTGTGGTTTTCCGAGCTGGTTAAGCGATGACGGAAGGGTGTTCCATTGCTGGGTAAGCAATGACGGTATGGTTTTCTTGCGCTGGTTAAGCGAAGATGGAATAGCGATCGATTGCTGGTTAAGCAATGATGGTCTGTCGCTGTTGGACAAGCTATAACAATGCTTGAATACTGATATTGGTAGTCATGTATTTACTGGTGAAATGTATTGTCACAGAATTATGTTTTGTTTGACGTCTTGTAAAAAGGGCGTCCATTAAATAATTTAGTGTACTATAGCTAAATTTTGAGCTTGATATAAATGTAAACAAAGTTGTAACTATTTGAGCACTTATTGGTCAGAGATAGCCGAGCGAAAATACTGTGAATAAATTCTTTGTTTTCAGATAGTTCACACGAGGACGTGTGAAACGTCAGAATGGCCGTATCGGAGATTGTAATATCAAAGCATGTCGTAACGATCATTTAATGAATCAAGTATTACATGAATCACTTATAATCTTTTAATTGTATTGTCGTAATCGAAACGTCAAGCATTCTTGGCTACAATGCTTGGATGGAATCAGTGTGTAGCGGTGCTCAGGGTGAGTGCATGTCCGCCTCGCTGAGATCATCACGTTTATATTATCGCTGTGGTTCTGAAATAGTGTTGGTCGACATAGTTTGCCAGTGATACTACCCCGCGACATATATATATATATATATATATATATATATATATATATATATATATATATATATATATACAGGATGTCCCAGATTTAAACGGCATAACTTAAACCATGGATTAAACACGTAAAAATAAGGTGACAAGTTCATTTGAGCAAATGTCCGTAGATGCTTAGTTTCAGAGATATTCATGTTTTTCTCATTAGCGCAGCGCTACTTTAAATAATCAACTTCATAATGAAATATTATCTTATTAACTTGTGACATAATAATTACATTCATTATAAATTATCTAATTTCACTACAAAATTTAGTTTATTTGCATTGGATGTCAGTGAAAATATGAAAATTATCAATGATTTCAACTCTAAAGTATTTCCAATAATACCTAACCAAACATTACATTGAAATTCATATTGGAAATTATTCTCTTTAATTGCATGAGGATTTTCATGTAACCAAAGATGAGAATTTCGTTGATTTAAAATTCTACGCCGTATAAATGTAGCTTCGTCAGTCCACAAAATGTAGGAAGGGAACTGAGATTCATTATTTACTTTATGTAAATACCAATCACAAAACTCTCTCCTTCGCCTCAAATCTTGCGGTAATAACTGTTGTACTTTTTGAATATGGTACGGATAACGTCGATCTGATTTCAAAGTTCTCCACACTTCCATTCGTCTTAAATGTAATACTGCTGAAGCACGTCGAACACTTGTTGAAGGATTTTCATCAAAATGTTCTAAAATCATTTCAGTTCTTCTTTCATTTAGATAACAACCAAATTATTTATAATTAATTTAATTATTATATCACAACTGAATAAGATAATATTTGATAATTCGTTATGAAGTTCATTATTTAGAGTAGCGCTGCTCCAATAAGAAAAACGTGAATATCTCTGAAACAAAGCATCTACGGACATTTGCTCAAATGAACTTGTCACCTTATTTTTACGTGTTTAATCCATGGTTTAAGTTATGCCGTTTAAATCTGGGACATCTGTATATATATATATATATACAGGGTGTTTTAGAACTAGTGTAACAAACTTTAACAGCTTATTCCTGAAGTCATTTTGAGCCAAAAATGTCATATGGACATAGGTCCTATTCTTTCTAGTTACCAAAATACAAGAGGTTGAAGTTCTATAAATAACAAGAAATTTTTTAATTTTTGTAATCAAGGTACTTTCGGAAAACAAGAGTTATATTGAAAAGTCATACCTTATTTGTATTAATTAATTTATGTATTAATTAATTTATGTATTAATTAATTGTCTTAATTAAAAACTGTTGTACTTTTGATTGTATTTTTGTTTCATAATGGATGGTTATAGTACTGCTCTTTTCATGGCTCACTTAGTAACTCTGTTTTGACAACTAGAACACACTTTGACAATGGAAAATAAATAATCAAAAGATATAATTACTAATTATGGTATTTCTAGAAGTGGTTTTTATAATTTTTTGATTTATTTCATGATCAAAAATGACACAAAATTGGTCTATTTCGCTCATTTTACTTATGTGTTGATTACTCTCTGACATATATCAACAAAAACAAAAGCTACAGAGATTATTCCCGGCAATAATCTCTAGAGCTTTATTCTCAGTATAATAATGACAGGATTGGTTAAAACGCAGTCACGTGACACAAATTGGAACATTTCATTGGTTGTAAGAAATATGAAAAAATAATCATGTTGATATTTTTTGTCTTCTCTTTCAAAAACATTTAATAAATATTTATTTTTTACATTATTTTAAGCTTCACTGTTAATTTCAACATCGTCATCTTAAAGTAATTATTAATTAATCTTCAACAGAAACTGATTCTCTCATAAAAGTATCTTTTTTTAAATATTGGTGTTATTAATTTTGACACTTTATCAAAGACAAGTATCTTTAGAAGTAATTAATAAGTACAGAAGTACTTGTTAACTTTCCATTTCTGAGATTATCATTTAAAATTGTTCAGAAGTACCATTGATCATAATACAAGTAGGTAGGTATGTAACAAATATTGTTGATTACACCGATAATGTATTACATAATAACAAAACTTTGATACGACTCATAATATTTTTATCATTGATATCAGGAAAAAATATTTATCTGATATATCAGATATAAATAGATTGTTGTTTAATAGTATATTATTAAATGAGGGATTATCGTTGTCATTATTCATGAAAATTACGTCCAAGTGAATAATGCCCATAATCTTGAATATAATACTATGCTTTTTCTACTCCAGTAAATTTGAAAATAACAAATAAATATTTTAGAAACAACTTTACAAATTCACAATTTATTGGAACAATCCAACAATATTTATCAAACAGAACATTACATTGATTTTTTATTACTATTTACTAAGGGAACTACCTACTTATTTAGCGATTGAAGTGAAGATGTATTGTAAAATTAGTAAAATTGGTAAGGCTCAGAGACGGGATGGTAATATAAATAAATAAATATATCATCACGGCATATTACCCATTGCTGGGTGTGACAATCTGCTTTGTACGCAGATATCGGTAATGATGATGACATATTTGTACCGTGCGGGCGTAATATCCGTTGTTAAATTCTCACTAAAGTATTTCTGGCGGAGCACAGTTCTCCTCGTCGCTCTCAGTATCCAGTTTAACGTAGGTTAACACTTTTCAAAACGATAAAAATCGGTTGGAAAACGTAAACACAAAAATATTATATGACGAGTGACAACAGTGACACTACAAAACTGTCAACTGTCTGAGGGCCATGGGAAGGATGATCCGTTTTCCGCAAATGACATGAAAATTATTACAAAAGCGAAGCGAGTGCGGCAACACGTGTCGTGTGCGCAAACCTTCTCATATTGCAACTATACATACATGACATATTTTTTATTCAGAATCGTTATTAGTAATATGTCGGTTCCTAAACTTTTAGAGGTTGGGAAATACGTCATTCCTAACTGCAATGACTGTATTTTGGGTTGGAAATGACTGAAAATGCTTCCATCCAACGGGTTGGAAATGTTTATGTAGGGGTTGATTAGCTACATGCCATACATCCATGTAATTAAGTAGGCTAAACAAATTTTAAGAGAGCTGTCAAAAATATCAATAAAATTAAGATTATAACTCATTGACTTATTTTGAAAATTATTGATTTAAAAAGAGGATGATTGTGAATAAAAGAGTATACATAACCTCGGTGGAAGTTTTGTCACAGCCTCGCGCTTTATCTTACCTTGGGCTTCGCCTCTCGGTAATATACAAAAGCCCGATGGCCCAAAAATTGAGCTCTTTCTGATCTCTTTTTAGACCGGAAAATCCTACTAGCTAGCTCGGAAAATTGTCTATAAGAGATCGAAAAGTACTTTACCAATCCCTACATTAATCAGATGTTTATTTATTTATTATTTCCTCGTAATAAAAAATAAAATAATGCAAAGCTATAGATTTTTTTCAGGTCCGCGAAAAAAAATTTGTACGCGACATGACCTTAAAGTATCTTTACTGGGCACACAAGCATCCAAAGCTCGCCTACGGTTCGCTCTGAAGTTGGGAAATACGACTATCCTAACTGCAATGTTTATGTAGGGTTGCCTAGCAACATAGATCCTTATAATAAAGTAGGCTAAACAAATTTTAATAGAACTGTCAAAAAATAATAAAATTAAAGATTATAAATCAATTATTTATTTTGATAATTATTGATTTAAAAAGAGGATGATTGTGAATAGAATACTATACATACCTAGGTTGGAGTTTCATTACAGCCTCGCGCTTGTGGTTTGAATTTCGAGGCAATATCGGTATAACAACTGCGAGAAGCGAGAAATCTCGCGTGGCAATAAAAAGTATTTGTAACGTTATAGCTTTTATTCATAAATTCAATGAATAAAGCACCCCAGTTAAAACCACGGCTAATAAAATTCTTGCCGCTCCTGAAAAGTAACGGATGTTGCAGCCAACACGGAGAGAAGCGGAATGATTGGTTGCCGGCGGGGTACCAATGTACCGGTTTTTTATGACTAAATCTTACTTAAATAGTGGCATATATTGAATAATAAACACCCCTATTTTGTAAGGAAGTTGTTAAATCTTAGCAACGTTGCTATAAATTTTGACAATTAGAAACAAATGTAAAGCCTTTCATTTTCATGTTTTATTCAGTGTCCGCAATTATTGGTTATTTGCTATAACAACGTTGCTAAGAAATAACAACTTTTTTAGAAAATAGGGCTGATAGTGTAGGTACTTTTAGTTACAAAAAAGAATTTTTTAATGTTTAATTCATTTTACTAATGACAGAATGTATTAACAGATGTTCGTATTGAAATAGTTTAGAGATCACAATTTGGTGATAAATTGGATATTTTAGAGGTAAATTAAATTATTTACTAATATAACATTTTCTGGTGACCGTAAATGAATAAACATTATGTTCGTAATGAAATAATTTGGTAACCAGAATTTAGTGTTTCGTGTCTTTATTATAGTTATACAACTGCAAATACACGGAAGTAGTTAAACTGTTTCGTAAATAAGTACTGCGCAAGCGCTTATTTTTATAGCGAGGCTCTCGCGAAATTCTCGTGCGAGAACGAGACGAAACCCAAAAACATGTGCGAGAACGAGAGCGAGATCAAAATTACAGATCCGAAAACGAGACGAGATCGATATTTTATATTTCTTGTCTTGTCTCGCCTCGCGTGTATCACTAGGAATAAAGCACAATTTGAATATCTATCATATTGACATATACCAAATAATTTTTCTGTTTATCATAGCATTCTGAAAGTAGCAATAATGAGAGAATTTCAGAAATAATCTTTATTATACTTCGTTTCACGTAAGAAAATAGTGATGAGAAGATCAAACTGCACCTATCTTCACATCACTATTTTCTTACGTAAAATAAAGTATAATAATGTCTTTATTTTCTGAAACCGATAAACTATTGAACAAACAAATCATAACAAGATTTAGATGTCTTGAAACCCCCGCTCTACGAGGTCGGATTTCAAACCGACATCTGCCGAAGTTATGATATAACAATCCTAGGTATAGTTGCTAATAATATTTATTGACTGTTGACATGATGTTAGGGAAAAAATTATTTGAGAATCCTTGTATTAAATCATTTTCGTAATATAACTGTTAGTTTTTCCAACTATATATTAACATACCACTGATGATGATTTATTAGGAACTGAAACGTCGGAATTGTTAAATAAATGACAATTTAATAAAATCATTTTACCAAAACTGCTTCTCCAATAATTTTTTCCCTAAAATCCTATGTTAATAGCGATTGTTATCATTGAAATTGTCAGCTGGTAATTTTGTCATGTTGATTAAGCATTTCTTACTCATTTTGGTCAGTACTCTATGCCCTTAAAGTTTTTGCTTGAAATTGTGGTACATTCTGTATAAAAAATTATTAACTGTTTTTCTAAAACCGGAGCGATATATTATTTTCGCGCAAAAAATGCGGCGTGAAAGTTACATTTTCTTGACTAGTTACGAAAACATTTAAACGTGTCATCTAAAATTGTATTGAATATTAATATTTATAGTTGTGTTTTGTACATTATGTTAATATTAGAATGTCTAAAGGAACCTCGTCGCCATTGCAAATGAACAGAAACGCACGCACCAAAAATGCAAAACTGCTAGATATGTGTAGAAAATCAGATTTAATAATTAAATTTAAAATTAATTTTTATTATAATCAAAGATTTCAGGAAAAATTTAATTTGTCTCGCGTCATAAAATACTCGACACGAAGCTTGCCCGTATCCAAGATAGGGCTAGAGTGGTTTTAGTTTCGTTCGAGTTGTGAAATACCTACATTTGTTTACCGCAGGAGTATTTGGGTAATAAATGTTATTGATATAGAAATAATTGTTCTTGAGACACAGGTATTGTAAAATAACATTTTATAAAACATTTTATAAAAAAAATCTTATAAAAATGCATTAACAATAATTCATAGTATAATTTGATAGCTTAGAGTTTAGAGTAACCATTTATTATATACAGACACTTAGATTTACCTACATTCAATTTCACTTATTTTCTCTAGGAATAAATTTAACTCTTATAGGTTCTCTGACTCTTAAAACTAAATCTACAATAAACGTTAAATCTTCTAAAGAATCTACTGGTTCTAAAGTAAAGTTTCGTAGAATGGACGAAATAATGCTTTTCATTTCAAACATTGCATATTTCTGACCCAGAACAAATTTATTTATTAGGTACCTATCTCTTACTTCTATACTTCTAGACAGACGTGTTCATATGTATGTACGAGCCCTGCATCAAAAGAATTGGCCTACATATATTTATTATATTTATTCATATAAAAAAATTGTTTCCATTTTAGTCAATTATTGTTCCTAAATTTACCTTTAAGTTATTGGAATTAATTTATTGCTTAAATTAAATGTGTTGCCTTGTAAAAAATAGGTTGTAGACCAATTCTTTTGATGCAGGGCTTGTAGGTACATACCGTATGACAACTAGATTAGACCTTATTTAGTAATAAAATTGGAGCGTAAAATTTTTCTCAAAGCTTTTGTTAGGTGCATAAGTTATATTAAAATTTATTCTAACATACAGGGTGTAAATGAAATAAGTGCATTAACTTTAACCAGTAATGTAACTCGTCGAGAGCAACAATTTTTCTTAATAATTTTTTTTAATCTACTAGTTTTTGAGTTAAAATTCTTTAAAGATTTGTTTAAAATTTCGTTACCCGCCACTGGCAAGATCTCTGCTGCCCTCAGCTGTCTGAATCAAAGTTCGATGTACACAGCACAGAAATTTTCGGGTGGTGGTTGCATACTTGTAAACACAGTAATTAATACACCATCAACGGAAAACATATTTATTATTGATAAATTCGTAATAGTACAATTTTTAAAATAAAGAAATTTAAAATTTGGATAACTAAATTATAAAATTGTGTATTAACACAGGTTTCTGAACTTGGCTGAATAGAATAAGAGCAAGAGCGTGGAAGAGCATACTAGTTATGGAGGTTGTAAAATGAATTTTCGTGTGTCAACGTCTCAACACGGCAAATCATAATAGTTTAAATACGTTATTCAAAAAATGTAAGTACATACTTTTGTCCATTTAAACGAGGTGGGATTACATGAGGACCAATGACTCATCAATTTATTCCCGCCCAAACCATTAATGATAGTTTTTGTTGAAAATTGTGGTTCCTTCTTACAGTATGAGGATTTTTGTGACCAGATAAGCGTATTGTGCATTATTAAAGACACTTTCTCTAATCTATCCAGCCCTATCAATGAACAGTACAACTCATTCGCAAAATTGAAATGCTGGAAACAATGAATTTTTTTCACATGGTATGGAAGTAACTGTTGCTCTTTTAAAATATTCTAAATTGTCATATGTGACACATCAAACTATGATAATCTCGAAAATATTGTATGTGGTACAACATAAATTTACGAATATTACGAAGAGGATGATTTTCGTGTATCTTCGTTGACCTTGAGAACTTCACCATAAGTAATTACAATGTCTGTGTATCCGCTACTCTTAAACATAAGCATTTTGCCAGAATTTTACCTTATGAAAAAGTTTTTTTAACTAATGTTAAAATTTAATTGCTACAACTGACAGGACTGTCAATTACTAAAACAAAATTTTTCATAGCTGTTGCTACTGCATTCAATTATCACAAAAATATTTGGAACGAATCGTCAATGTACGGGGTGGTAAAAATGCTAAAAAAGTATGCGATTTCGAGAAAAGTTATTAAGAAATATTGTTGCTCTCGACGAGTTATATTACTGGTTAAATTTAATGCACTTATTTCATTTACACCCTATATATATATATATATATATATATATATATATATATATATATATATATATATATATATATATATATATATATGTAATAGTATAATATTGTTAAGTAGTTACCATAGATATGGTTGTTAGGTACATTACGAGTTTGACAAATATAGAATATAGAAAACCGACTTAAGACTTCCGACTGTATTGTATTAAAAGCCCAAAATATATTGTTTGTAATTGCATCCTGACTTCCAAATTTATTTCTCCTACAACCTCAGAAGTGGGATTACCTAAAATTTAGCTATTTCAGCGGAGACCATAAAGAAGACGTAGACAAATGGATAAGAAAAATCGACATTATACAAAATTGACGACTCTGTCATTTCAGTTTTAGCGACCAACAAATTAGAACACCGTGCCAAAGAGTGGTATGATTCGCAAGCCACTCTTAGCGAACTTCCGTTGCCGAACTTCCGAAACTTCCGAACTGCCAAAGAGTGGTATGATTCGCAAGCCACTCTTAGCGAACTTCCGTTGCCGATCTTCCGAAACTTCCGAACTGCCTTTAATAAAACATTTATCTGTCACTTCTGTCAAAATCAAAAATTTTGAATTTCCAGTATTAATTGACAGTGGTAGTACTGTCAATATAATTCGAGAAAACGTGGTTCAAAAATCGAATTTATGTGTAGAACCGGACTATCAGGTGTTCACTGGTTTGGGGATGAAGAATATAAAGAGTCTTGGACGAGTATCTTTTTCGCCTGCTGGCATGAAGATGTCTCAAAAGGACCGTCACCAGAAGAAAACATAATACGGTATAGTCGATCTGAGTACTGCAGTCCTCCTCAAAATTTAAAGTTATGGCCTTCGGATGCAGATTCTGATTCCGATGTCGAATCAGACTCTGTAGTCGAGGACGACTATTTGTCAGGAGAGGCCGAATTGTAATAGTATAATATTGTTAAGTAGTTACCATAGATATGGTTGTTAGGTACATTACGAGTTTGACAAATATAGAATATAGAAAACCGACTTAAGACTTCCGACTGTATTGTATTAAAAGCCCAAAATATATTGTTTGTTTGTAATTGCATCCTGACTTCCAAATTTATTTCTCCTACATATATATATATATATATATATATATATATATATATATATATATATATATATATATATATATATATATATATATATACCGTGTGTCTATCTTAAAGGTGTATATAGAAGATTAACATGGGAAATCAGTTTTTTGCAATTTCCTACTCGCCTAATTATTTTAAGCAAAAACGCGTCAAATAAAAGTTTGACGGCATAAAATTCTGCATCTAATTCAATAAACAGAATTACCTTTACATGCTTTGTAACGACAAAAATTAATTATGAAAATGTCGAAAATTACGTTGAAAATATCGACAGCCATGGAATTGAACAAAAAATAAATAAATGCTTGACGTTTTATCTGTCACAACGAAAGTTAACTTATTTGACGTTTCTGACAATTTGATAAAACGTCAAGCATTTAATTATTTTTTGTTCAATTCCATGGCTGTCGATATTTTCAACGTAATTTTCGAAATTTTTATAATTAATTTCTGTCGTTACAAAGCATGTAAGGGTAATTCTGTTTATTGATTTAGATGCAGAATTTTATCCCCTAAAACTTTTATTTGGCGCGTTTTTGCTTAAAATAATTAGGCGAGCAGGAAATTGCAAAAAAAAACTGATTTCCCATGTTAATCTCCTATGTACACCTTTAAGACAGACACACGGTATATATATATATATATATATATATATATATATATAATATATATGTGTGTGTGTGTGTATGTGTGTGCGTGTGTGTGTGTGTGTGTGCGTGCGGGTGCGGGTGTGGGTGCGGGTACGGGTGTGTGTTGTGTGTTTTGTGTGTGTGTGTGTGTGTGTGTGTGTGTGTGTGTGTGTGTGTGTGTGTGTGTGTTGTGTTGTGTGTTGTGTTGTGTTGTGCGTTGTGCGTTGTGCGTTGTGCGTTGTGTGTTGTGTGTGTGTGTGTGTGTGGATCCTCCAGTCTAACTCAAATACTATCATTCAGAAAATTTTGAAACCTTGTATTTCGACCCATTAGATTTTGGTGTAAATCGGATAACCGGAAATGGCACTTTACTTGAAGCTTAAAATAGTTTTTCTTCGAAAAATACCTTTAAATATTATTTTTTCGTGATTAATGTTACTATAAAAATTAAAGATTATTTGATTTTGTACAGATCTGCATTAATACTTTTTTTTACATATTTTATGGATAAATTTATAAAATTATCTATAATTTAAATCCCGGAGTCTACGCTTTAAACAAACAAAACTCCTTGGTTACGCAGTTATTCAAATATATGTGACAGATAAATGTCACTGTCAATGAACTTTATTAATTCGTAATAGTAACGTTTTAAAAATAAAAAAGTAAATGGAACAATGGGAAAGGAAGCCAATACAGTTTCCAGCGTAAGTAAATACGTAGATATGTATTTAGATTAATAAAAGTTAACGATTCACAAAAAAGTTTAAGTTTATCCTCATTTTTGGATTAGTGAATTCTATTCTATCTATTTACAACTTAATCTTCATTTTATCAAAAAATGTAGTTACTTGGTATAGATTAGACCATATTTTAAGAAATAAACGGCCAAAATTAGTGTAAAATTCGCTAATCCATAAATAAGGATTAGCTTAATATTTTTTGTGACTCGGGCTGTAAATGGCGAGAAGAATTGTACTGGCCACATCAGATTTTTTTAATTAAAATATGGTGTAACAAAAATTATTATAGTACTGTGGATAAGAAGATATTAAGTAAAAATAGTTACGAATTATGAAAGGCAGATTTATGTGCGATTAAAGCAACGATTCTTTAAAATTAAATACCGATTTTAGTTTAACGTTTAATGGTTTTTGGGTGTACTTAAGGGGAAATAATTTTTTTAAATTTCTATTTCAGTGTTTACGTAGGTACATGGTCTTGTATATTGTTTTCCTTGTTCAGGATTATGTATTTTTAAAGAGGACGCAGTTCTATTTTACAAGAATACTTTTTATTTGTAATATTTTACATTTTATATGTCAAACCTCATAATCATATATAACAACTGAATTTTGTTTTTAATTCAGCTTGTTCACATCTAGCAGCCAAGTAACGAAAACATTTTCAGGCCAACTTCAAACTATATAAAATTTATAATCTTTACTTTTAACACCTCCTAAAGATTATAAATTTTAAGTTTTCAAATACATGGAAAAACTTAAATATTAATTTGCAATAAATTATTTACTTTGGCAGCGAAGCTTATGCGAAAGTTTTGGGCCAATTAAACAAATTAGACGAAACAAGTAAAAAATATATCTTTGTTGGCTATGCACTTAATGGATACCGATTATGGGACGAGAAGAAAAAGAAAATAATTGTTTCCAGAGATGTCGTGTTTAAGAAACCAGAAATTCGCAATCGTGTACAACATAAATCAATTAAGATAAAAATTAATAACGAAGAAGAGAATACGTCTAGTGAAGAGTTAACTGAATCAGAAGTAATAACAAGAATGGGAGAAGGACAAGATAGAAGTAGATGAGAACGACAAATAAAATTACCGAAAAGATTTGAAGACTACGTGATGTTAACCTATGAAGAAGCAGTAAATGGACCAGAAAAGGATATTTGGAAGAAACTTTGGAATATGTAAATATAGATGAATCAAATGAGAAGAAGATATTAACAAGCAAATGGTTATTCAAAACAAAAGACGATGGTAGACGAAAAGCAAGGTTGGTGGTCAGACGCTTTGAACAAAAAGGTATATATTACGAAGAGGTATTCAGTCCTGTGGTAAATATAAGCTCCTTACGCTCATTATTTGCCTTGTCAATAAATAAAAATTATGTCATTAAAAAGTTTGACATAAAAACCGCATTTCTATACGGCACATTACATGATGAAGATGAAGTAGGTATATATGTTAATTCCTGAAGGTTATGAACGAACTGAAAATAAAATATGTCGTTTAAAAAAGGCTTTGTATGGACTGAAACAAGCGCCACTTCGATGGAATAAACACTTTACAAATTTTTTGAAGCAAGTCGGTTTAAAATCACTGAATGTTGAGCAATGCATTTTCAGAAATGAAGAGAGAACTAGGTTTTTGGCAATATACGTTGATGACGGTTTGATAGTCGGAGAAAACGAAAATGAAATTCACAACCTATAAGAAAAATTAGAAGAGAAGTTTGAGATGACAAAGTAGAATAAAGTAGAAACTTATCTAGGAATCGAAATTAAAAAAGGACCGAACTGGATGAAAATTAATCAAGAAACTTATACACAAGCTATGAAAAATCAAGAAAAGACAAAACAAAAATTTCCATATCGAGAAGCTGTAGGTAGCCTTCTATATCTGGCAAATAAAACTAGACCAGATATAACTTATTCGGTAAATTACTGCAGCCGAAAAATGGAAAATCCAACAAATTTAGACATTAATAATATAAAATGCATTATGCGGTATTTGATCTCAACAAAGGATAATGGTATAGTATACACGAAAAGCGAAAACAAGAACTATGAATTAATCGGATACAGCGATTCAGATTTTGCAGGAGACATTGAATCAAGAAAAAGTGCAAGTGGGTATGTAATCAGTGACGGATTTAGAGGGGGGGCACTCGGGCACGTGCCCCCCCCCCCCCATCTGTTATTTTTAAAAATTTAATTATTACATATTATCATTCACGTATTAGGTACACATCATAGATAAATAAAAGAATTGTTTATTATTTTGGAAATCCAACCCCCCCCCCTCATTTTTTATAAGTAATAGAACAAATGGTTCATATAAATGTTTCATTATTTTAATTATATTATTTGTTGGCAGATGTAGATATTTTTTATAAAGTCACGTTTAAAAAATACGACTATCAACTTTTATTTTTTAAATAGCAAACAATTATTATTTCACTAAAATATAAACCGCCATATTTGTCTTAAGTTATTCTTATTAGGTACTTAATTTGATGTTTTAACTTGTTTTGTACATTGTTGCATTTTATTTATTTTCGCATGGCTATTTAGAATATTTGAATAAACATTATTTCTCATATATCTCACTCATTTACTTGTTTGGGGTTGTGCACTCTAATTATGATAGTTCTTTTAATTTTGAAGCAATTCGTAATATTAAAAAGTCTTAATTGGTTTTGGTTTAACTGAATTTGATTTTTAAAGTCAACGTGACGTCACGGCGACACCTATTGCTATATCTCGCTGCCTACTATAGAACTTGTGCGAGAGAAAGGTAGCACTAATGTGACGTCAAAGTGACACTGACAACAAACCGCATATATCTCGAAAAGTAATTAAAAAATTGTTTTTTTTTCATCTTAATCGCTGTTTATTGAGTAATACTTTAAGTATAAAGTGTACATTTTATTATTTTTTGTTATGGTGTGGGGCCCCAAATAGATCATTAAAAAGACAAAAAATGGGGGTTTATATTTTAGTAAAATAATTATAGGTTCTGATTTTATAAAAAATATTTACATCTGCCATCAAATAGCATATTTAAAATACTAAAACTTTTATATGAACAATTTATTATAATACAATAGAAAAGTTAACGAGGTGGGGGTCTCACCCTACATATTTAAAATTTGTTTTTCCGAATTTAGTGCCCCCCCCCCCTATTATAATTTTCTAAATCCGCCACTGTATGTAATTCTCTTTTGCGGAGGACCAATAATCTGGTGTTCCAGAAAATAACCCATATTTGCATTGTCGAGTACAGAAGCCGAGTATATCTCTGCCGCAGACTGCGTAAAAGAATTACTATTCCTAAAAGCTCTAATTGAAGATCTCGTGAATTCAGAAGTAAAAGTTACCCTAAAAATGGACAATCAGAGTGCAATGAAAATAATTAAAAATGGATAATTTAATCGAAGAAGTAAACATATTGATGTAAGGTTCCACTTCATAAATGAAAAGGTTAAAGAAAGACTCCTCAATATAGAATACCTATGTTCTGAAGAAATGACAGCGGACATTTTGACTAAGGCTTTAAAACATAAAAACGTTCTAGTTAAGTAAATAATTTATTGTAAATTAATATTTAAGTTTTTTCATGTATTTGTGAACTTAAAATTTATAATCTTTAGGAGAAGGTGTTAAAAGTAAAGATTATAAATTTTAAAATTCCTTATTTGATGTTCGGGATTATGAGCTAACAGTAGTAGTGCAAACATTATTCCTGCTGACGTGGTATCATGGACCTGAAATGTTATTCAAAGTTTGAAACAATCCATATTACTTATGAAAAATCTGGTATTATTTCAGTTATTAAATGACTTTTTTTAAACCACAGCCAAAAGTTATGTTAAAGACATTTTGATATTTTCAAAATGTATTTGAAAATGTCTTCAAACGGACGATGAATATTATTCCTGAAAGCAACGTAATACAGATGGCAATCGGAATATTATGTAAATATGATTTTCAAATGGTAGAAAAAGTTATGATGCAAACTTTCATAAAAATTAGGTAAAATAATACAATTATTTTATTTTCAAAAGCCCTACGGCGACTCGACGGTAAATCTTGTACATAGCCCCGCAAAAAAGAACAAGTCGGCTCTGATATATGAACATATAAAAAAATATCAAATTTATTCAAAGATTCTGTCTTACTTCGAAAACGAAAGTGTCAACTTCTTCTGCAATTCCAACGTCATCAATGATGCCTAAAAGCTTTTTGGCATAAATCAAAAGATCCAACATAGCTAAGCGCTTCTTCAGTTTTATATCCGATGATTCCAAATATGTTACATCGCTGTCTTTGAAAGTCGCTGTCCTCTCTTGTATTATTTTTCTAGTTTCTTTATGTAAATTTTTAATTAATTCTTTTCCTCTCCAATAATTAGGGTTCAAATAATACGCCATGTTCATATGAAACCATGGAGAAAAGACTATTTTTACTATTATCTCTGCAAGTCTATAGAAAAATTAGTTTGTTAATTAGCAATGTAATTATTCTATCAACGTACTCAGTAATAGCACCATAGTAACTGATAACTGATTTATCACTTTTATCTAATTTTATGCCCATTGAAGATTCTAAAATAATAACAAATAAAATTTACATTGTTGTTTCTAAACTCTATTAAACATATTGCTGTAAAATTATTGAAAATAATAAATACGTATTTAACAGTACTAATTTTGAACAAATTATTTTATTCACAATCATTAAAGTAATATGTCGATTCTTAACCTTTTAGAGAGGTTAGGAAATACGTCATTCCTAACTGTAATGACAATCTCTTTGTTGGGGAAAAACAGATTTCACTTCCACCTCACGGGTTGGAAATTTTTATGTAGGGGTTGCCTACCAGCATTGTCATAGATCTCTATAATAATGTAGGCTAAACTAATTTTAATAGAGCTGTCAAAATATTAATTATATTTAAGGTTATAAATAACTCATTGATTTATTTTGATATTATTGATCTAAAACATGATGATTGTGAATAAAATAGTGCACATAACTCGGTGGGAGTTTCATCACAGCCTCGCGCTCTATCTCACTTCGAGGCTATGCCTCGCGGTTATATACAAAGGCCCTTGGGTATAATAAAACATATCCCATCTTGGATGTTCTATACTATTAGACACCATGTGCAATGACCTGCAAAAAAGCGGACCACCTACAATATTATCAAACATAATTTGCGTCGCATTTTTTTCATTTTTTGAGACGAAATTTCCAATTGTTTTTGAGTTACAGGCCTAAACTTGGTTTTTCTTAATTTTAAAAATACCCCATATCTCGGTTATTATGAGATATACAGACAAAATTGTTTAAAATTTTTACTTCCGTCACCTTTAGGTAAAGAAGGTATTGTCTTTGGTCAAAAAATTCGATGGTGAATTTTTGATGAATAAGCACGTTTTAGGGTCCCTAGAATACGATTTTACTATTTATACGATGATGTCTGTGTGTGTGTGTGTGTGTGTGTGTGTGTGTGTGTGTGTGTGTGTGTGTGTGTGTGTGTATGTGTATATGTGTGTGTGTATGTGTATGTGTGTGTATGTGTGTGTGTGTGTGTGTGTGTGTGTATGTATGTGTGTGACAAAATTTTCTAATGCGATAATTAATACTACAATTCCAAAAATTATAATTCTTTCGTATTCGTCTTCGTTACATCCAGGTGAAGAGCTGATTAGAAAGATTTTAACAGTTTGTCTTGAAAAACGATATTAAATAGCATTTTTTCACATTTAATGTTATAAGTATTATTATTATTAATAATAATAATAATAATAATAATAATAACAATAATAAATCTTTATTGTATTTAACTTTTTATAAAGTATTACAATTGATATTGATGAGGATGAGTCAGTTGTCAGTTTTACCTTCCATTTTTGGAACATTTTGCGTTGCGTTGATGGACATGAGATGATAAAGGACAGTCCAAACATCCAAGCCCCTGGTGGGAATTGAACCCACGATTCCAAGCACCCACCGGTGATGGTCGTTTCAAGCACTGCAGAAGCACGCTGCACGCTGCCTCAACTCACTCGGCCGCCAAGGCGGCTATTATAAATATTAAAGAATATTTTATTCTCTATACGATTTGAATGCATTTTATACATCATATTAAATGGATTGTTAGAAACTTTCTGTATGGAATTTGTATAAAATACATACAACTGCCTTAAGGTAATGTACAAGAAATAGAATCTTTTGCAAGGAACTTTCTGTATGACATTTATGACATTTATACGAAATACATAGTACTGCCGGAAGGTAATGTGTAATGTAGTGGTATCATTTACATTATTTATAAATTAGATAATATTGCAATTTATTAACACATTTATCAGAAGTCTGGATCTGATTTAAATATATGTTGTACCAGCTGATGAAAATAATGTCACACTTAAAGCATATGTCACACTATAATGCCCCTTTTATTGTTTGTGGAGCTAGACCGCGTCCTTGTGTCGCACCCTTGCTAACGCTAAATGAACTAGCACATCACGGTGACTAGAGAATCGTAAGGATCTCTTCATCACTGTATTCGTCACTATTATTTTATTTTTACATCTGATTGTTAGTATGTTACTATATTTAAATTTTACATATATGTCGATTAAGTGAATAATGTCAATGTCATACTATAAGAAGGAAGTAACTCACGAAAACTTCGTATAACTTACATACATTTGCCCGTACGTATCCACTTTTATAAGACGCTTTTGTTAAAAGTGATGTTTAACCTTATATGAACATAATGTAAGAGCGCGATTCGTAATAGCGCTATTTTAATGGCCATTTCCGCTATTTGGAAATGGACGGCATAAATAGGTATTCGGATTTTATTATAATGATCATACTTAGTAATTTACCGGTTTTAGGATATTACGCCTTTGTTTACATATACGAAAGTAAGCTGGTGACAAAGTAATAACTGTATCTGCACGGTAATATTACCATACTGAGATTTCAATGAAGCTATTTTACATACAGATAACGTTATGTGTTTTGGTCGTATCACGGTTTACTTTATTCTAAAATAATAAACATAAGAAATAAAGCACATAACTTAAATGTTTGTCATATTTTGTGTAAAAACAATTATTCTGTTTATCATATCATTCTGATAGTACAGTGTATAAAAAAAATCATAGTAGGCTATGAACAGAGAAATGTATGTCTGATCGATATTCTATTCAAAAGTCAAATTGTCAAAATTGAATTGTAATTTTAAGGAGAAAAAATTCAGTATATTGTCATTCATTCGCCGTTTTCTAATTTATTTCCAATTCTAAAATAAGATTCAGGAAGAAAAGCTTTGATTTCTTTAGATAACGTTTTTGACAATATCTCGTCTTATATTGACATTTAATTAAATAATTTTAAATTGGCATACCTTTCTTTGCTCATAGCCTACTCCGAGTTAGGATTTTCATAAAAGATTTCCAAAAAATAATATTTATTAATACAACGTCTTCATTTTCTGAAATCGATACACTATTGAAAAAACCACGGATGTTATGAATCATAACAGGCATTAGAGCTTAAATTTCTCGCTCTACGAGCTCGGATTTCAAACCGACATCTGTAGCAGTTACTCATAACAAACCCAGGTATGTTATATCAATTAATCCCCTATAATGCATCTGGTGTACGACTGCAGTGGTGGGCAGAGTTTGACGAGAACGGTTTACGCAGCAACATTTTAAGGTAAAATACGATTCTATCCTGTATTTCAGGTAAGAAAAGTCTTGGTAGCGCTGCGTAGCTAGCCTATTTTACACACATAAAACTTATGAATTAGTTTTGTTTCTTGTGCGACATATTTGACAACTCGAAACATCAAAATTTGATCATTTTTAATTCTTTAGTAAATAAACAGTTAGTTAACCTTGTTAAATATATTATAATAATATTATTAATAATAATAATAATAATAATAATAATAATAATAATTTCCATACAAGTTTAACACCCAATTACAAGGAAATACAGAACAAATAGAGAATATGAAAATGTACAAAAATAGTGTACAGTTATACAAATAACAAACATTTACACTTTTACAAATATTGAAGGTTTAACAGAACAACGTTTTCATTTAACAGTTTCATTCATGATAGATATGATAAATGATAAGATATCTTCAAAAATGTCGCATTTAGAGCAAATTTCATTGAAATTATTGCACATAATATTAATTGGAGTTTTTTTTTTAGCAAATTAGTATGTGGTCTTGTACAATAAAAAGTATTGTTTATACGTGAGTGTAAGCGTACTACATAAAAGTTAATTTTATTGACTAGCCAGGGACAGTCAATGTTATTTTGAATTAAGTTGTATAAAAATTTTACGGAGGCTATAAAGCGTCATTTTTGCAGAGATGTAAAATTAAATTGCAGTAATAAACGATCATGTTCAAAACCTCTACATGGGTAATGGCCTTATGTCAAATTAAAAATGAATTTGAGAAACTTACGCTGCACGGATTCAATAATATCTATTTGATTTTTATAAATTGGATACCATATGATATTAGCATATTCTAATCTTGAACAAACAAATGTAAAAAATAAAATGTATAAAGTAGTATTCGAGAATTCTCGGCAATTTCTATAAATAAAACCATAAGTTCTGATGGGGTCTCATGGCCGCATGCCTGAGTGTCTGGTCGCGAATCTGGGGAACCGGGTTCGATCCCGACAGACGCCAAATATTTCGAATTTTAAATGGCACTAAATTGACCCCTGTGGTGCACTCTCCACGCCAGCAATGAGTGCTCGTGAGGTGACGCCTGGTAAACGCCCGCACGGTACAAATATGTCATCATCATTACCGATATCTGCGTACAAATCAGATTGGCACACTCAGCAATGGGTAAAATGCCGTGATGATATATTTATTTATTTTTATTTATTTTATAAGTTCTGAAAGCCTGGGTAGTTATATCTTTAATATGAGGTTCAACGGTAATTTTTTGTCAAAAAATACTCCAAGATCTTTGTGAACATCAAGAGTATCTAAAGGAATAGCATTAATGTTATATCTGGATGTTACATTATTTTGCCCTCTACAGTAAGTTATAGCTTTGCATTTGGATATGTTTCAATATAAAGCATTTGACTCACACGATGTATTGATAGCATCGAGACTACTTTGCATGATACTACTATCATTTTCAGAATTAATTTCATTGTATAGTTTTAAATCGTCAGCAAAGAGCAGAAAGCTTCATAATATACATTCTGTAATATTATTAATAAATAGTAAAAATAATAGATGTCCCAGGTCAGACCCTCTTGTGGTATACTTGATGTAGGAGTGAAAGACTGAGACAGAAAACTGCGATATCTAACCAAATGTTTTCTATTGCACAAAAAAGATTTCATTAATTGTAAGTGGGAATCAGAAAAACCAAAGGACTTTAGTCTGTTTAAAAGTATATTATGATTAATTATTATAAAGTCAAAATGAAATACCTGCTTACATATTGCTATTGTAAACTTGGTTTGCGATTAGACCAAAAAGAAAGCTGGAATAGTAATTAAGCCCTATCTTACTGCTAAGTCTATTCTTATCGGAAATACAGTAATTTTATTTCTATAAAATAATAATATTACAATAATTTAAATATTCAGACACCATTTGGAGATGGATTATCTTCAATATCATTCATTAGTAGGGTGACCATACTTTTCTAGGCTTAAACCGGGAAATGCGAAAATAAGGTATGTTTACATTTAGATACATGTGTGAGCCTAAGAGTTTATGCTATTTCTTGCTAATTAAAAATTCCGTCAGATTGTCAAACTTTAATAGGCTTTTTACAATCTGGCTAAACGTTTTTTAAAATGTCTAAGCATCTAGGCGATTTATAAAACAACGAATAGTTTATTTATAGCATGTATATTGCTGTCAATAAGTATAAAAACTAATCTAATCATAATAACCTAACGCACAAAATTCGACCCGAATTTTCCAGGCGTGAATTTCTTCGTTACGTTAGGTTATGATGTGTATTTACAGAAATTCCAACAAAAATGTCCACATATTCATGTTATAATGTGACCGTAACCTATTCATCGTTTTATAAACCATCTATCCAGATAATAGTGACAAGGCATTCTATTTTTCTATTGGTTAAAAGAGAATAATGTTGGAACTCAACATATAGAATGGTTTGTTTCTGTTCAAGCATTAGTTCCACATTCTCTCATCTCAGCGAATGGAGTATATAAATCTATTTAATACGAGCAGAACATGTAATTAACAAATTATGATCGCATCAATCGGGCTTATAATTGTGTAGTAATAAAAAGATAATATTAAAGCAAATTTGCAATACAGACAATAATAAATTTTATTGAAACGTTAAAATAAAACTACAAAACAAAATCTAAGATTTCATAGAATAAATTTGAAAGGAATAAAAACATATGATTTTACTAAATTATTCGTATCTAGATCTAAATTTAATATTAATAGGTCCCCTGACTCTCAAAACTATGTCCATAATATACTTTAAGTCTTTCGGCGAATCTACAGGCTCCATAGTAAAATTGCGTAATACTGATGACACAGTATTCTTCATTTCCAACATAGCGAATTTTTGACCTGTAATAAAATCATTACTGCTTATGAAAAGTAGAATAGGTAAACATTTTCCTACCAATACAATTCCTCGGTCCTGCACTGAAAGGAATATACGCATACGGATGTCGTCCTACTGAATTTTCAGGAAGGAAACGGTCAGGATCAAACTTTTCAGGATCTGGGAAATGTTTAGGATCCCGATGAAGGTCATAGATATGTATGAATACATCTGATCCCGCTGGTACCAAATTCTTTGCTAAAATTTATGATTTTTAATATTTTATTTGTTATAATATATTTGTACTAACTCAGTTGAACATCTTCCCTTAATTTCCTTGCAATTAAAGGAACACTTGGATATAACCTAAGACTCTCTTTTATGCAAAGCTCTAAATATTTCATGTTTTGCAAATCTTCATATGTTGCATGTCGTTTGGAATCCCCAAATATTTCATCTAATTCTTCTATTATTTTTCTCTGAAAAATTAATACATTAGATTATTATATTTTTATTTTATTATTTTATTGCTTTTTAGCTTACAACCATAAAAAATTAATGATCAATTTAGGTTTGTCTATGTTTCGGAAAAACTGATGTTTAATATTAAATTCCTTTGTATATTAAACAGAGCTGGGCAGTACTTGCAAGAAAGTACTTTATTAGGCTTGCAAGTACTTTGAGTACTTCAAGTACTGTACTTGAAGTACTTTCTATTTATAGTACTTTGTACTTGACAAAGTAAATCTATTCACATGAACTTGGTACTTAGTACTTGGAAAAATACTTGAAGTACAATGAAAAATACTTGAAGTACTTTAAATGTACTTGAAGTACTTTAAATGTACTTGAAGTATTTTAAATGTACTTGAAGTATTTTAAATGTACTTGAAGTATTTTAAATGTACTTGAATTACTTTACGGGGTCTCGTGGCCGCGTGCCTGAGTGTCAGGTCGAGAATCTGGGGAATCGGGTTCGATCCCGACCGACGCCAATTATTTCCAATTTTAAATGGCACAAAATTGACCCCTGTGGTGCACTCTCCACGCCAGCAATGAGTGCCCAAGAGGTGACGCCTGGTAAGCGCCCGCACGGTGCAAATATATCATCTTTACCGATATCTGCTTACAAAGCAGATTGGCACACCCAGCAATGGGTAATAAGCCGTGATGATATATTTATTTTATTTTTATTTTATTTGAATTATTTTAAATGTACTTGAATTACTTTGTTTGTCTGTCAGTGTTTCTTTTGCAGAGGTGTGGTGTTATGTGAATTTCATTAATAAATATATTTTCAGCGATAATATGAAGTAAAGATATATTTGCAAATTTTTTGGCATAAATAAATTAATTCTAATTTGCGCATATTGCATATGCAAATGTTTGTATTACCTAACTACAGTGCTAGGACTTTGCGTATCGCCTGGCGATCGCATAACGTAAAAATGACGTCATTCTAACATCTCGGTACAGCTTCTCGCATCGCATATTGAAATTTTTGTCAACAATCACCTTTTAAGGTCCATATAATCAGAAAAATATCAATTATCTGAAAAAGTACTTGCACCCAAATATACAAGAACTTTTTTAAGTACTTGGTACTTTCAAGTACTTTAGAAACTAAAAAAGTACTTGTACTTCAAGTACTTTTAAAAACATCAAGATACTTAGTACTTGTACGTCAAGTACTATTTTCCGGTACTTTGCCCAGCTCTGATATTAAATAAATATATAAATAAATATTTAATCAGTAACTTTGTTAACTATAAATCAAAAATAATTTTCTTTATCATTTATCCCTATACCGTGTGTCTGTCTTATGCGGTTATTACACGTACGCACGTATCTGCAACCTGTCACACATTTTCTGCAACTTCAAGCGTTTCGTGCAACTTTTGACGTGTGATAGTGCAACAATTTTCCTGCAACTAGTTTTACATCTTGTTCGAAAACTATAGTTCATTTTTTTAACAATGCAGTATAGGGAAGATAGGGCTTATTTGACCTTGTTCTCTGATTGGCTTAAATCGAGGAGAAGTTTACACCGACGATATTTATTTCTCCATCTCGACCTTTTCTCTACTTTTCTCTCTCTTTTCACACATACATTTGTAGTCATTCGCGTAGTTGTTGATGAATTTGTTGATATGTAATTAAATGAATATAATACTACGAATAATTTCTAAATATATAATATAATACATTATAATATAATATAGTATAATATAATAATAATATATAATATAATAGAACGTTAAATTATAATACGGCTGATATTATTGTTCGTACGCCAATGCATGTTGAGCTGTCAGTTGTCAATGGCTGCCGTGTCAACTGATCTGTTTGTATCATTTTGATTTTTTTGCGTTTTTCTCCATTTATATGTTCGCATTTAATTCTCTTGTTGCCATTTGGAGTATTTAATCTGTATTTTTCAATACAAACAATAGTAGTATTCGTTATTTCTAGTTTTGTTGTTTTATCTCATTGCAGAAAGTGTGCATCGTCGTGTAATTTTGATTTTTATACTACCACGGCAGATAACGAGGTGCCCAGTACTTCCAAAGGTATAAAGAAAAATCCGAAGGGAAAACTTTTAAAAACTGGACAAAAGAAAATGGCCTACAACCTACAACAGTTATTTTGTCCATAAAAGTAAGGGTGCAACAAAAACAAGCTGTGGCATTCACTGCAGCAGCTGTTGGAATCTCTGAAAAATCTATGTACAAAATTGTTGCGGAAATGGATAAAACAGGACAAGTTTCATCATCAAAGAAGAAAAGAATGCGCGAAGATTTGTATTCAAACTTATCGGAAGATTATTATGGAGATTGTGCCACAAGGATGATTTTCATGTAATAAATTGTTAAAAATTGTTGACAAACAATTTACTGTGTTGTTTTAAGCTTCGCTTTTTTACATTCTCTACTGTTATCACGATAATTGTAAATTATTTAAATTAATTGATTTAGAAACTTTTGTTAATTTCTTGAAATAAATCCATTTTAATTGTACAAGATAATTCTTTTATTATTATTATTATTATTATTATTATTATTATTATTATTGTAAAATGGAATAAACGACTGATGATGTTGGGAGGAAAAATAGCAGGAATGCGATCTAAATTTGTTTATTATTTAGTCTGAGGCCAACGTTTCGCTGCCGCTTACAGCTTCATCATGGCAAACGCCTTAGTCTTTTGCCCTGATGAAACTGTAAGCGGCAGCGAAACGTTGGCCTCAGACTAAATAATAAACAAATTTAGACTGCATTCCTGCTATTTTTCCTCCCATTATTATTATTATTATTATTATTATTATTATTATTATTATTATTATTATTATTATTATCTTTGTAAAACAATTACTTTTTTAAATCAGTTTTATGTAATAAATTTAAATATATTTTAAATTTAAATATATGTTTTCATTATGCTTTTTAAATAATTATAACTTATTCAACTTCTCATTTTAAATTCCTAATTTAAAAAATAAATTTGACATTTTTCTTCATTTTGCTGAAATATTTTAAAAATTACCATTCCTAAATTACCAATTTTATATTCAAATGTAATTACATAACTGTTATTATTTCAAGTAACTATATTTGAATTTAGCGCCAAATTTAATAACTAGATTGACCATTTGTCATAGTGTAAATCAGGTTTCTAGTTACTGCATTCTTTAAAAAAATTAACTATAGTCACACGTATCTGCAGCAAGCGTAATAAACGGGCTTAGGGAGTAAAAATCCCTAAACTGTTTACATTTGTTTGTAAACAGCTGGTAAACAGTACGAAATATTTAAAAATGGCTGGAGGAACTGGAGTTGAAATAAATTCAGACGATTTTTTTCAAATTCTGATTGATCTCGTAGGAAAATAATAAGCTCTGCGGAACGAGACATCCATATTTTAAATAACGTAGTAGCAGCTAATAATTTGTTGTTCATTTCTGATATTATTCGTCTAAATACAAATAAATGATTCAAACTTTAAAAAATGACAACAGGAATTAAATATCATGTGCACCAACGTCGAGACTAAAAAAATTCAATATTTCTTGCAACGTTGCGTACGTCTGATAACGTAGGTTGCAAGTTTCAGCAACTGTTGTCAAAACAGTTGCAGATACGTGCTTACGTCAATTTTACAATTCTTGGATAAACCATGAATATTATGCCCGTATCCATAGTTAATAAAATAGAAACCGCCATTTTTTTCTCTTTTCAACGATGTATTATTTTTTATTAATGTATATGAAAAATATCGGGAAAAATGAGAAGCTTTAGAAATATTAGAAATAATTTTTAAACAAATATTATAGGTGGCTATGAGAAAATAAACAAAACGTAACAATGTAAAACAATTAAATTAATGTCAAAATTATCTAATTTTTTTCGAAATTTGTCAAATACATTAATAAAAAATAATACATTGTTGAAAAGACAAAAAATGGCGGTTTCTATTTTATTAAAATAATTATAGGTTGCCATTTGAAAAATAAAAGTTGATAGTCGTATCTTGTAAACCTGACTTTATAAAAAATATCTACATCTGCCATCAAATAGTAACTGTAAAATAATAAAACTTTTATAAGAGCCATTTTTTTCTATAACTGTCGAATGAAACAGCGGCAACTAAATAAGGGTCAAATTCAGAATAGCCTCACAACACAAATAAAGTTTATCACAAGCTTAATCCACAAATGAATAATAATAAACAAGTAATAAAACTAATCCTTAGAATAAACTCTCCATAAATGTCATTTTTACACAGGCTTTAAAGTTATTTTCAGAATACTTAATCTGGATATAGGGAATTATAAATTATTACCGCTGTAAATTTAGAAAAGGCACAAATGTGACAAGTAATCCAATTTTGTTGCCAATTTGTTGGTATATACAAATATCCGAATAATTCAGGAATATAAGCAGATTGGGAAAGTCCATAATTTATTTTTTTCTGCACATTTTGATTTTATATTTTTATTCACTTACTTGATGTTCTTTATGGTGAGCTAATAGTAATAACGTATACATTAATCCAACGGCTGTAGTATCATGGCCCTATAATAAAAATATTTTTTATTATTATAAAGCATAAAATCTTAAGTTTGAAGTGTTTTAGTTATCATACATAAAAAAATTGTTTATCTCCGTAAATTTTATCTAAATACGGTTAACGCAAGTGTTTGAAAACTTCAAACTTATAGTTAGTGGTTTAAAAAATAGCCAATAGAACTGAGTAGAACGAATGTATTGTAAGAAAAATTGTTATGGCAATATTTTTTTGTTGAGTATAAAGTTGTTTTGAATAAGAAATTAATTAAAATACATAAAACAAAATTTGAATTTTATTACGTAACACTGTTACGTAATGGCAAGCAAATTTAAGTTGGCAGGACTGATTGTTGGGTCAATATTATATTATGACAACAATAAATATTTCAGTCAAATTTGCAATAACTAACGTATCTGAATTTTGTTTATGACAACAATAAATATTTCAGTCAAATATGCAATAACTAACGTATCTGAATTTTGTTTTAACTTATAAAAAATGAGTGCTAGTAGAAAAAGTATAGTACATAATTCGAGATGTAAGGCAATTGCGCATTCGTGGAATTACACATTCGGCAGGCAGCTCGCGCGTAACTTTTCCACTTCGTGCGTAATATGCTTCTTACAACTCTAGTTAGAGTTACATAATATACTATTACATAACTGAGTTACATAAACTGACAAATTGATAATAACAAAAACCAGAGTATATCAATAATTATTTCTTTAATATCAATTTATGAATTATTGATGCATACTTAATTCCTCTACATCAAAAGAAAGATTTAAATCGGTTTCAGAACACAACCCTTTGGTACATTGATTTTGAAATCCATATGTAATACTGAGCTGTCAGAGACAAACCTAAAATTTTGCGTATTTTTAAATTATTTCAGCGAAATTAGATTAAAATTTTATATAAAACGTTATGAAAATGTAATATTGATTGACTCACATAATTTGCAAAACTCGCTTCTCTCGTTTTGGCAAATATTATGTTCATCAAACAATATCACTTTTTTCATAACTATGTAAATAACTATTACTTAATCTCAAAAGAATACTATAATATGGTAAAAAAGGACAAACAGTAGATAAGTCAAAAATATTTTATATAAACTATGGGGAAAATTCTCCAAAAGAACAAATATACGAAAAAAAAAATTGAAATTGAAAATGTTTCAATTTTATGATCTGAAACTTCATTTCCCGAGGTTCCTTGATATAAATATTTCGGAAAATATGAAATTAATCAAATTATTGATCGGTATCTGTGTTACATAGGATATCTCCAGATTTATCACTTTAAAAATTAGACCATGTTTCAAGTTTTTTCCATAAAGCTAGAAGGCGTTATTGCTCCTTTTCGTACGACATTTAAAAAAAGAAATAAGTACATCACTCGCGTGTTAAAGTTCACCTAACATTGACTAATCTTATCAATATTACTCATAGAATTAGGAAATTAGGGAACAACCTTGAAGTTTGGGGTTAAGAAAGTAGGCCATAAGTTCCGTCGTTATTTAAGACATTAGTCAACGTCGTTTATTTATTGTGGACGTTTCCGACATTAATTTGTCCATCCTCAGCCAAATATTTTAAATACAATATAATATAGTGCTCAGCTTGCTGCCTTGCAGCTTACTTGTTTTTATATTCTGCAATACTACTATTTGAACTAGAATATGACCATCATCCTGCTCTAGCAATTAATATTTCAATTAAAGCTAAATTTAATTATGTTAAAAGAAATAGAACGTTAGAACTTAAATGTAACTTCAAGAATGGAAATTTTGCTGAACTTTACCATTTAATTAATAATTTTGAGTGGAGTCAATTGGAAATATTCATTAATGACAATGAATTTTCTGTACTGTATACATTATGATTTTCTTGATCATTGCATTCCTGTCCGCAGTCATGTTCTATCATCTTATCCTAAATGGTACACTCAAGAAATTATTTCTGATATCAAAAAGAAATTACATTTTCATAAATTGTTTAAAAAACACAACAATATTAGTTTCTACAATAAATTTAAATTTTACAGAACCAAAATCAAAAGTGATATAAAAATAAGTTATCTAAATTATATTCATTCATCCGAAGCAGCGCTAAAAAGTAATCCCAATCTCTTCTGGGATTTTGTAAAATCTAAGAAAACTAATTCATCCAATCCCACTTCCATGTCATATAATAATACTACGTATAATACTCCTTCCGAGATAGCAGAAACTTTTGCCACTTATTTTAAAAGTGTTCATCTTGCTTCTGGTAACAACAATATACGCGATACTACTGTACCAGTATTCACTAACATTATAAATTTAAGTCATATTATATCCTATGAAGATATTTTAGATAGTATTAAAAAACTTAAATGTAAGCTATCGTGCGGTCCTGATCAGATACCCTCATTTCTTATCAAAGATTGCTCTTCTGCCTTCGCAACTGCATTGTACTACATTATTAATCTTTCATTACTCACTAGTACTTTTCCAGATCTTTGGAAAATAGCAAAAATAGTTCCAATCTTTAAATCAGGTGACAATAAGGAAATTTCGAATTACCGCCCCATAGCTATATTAAATAACTTTAGTAAAATTTATGAAAATGTTTTATACAATTTCATTTATAAACATGTTCAACAATATATTTCAAATTCACAGCACGGGTTTGTTCAGCATTGATCTACCTCCACTAATCTTTGTAATATTACACAATTTATATGTTCTTCTTTAGATAACAATAAACAGGTTGACGTAATCTATACTGCCTTCACAAAAGCTTTCGATCGAATTGACCATGATATTATAATCGCGAAACTGCAAAACTACAGATTATCCGCTATTCTAATTAATCTTATAACTTCATACTTAAATAATAGATCTCTATATGTCAACTTTTCTCATATGAATTCTTCTAATTTTACACCTACATCAGCAATTCCACAGGGCTCTAACCTTGGGCCACTGTTATTTCTATTATGCATAAATGATCTTCCAAGTTTAATATGCAATAAAAATTTACTGTACGCGGATGATCTAAAGATATACTCTTGTATTAACAATATTAATGATTGTCATCGATTGCAAGAAGACTTGAATATATTACAAAATTGGTGTATCACCAATAAACTAGAACTAAATATTACTAAATGTAAAATAATGTCGTTCTCTCGTAAACATAAACATATTCTTTTTCCGTACACTATATCTGATATTCCTCTCAATCGCTGTACGCAAATAAAAGATCTGGGTATAACTTTCACGAACAAACTAACATTTAATGTACACTTTTCCGACATGTTAGCATCAGCAAATAAAATGCTAGGATTTATAATTCGAAATTTCCGCAATTTCACAACTATTGAACCAATTATTCAACTTTATTACGCATTTGTTCGAAGCAAGCTTGAATATTGTTCAGTTGTCTGGAATCCGTCTTATAGAGTTCATTCCTTACATATAGAATCTATTCAAAAAAAGTTTCTACGATATCTGTATTATAAAGCAAACAATACATATCCAGATTACAATATTTCATATGATTATTTACTTCAATATTTTCAATTTATTAAACTTTCTAGTCGACGGACTCATATTCAGCTTTTCCATTTGTTTAAATTATTGCACAATACTATTGATGATCCTTCGTTTCTAGACCAAATTAATATTCGTGTACCACCATTTAATACTCGCACCCATCATACATTTCATTTGCATCAAGCAAGTACAAATATATTGTTACAGTCACCATTATACATGATGCTTAATTCGTTTCATGTGATAGAAAATCAAAGTGATATATTTCATGTTACTTTTGCTGAATTCAAAAGGAGTGTCCTTGCTTTTAGTGAGTATTAACTTAATTGGTTACTGATTATTTTATTTGTATTATAATAAGACATCTTTGTTATAGTAATTCTTGATCCTTAATGTATTTCTATAATTTTAATATTTTTTATTATATATAAAAGTAATATGAAAGTAATTTTGTGTGTACTTCTATATTATCAATGTAAATTTTATTTCTTGTAAATATTGTTCCTGCCCCATTTTGGGTTCGCGTGTGAGGGCAGGGTATTCTTAATAAATAAATAATTATTCTTGACAGAATTTTGGCGAGCACTGTTTTGTAAATATGTAGTTCATTATGGTAAACTAACTAGCATTATATTATATATTGTATTTAAAATATTTGGCTGAGGATGGACAAATTAATGTCCGAAACGTCCACAATAAATAAAGGACGTAGATAAATGTCTTAAATAACGACGGAACTTATGGCCTACTTTCTTAACCCCAAAAATATTACTTATACTTCTAGTTCAATTAGACAGATGGTAAGAAACTAATTCTACGTCCCTTATTCACGCATTGGTGGAACCATTATAACTAACACCAACTCCTCCCAGGGAGATAAATTTGAAAATGTTAGATAAAATCTGACAACGTGAGGGTTAAAATTCGAAATATATTGGCGTCGGTCAGGATGGAACCTAGGTCAACAGATTCGCGACAAGGCACTAAGGCACATGGCCACGAGAATAAAATAAGAATAAATAAAATTAAACAAGCTCTAAAAAAAAATTTATACGAGGGTTGTGACGTGACACTAATATATTCAGTCTTGAATAAAGAGCTACGTATTTTACTAACAAAATTAATTATTTGTAATTGTTTATTTTATGAATTGTGAATGCTATTTTTCAATCTTCAACTATTAATCATAACCACTACCAATAAGTATTAATATTATGAGGTTTATAAAAAAATGTTACGAAAACTAATTGTAACTTACTTCGAAAACAAACGTGTCAACTTCTTCTGCAATTCCGTCAAAATCAATTATTTCTGAATGCCTTTTGGCATAAATGAGAAGATCCAACATAGCTAAGCGCTTTTTTGGTTTGCCATCCGATGATTCCAAATCTCCAACATCGCTATCTTTGAAAGTCCTTGTCCTCTCGTGAATTATCTTTCTAGTGAGACTATGTAAAATTTTAAGTCGTTTCCTCTCTTGCCAGTATAATGGACTTAAATAATACAAAATATTAGGATGCAGCCATGGAGATATCATTCTCTCTAATAAAATCTCTGAAATTCTACAAGAAAATTATTTAAAGTAAAATTATTATTGGACATACATACTCTCTAAGGGCATCATAATAACTTCTGTATGATTCATCACTTTTATCTAATTTTGTGCCCATTGAAGTTTCTAAAATAATAAGACAATTTAACATTTGCATCATTGCTTCCAAACTATCGATAAAATGACTACGTTTTTCTCGACGTTTGAAACCGTTTGAATCTTCGAAATAAACGATCGACATTAATATTTCAAGTCACTTGAAAATGTCAAGTCACGCAGAAAAATAACAGGCTTGGACTTATAAAGCGGCTTTACTTCTGTCAAAATAAACAGTGAAGCTTAAAAAAATGTAACTACGCTGCACCCATCTGCAATATGTTGCACCGGTGTGAAGTAGCGACGAAAATAAACTCCGTTCAGGTTGCAAGGAGGCGGATCATGTGATAGAATATAGACGGACGGCCAGCGACGGATTCATATTATATGTAAGACACGTTTACGAGTAAGAAGTAAAACGGATTGTGACAGCATCAAACTCACAAATATTAATCTACGTAACATACTGATTTATAATAAATAGAAAATTTTACTATTAACAGGGGTGTAATGAGTAAAAAGGTTTGTGACAAAACCAAATTCACAGGAAATAAACTACATAACATACTGATTTAAAATAAATAAGAAATTTTCCTCTTATCAAGGGTGTAGTGGGTAAAACGGTTTGTGACAGAACGATACTCACAGGAATTAATCTACATAATATCCTGATTTATAATAAATAGGAAATTTTTCTTTTATCAGGGGTGTAATGGGTAAAAAGGTTTGAGACAGAACCAAACTCACAGGAATTAAACTGCATAACATACTGATTTATAATAAATAGGATTTTTTTCTTTTATCAGGGGTGTAATGGTTAAAAAGGTTTGTGACAGAACCAAACTCACAGGAATTAATATACATAATATCCTGATTTATTACAAATAGGAAATTTTCTTTTTATCAGGGGTGTAATGGGTAAAAAGGTTTGCGACAGAACCAAACTCACAGGAATTAAACTGCATAATATACTGATTTATAATAAATAGGAAATTTTCCTTTTATCAGGGGTTTAATGGGTAAAAAGGTTTGTGACAGAACCAAACTCACAGGAATTATACTGCATAACATACTGATTTATAATAAATAGGAAATTTTCCTTTTATCAGGGGTGTAATGGTTAAAAAGGTTTGTGACAGAACCAAACTCACAGGAATTAAACTGCATAACATACTGTTTTATAATAAATAGGAAATTTTCTTTTTATCAGGAGTTTAATGGGTAAAAAGATTTGTGACAGAACCAAACTCACAGCAATGAAACTGCATAACATACTGATTTATAATAAATAGGAAATTTTCCTTTTATCAGGGTTGTAATGGGTAAACAGGTTTGTGACAGAACCAAACGCACAGGAATTAACTACATAATATATTGATTTATAATAAATAGGAAATTTTCTTTTTATCAGGGGTGTAATGGGTAAAAAGGTTTGTCACAAAACCAAAGTCACAGGAATTATTCTACATAACATACTGATTTATAATAAATAGAAAATTTTCTTTTTATCAGGGGTGTAATGGGTAAAAAGGTTTATGACAGAACCAAACTCACAGGAATTATACTGCATTACATACTGATTTATAAGAAATAGGAAATTTTCCTTTTTGCAGGGGTATAATGGTTAAAAAGGTTTGTGACAGAACCAAACTCACAGGAATTAAACTGCATAACATACTGTTTTATAATAAATAGGAAATTTGCTTTTTATCAGGGTTGTAATGGGTAAACAGGTTTGTGACAGAACCAAACGCACAGGAATTAACTACATAATATATTGATTTATAATAAATAGGAAATTTTCTTTTTATCAGGGGTGTAATGGGTAAAAAGGTTTGTCACAAAACCAAAGTCACAGGAATTATTCTACATAACATACTGATTTATAATAAATAGAAAATTTTCTTTTTATCAGGGGTGTAATGGGTAAAAAGGTTTATGACAGAACCAAACTCACAGGAATTATACTGCATTACATACTGATTTATAAGAAATAGGAAATTTTCCTTTTTGCAGGGGTATAATGGTTAAAAAGGTTTGTGACAAAACCAAACTCACAGGTGTGTGCTCGCCTAATTATTTAAAGCAAAAATACGCCAAATAGTTTTAGTGCATATAATTCTGCATCTAAAACAGTAAACAGAATTACCTTTACATGCTTTATAACGACAGAAATTAAATATGAAAATGTCGGAAATTACGTTAAAAATATCGACAGCAATGGAATTGAACAAAAAATAAACAAATGGTTGACGTTTTATCTGTCACAACGTAAGTTAACTTATTTGACGTTTCTAACAGTTAGTTTTTTTTTTATTTCTTATATTTATTTACAATAAATTCATATTATGTAAACAAAACTGTATTTTTAACTTTATTTATTAGTCTAATATATTTCTAGTATTGTACTTAAAGATATTTGTTCAAATCAAATTGTCAGAAACGTCAAATAAGTTAACTTACGTTGTGACATAAAACGTCAAGCATTTATTTATAGTTTGTTCAATTTATGGATGTCGATATTTTCAGCTATAATATCCCGAGGAAATTGATAATTACGAAATCATTTTATGACAGTTACCGAAAGCGCGTTGCTTGGTAACCGCCTAACGCCGAAGGCGGAGGGATGTTTCCTAAAAGCAACGTGCTTGAGGAAGTTGTGATAAAATTATAAGTATTTATCAATGATCGAGGGGTATTCGGTGAGATTTTTTTTGCAATTTTAATTAAATTTACGAAGAATTTGTATTTAGCAGAATTTTTATAATTTATAAAATCACCCAATAGATGTCAGTAGTAGCTATGAATATGTTCAACGTCAAGTGTGTAACGTTAATAAGATTGACATTCGAGAAGACAAGACACGTCCAGTTTTATTATACAAACGTTTATACCTTGTTCCATTTAAGCCATTCAGTATTGCAGGACATAGGGAATAGTTTTGACCTCTCTGATTGACTGAAATTGGAGACAAGAGACAAGTTTACCCAATGTAATTTCGGCTACTTCAACTTTGCGCTGTGGCATAGAATATATACATGACTAACGTCAACAGAAGCGACACTGTTGTATGTATTGCCGTCCGTGTGCTCATGGCTATGGGCTATGTGTGCGTGAACTTGGACCAGGGAGGGGTAACGTAAGGAGATTGGGCGCGTGGTGCGAGTATTATATGGTGTGCCAAGTTCGTGTTCAAAATTCGTCGCTATCTGCGCAATACGTCACGCGGGTCACACTACTTACTTGACTAGACATTCTACAGTGCATGCTGTGCATTTAAGGTTAAAGTTGACATATTTGTTTGCTTTTTGCTTTTGAAATTCGTTCTTCGTTGTGTGGTGTGGTGTTTTACGATTGTGTTTTTGAAAAACAATAAGCAAAATGCCGTCATGTGCAGTATATGGGTGTAACAATTACACAAAGAAGACAAAAGGCAGTAATATAAAATACTTCCGTTTTCCCAAAGATAAAGCATTATGTAGTGAATGGATTATTGCGTGCAAACGTGATGATAAATTTAATACTAATAATGGTAAATATAGCCTTTAAATTTCTGAACTCATCAGTATGTGTTTAATTTTCAATATTTTTATTGCAGCTCGTATATGTTCAATTCATTTTTCTCCTGTCAATTTTCAAGTACCGCTAAGGCAATTATTATTAAATTATACTTCAATTAATGATCGACATCTAAAGCCCGACGCAAAACCCACTGAAAATCTGCCGTCATGCAACTCAAATCAGCTCCAATCTATTCGTAATATCCAACGTAACCAACGAGAAGAGCGAATGAAAGTTAAAAAACGTCGGGTTTTGGTTAAAGAAATTTTAAAAGAAGCTGAAGAAAAGGAAAATATTGTTCGACAAGAAGGAATACGGATGGAAATACCTAACCTGACTGCAGATGGATGTGAATTAAATGTGTAAGTATATAACATACATACATAAAATCACGCATCTCCCACTTAGTGGGTTAGTACAAACCCGAGACAATAATAATAATAATAATAATAATAATAATAATAATAATAATAATAATAATAATCATAACAACAATAATAATTACAACAATCACAAAAATAATCACTCACTCAACAACATACACAATAATATTTATGAAACAATCATTCTTCACCACATATTCCTGTCCAAGCACACTTCTTTCGCCTCGGCCACATTCATAATCGTATTCATACATGCTCGTCTTATCTAATAATATATATATTATTATTATTATTATTATTATTATTATTATTATTATTATTATTATTATTATTATTATTATTATTATTATTATTATAGTACATATTTATGATTTATAATATAATTGTGAAATTAAAATTATAAAATTTTATAGTTATGTTGCATTTACATTTGTCAAATTTATAATTTATGCAGTTGAATTTGCAATGTGAATAATCCTTTCATACCTTTAAAATTTATTTACTGTTATTAAATTAATCATTTTTTAATTTGAATTGGCTAAAGTGTGGCTAAAGTTCAACGTGTTCCAACCTTGTATACAAGGCTTGTATAAAATAGTCCTTTACTGACGTTTTTTTCACTTTATTGACGATTTTGGTTTGACTGCCGATTTAAAAAATATCTTATGCATAAATTTTGACACATTGGCTGATGCCACAAGCCTTGGTTTAACTAAAAATTTCAATATTTAATTTCTCCATTATGTTTAAAGAACGATTTTTAAAAAAATATGTGTTTGACTAAAAACTGTTTTCTGCTTTAAAATCATATTTTGATAAAGTTTATATCATTTATTATTATTAGATAATGATATAAAACATAATCTTAAAGCAGCGTTTTAGTTAAAACAAGGCTTATGGTGCCACCCAATGAGCTTAAATTGGAATAATATAAAATATTATGCAAGTTACTACTTTTTTGCTATTTTTGTTTAACAGAGTAACACTGAAAGATGAAACTCAACTTTTAAAAGAAAAAATTGCCGCACTACAAGAAGAAAACGAGAAGTTAAAAAGTGTCAACATGCAGCAAGAAAAGAAACTGTTGGATATCACAAAGAAAAAAAATGAAGAATTTAAAACAATATTAGATGGTTATTTTTCCCCGGGCCAAGTGAAACGAATTTTAAATCCTGACAAGAAGCATGTAAAATGGGGTGCAACAGATATAGCAGCGGCAATATCATTAAGGGCTGTAAGTCCTAGAGCTTACAGGTATCTAAGACGAAATGGTCATCCTCTACCAGCCTTATCTACTTTAAGAAACTGGGCTGCATCTTTAAATCTAAAACAAGGTTTACTTAGTGATGTGTTAATGTTGATGAACGAAAAGGGGAAAAATTTAAATGAATTAGAACGTGTCACAGTTTTATCTTTTGACGAAATATACATCTCTAATAAAGTATGTATAGATCCTCAAAATCAAACTGTACTAGGTCCTCACAGATGTTGCCAAATTGTGTTTGCGCGGGGTTTGTTCGCACCGTGGAAACAACCAATATTTTATATGTTTGACCAGCCTATGACAAAAGAAATATTATTTAATATAATATCAGAATTGCATAATGCAAGGTTTAAAGTTGTTTCTATAACTAGCGACATGGGCAACACAAATCAAGCATTATGGTCGAAGTTAAAGGTGGGTCACGATAAAGAATGTTTCTTTTTGCATTCTGAACAGAAAATATTTGTATTTGCGGATCCGCCACACTTATTAAAACTTGTTAGGAATCATTTGATCGATGACGGATTTAATTTTAATGGCAATTACATAAATAAAACATGCCTTGAAAGGGTGATATCAGCATCTACAGACGATCTTAAAATCATCCATAAGATTAGTCCATATCATCTTAATGTTCGGGGATCGGAAAGACAAAAAGTGTTACCAGCTGTACAAGTATTCTCTGCAACAACGGCCAAAGCCATTGAGTGGTGTGGGCAGCAAAAACTACTCGATGGTACAAATTGGAAAGAGACAAGTAGAATATTTAAATTGTTGAACGATTGGTTTGACGTATTTAATTCTAAAGCAAAATTTGGTTCACATCCTGGTGCCAATGGTTTTGGTGTCGATCTAGATATTCAAGAAAGAATTTTAAAAGATATGTCTGAATTTATGATATCAATGACTGTTGGGAAACATTCCAAAATGATTCCTTTCCAAAAAGGTATACTTTTAAATAACAAGTCCCTGGTAGAAATGTATAAATATTTAAAAGAGATTTATAATATTCAGTATATAATAACAAACAGAATCAATCAGGATGTAGTTGAAAATTTTTTTTCCTATATACGGGGTATGGGCGCTACAAATGATCATCCCACCCCATTGGATATAAAATATCGATTACGTTGGTACATTCTTGGTAAACATTCTGCCGCCATTTTTACTATGAATAAAAATACAGAAGAAGATGCTGGTGTAACATGCCTTGTTAAAGCCTTTGAACCAGACGACACTGTCGCATGTCTTTCAGAATCATTGCTGAAAAATGTAGTTAATAAAAATGACGAGATCTTAAGCCAAACAAATTTTTTTAACGAGGAAGAGTTATCTGATACTTTTATGTATATTGAACCAGAAATTTCAGAGAATACAGAAATAGTTGATATGGAAGGTTTTCAAGTTCCTCCTCAACTCGAAAATCTTTTAATAGATTTTGAAAAGTTTAGATTTTCAGACACTATTTCTAATGAGGGATTAAAATATTTGGCTGGTTATGTTGCTTACAGATTTCAAAAAAAATATAGCGAGTTTAATTTGGGTACGTACACGCACGCACTAAATATAGAGACAAGTACACCACCAGACTGGATTCAGTTTTTATCAAGGGGCCATCTTATGTACCCTAGTGATGATCTAATTCGAGCTACAAAAATTTTAAATACCGAATTTGAATCGTTTCATCAAAATGGTCTTTCCAAAGAAAATATGATATTTAAAAAGCTTGCTGATGTGACGTTATCTAAGTTACCTCCTGACATATCTTTACCATATGAACTTATTCTTTGTTTAGCTCGGACAAGAACGTACATAAGGTTAAGAGAAATGAATAAGAAAATTAGCTTCGAAAACTGCAGAAGAAAATTAGAAAAAAAAATGTCCAAGTTTACAAATACGCGAGCAAAAAAATATTAATTAAGTTACGGCCGGTTGCACCGCCAACACTTAAATTTAAGTGTTCCTTAAATTAGTAATTGAATATTGCTGTCCAAATTTCGATTTGCTATTTTTTGTTTAAACCCAGCTTAAAATTGAAGTGTCAGCGGTGCAACTGGACATTAGGTATCTACAAAAGCCAATATATTGTAAATTGTAACAAATACTATGATAAGCAATAAAAATAATAAAAAAACGTCTTATTTATTTGACCCAATTATTATTCGCATTTAAGTAATATTATGATTTATAAATAAATAATTTAGTAAATAGTACTAAATATTGAGATAAGAATTCAGATAAATGAATATTATAACAGTTAATCATGATTTAATTTCAATATTCTTAGTTACATTATTAACATTAATTTAATTCACTTTTTAAAATTATTTTTAGTGGATCTTTAGACAATTATATAGCGCAAATTATGCTTATTTCAATACTATTGACTGACTTATGAATATTTTAGGATTAAGACATAAATTAGTTTCCCATTTTGTGTTATATTCTATAAATATCAAGTATTAGGAGTGCTGACTCTTCCCCACGTGACGTCACATTGTGCGAGTGAGATGGATATAGCATGCGCGTTGGCACACCATATAATACTCGCACCACGATTGGGCGTACTCGGATACGCCAGGTTTTGCCAGTAACGGAGTGACGGCGTTTATGTGTAGGGCGGTTCAGCGCAAGAATATTACGACTACTAGACTAGACTACTAGACATAATGCCGGTTGGTATAATATATTGTTGTGTAAAAGGCTGTCCAAATAATAATAGAGATAAAACAATTCCAAAAAGCTTTTTTAGATTACCGACTGACCCAGAAAAATATTATATTTATTTTATTTTACATTTCTATTATGGACCGCCTCAGTATATTATGGTTACACTAAAATTTATATGTAATTCTTAAGGGGTTTTATTAATTTAGAACAAATATTATATTTTTATTTTTATCAAACGGACATTTAAATTTGAATTATGTTTCAGATATTTTCTGTATGTTTACCTTTTAATTTAAACCGGAAAAGGTTTTAAAAGAATGCTATTTTAAAATTTTTCATAGTACTATACTAAGATTGATATCAAAATAAATCATCTTTCCTCTTAGATACCTGGGCAGACATCTTACGTACGCCTATGCTAGTGCGTAAAGCGAGCCTGTTGAACCTGTCACCAAATTCAAATACACATGCACGTATAGGGTAGTGTCGTACCAGTGGCTGTGGCCAGCTCTATCTACTGAATGGCTTAAATGGAACAGAGTATGATAGTAATAATTTTATTAATTGAATCGTTATTTTCACTACCATACCGTGAAAATGACATTTTCAAATTAAAACAATTAATCTTTAATTATCTGTCAAAAAGTGTTTGTCACTTAGCAACTTAGTGACATAAGTAATAATTGTCTTAAGGCACATTCACAGCTACGAAATTAAGAATTATAAATAAAATTATGAATCAGACATTCTGGTTGCTGTCAGCTGTCATTTAGTAAATACATAATTCACAAGCAATAATGTTGACTTTATACCTTTTAACGCACTCTACATAATCATAATGTAATCCTTTTTCTTCATACGGATTTTTTATTTATATTATATTATATTTAATTTTAAATTCTTTTTCCAGAATATAAATTGTCAGCTCAAATGACAGTTGTTATGCTTGTGCTTATGTTTGTGTAAAATATTTAAGGCTCATTCACAGCTACGAAATTAAAAAATTATGAATAAGACATTATGGTTGCTGTTCACAGCTTTGAAAATAATACGTAAATTAATGTCAGCTGTCATTTAGTAAATACATAATTCACAAGCAATAATATTAACTTTATACCTTTTAACGCACTCTACATAATCATATATGTAACCTTTTTCTTAATACGGTTTTTTTATTTATAATTAATTTTAAATTCTTTTTCCAGAATGTAAATTGACAGCTCAAATGACAGTTGTTATGCTTTTGCTTATGTTTGTGTAAAATATTTAACATTTGCAAATCCTTGTGCTTATGTCTTATGTTTATTTTTATTTTCGATAGCTGTGAACATTTTCATAAGAACCTATTGTTTATATCGTTATTATTATTTTTATGTATAATTTTTTTTTATTTTCGATTGGTTACTTTCGCACGCGTGATCAGAATTACAGGTATTCAATTGGATAATTTTTTAAGAAAAAAAATTTCAATTTAATTTTTGATATTTTCGTATTTAATATTACTGTCTTTACAAAGCATGTAAAGGTAATTCTGTTTATTAACGTAGATGCAGAATTTTATACCCTAAAACTTTTTACTTATAATAATTTGGCGAGCAGGAAATTTCAAAAAACTGATTTTCCCTGTTAATTTCATAGGTACACATTAAAGACAGGCTCACGGTATGTAAAAATATCAAACATAAAATAATATAATTGTTAAAATAGTTATTTTTTGCAACTATTGTTCATCCTGTGATAAAAAACCAACTATCACACAAAAATATTTTGCTTTGAGAGCCCATAACAAAAAATTGCACAATCTTTCAATGTACCCTCCAAGCGATCAATAATACAGCTCAAAAAGTCAAGCAACGCATTTCAAGGTTATATGCGCATTGGCAAAGTGAAAGAGAAATTATATTCAAAACAAAGAACGGTACCTACCAATATTATTAAATTTTATTATTAATAAAAATACGTTTAAAATGGTTTTCACAATCAAAATTAAAAAGAAAAAGGTTAAATTCACATAGTAGAGAAATTGTTGCAAACATTTCTTTTTCTAGGGAACTGTACAAATTATCATGTACCTAGAAATATATGATTATCTCTTTCTTGCCGTCGTGCTATTGCATGTTATCTTTGCGCACATCATATGCGTTCCGAAGGCGGACGAGCTATATAATAAAGTTAATAAATTTAAAAAAAAATATTGACCGTCTAGGGGCCGCTTAAGATAAATAGGGTCATTTTCTGTTAATTTTAAAACTATTAATAATATTTTACCGCAAATGGCATGCATAGTCACTTCGTTGATAATAGGTTGAATGTCTGTTTTGGGTTTCGTGCATTCTTGTTTCAAAGTTTCTATAAATACTTCGCTTTGATCTCCAAATATTTCAACAAACATTTGTAGTATATTGTAGTGAAATGCTGGTGTTAACAGTTTTCTTCTCTGATGCCATTTTGCACCTAAAATTTATAAATTTATACATAGGTATTTAATAATGAATATTATTTTTATATTATTATTTAAAGGTACCCATTAATATTTTAATATTATTTCGTCTATTGATTTCACTATTGTAAATTACAACATAACCTACATAAATACCGTGTGTAACACAAAAAGCGGGCCATAGGTGTTAAAATTAAAACACAGATTTTCCTTCTGCAAAAGGGGCCTATTGATTATAGACAATTATATATTTTTTTAGAGCTGCATCTAATTAAATACAGTGGACCCCCGGTAATCCGGCCCCTGTCTAATCCGGCACCCCTTGTAATCCGACATGACTATTATTATTGAATATTTTTTGACAGTCTTTGCTAATGTAGATAATGCATGATTGAGCAGGTTATTTTTATTCATAATTTTTGATTATTTTAGTATATACATTTGTTTGTACAAAATTACATATTTCCTAATGTAAAGTTATTATTGCTTGTAAGTTCTATAGCATTAATGACGTTAATTTCATAATAAAATGATTTGTACTTCAGAGTAAAACATATAGAATCTTATCACTGGATCTGTAATTTGTCGGATTACAAGGTACTCGTTTGTAAAAAATTCCGGACTATAGGGGGTCTTAGGCAGTACTCTATAATCCGACAAATTCGACAGTCCGACACTGCCCTGCAAAACGTTTGTCGGAGTACCGGGGGTCCACTGTATTCATATTTTATTTTGCTCGTTCTGTAACCGAGAAAATTCAATTTCAAATGTTATAAAAGTTACTTTTTACCTCCCGTCATACCGTAGGTAAGGGAGGTAATGTAATGGTGCCAAAAAATCGATACTAAGTTTTCAGTAAATAAGCACGAATTAGGGTCTCCACAATACGTTTTTACTATTTTTACGATGATGTCTATGTGTATGTATGTGTTTGTGTGCGTGCGTGCGTGCGTGTCTGTGCGCGCGTGTGTATATGTGTGTGAGTGCGTGCGTGTGTGCGTTCGTGCGTGCGTGCGTGAGTGCGTGTGTGTGTGTGTGCGCGTGTGTGTGTGTGTGTGTGTGTTGTGTGTGTGGTGTGTGTGTGTGTGTGTGTGTGTGTGTGTGTGTGTGTGTCGTCCACGATAACTCATAACAAACTTCCAAATATATCTATTTTCCGTATTTAAGCTTCCTGCATTCATATAACGAGATGATTAGGTTTTGGGTAAAATTGGATAAATGGAAGTGATACTTTACCTGAATCCCATAACAGTTTTTAATGAAAAACTATATTAAAATATAATCCAAAACCTTTCAATTTCAGTATTTAACACTTCTATATCATGGGAAACAACATATTAGATTTTTGCTAAAATTAATCAACCAGAAGTGATACTTTACTTGAAGCTCTGAACAGATTCTCGTGAAAAGTATATTATGATATCCTCTAATACATCTCAAATTTTGTATTTACGACTTTTATATAAAAGGGAACAATATATTAGATTTTGGATACAATTGATAAACCGGAAGTGATACTTTAATTGAAGCTCTGAACAGATTTCTGTGAAAAGTAAACTGATACAATATCAATAAGAACGACATATTAGTTTTCTAAAATTTATATACCGGAAGTACTACTTTACAGGAAGCTATAAACAGATTTTCTTGAATAAATATATTAAAACATGATCCAAAACTTCTCAAATTTGGTATTTAAAACACGTGTATAATTTGAAACAAAATTAGATTTTGACTATACCTATATGATAAACCGGAAGTGGTACTTATTTTGGTGCTCTTAACAAATTTTCGAGGAAAAACATAATAAAATATAATTCAAAATTTGGTGTTACAGACTTTTCTATTTATTGAAACAACAAATTAGAATTTGTTTACGAACGATCAACCGGAAGTGATAATTTACTTAAAGTTCATTGCTATTTCAAACATGGAATTGACGGGAGGTCATGTGTTGGCCACATCAGATTTTTCTATAGTGTTATTAGTGTTAGCCATGGTATTGCTTTAAAATCAGAATCAAATGTAATAAAATTTTACCTGTCAGAAACGTATATGTCAAATTATCGGTATCTGTTGGAATCATTATATGAAAATGTCGAATTATTTATTTAAAGAAAATTAACAAATTATTAAAAATTCTTATTTTGATGCAAATTACATTTTATAATTTCCGACAGTTGTGTTACAATGTGTTACATTTGTTTGTGGTTTTAATTCGATAAAAACACTATGAACCAGTTGCATAAAAGATTGTTAACTTTAAACACGTTGTTAACTTTGACAAGGCTCCTTTTCCAATGTATTTTTGGTACGTATCCATGGTTAGTTAAACACATGATTAGCTAACAACGTTTTATGCAACTGGCCCTAAAACTTGTATAAAATTGGCTTGGTACAAGAACGTACAAAATAAAATATGATTACTGAATTAGAAAAACTATTTTCCCGCTTTTCGTGTTACGCCCGATATGTACTTAGTTTTCCTATATTCATAAAAATAATAATAAGAATAAGTTAAAGCATTTTATGATTATCATTATAAAAAAATAGTAAATTCCCCATTTGACTCTTTTCTGAAACTGAATGCCTAATTTTTAGCAAGTCGTTACAAATTTTCACCAATCAAGTATCTGTGTCGATAAATAACAAATATATGGATCCATTATCTGTTGGATAACAATTTTAGCTAATTGCTAAAAAAGAATCATTTTGTTACAGAATAGACCCAATTATTTCACGGACTGATTACTTTACCTGTACTTGTTAAAAGTCCAGTTCCCAACCAATTATGTAATAAACCATATATCATCCCTTTCTCGATATATTTTATATTTGATAAGATAACCTTTAAATTAATATTAAAATCATAATTTATAATTACTTTTTTAATATGTACAAGCAAAATATCCTCACCTCTGATTCTTCTGCTGTGGAAACATGTAATGTTGGATAAATTCCACACCATGCTACAAATGTTTCTTTAAAATGTTTTATGGTATTACGAAATTGCCAAAACATAACATCTTAAAAAAACATTATTTATTTTGTACTATTGTATGTGTATTAGTGTGTATATCAATATTTCATTGACCATATAAGAAATCATTTAGTATATTTGTATAAGACCTATTTAAATCAGGGCAAGAAACCGGTTTTTTTAACCGGTTTATAAAACCGGTTAACCGGTATTTTGAGTCTAAAATTTTGATTTTTAACCAAAACCGAAATCGATATTTTTAATTTCTAAAAAACCGATAACTATTAACCGAAATTAATTAAAACCGGTTTAAAAACCGTTTCTGAAAAGGTGGGAATATTAAATGTAATTCACGATTTAGCCGGTTGCTATTTATGGAATATGAGTAAAAAGTATAGTTATATTTATTATTTCATGAATAATAAAGTTCCCACGAGTAATATAATACTTTTTATTTCACTCAAATTACACACAATCTAACCGGTTTATTTAGCCGGTTAATCTAACCTGTTTATTTAATCGGTTAATCTAACCGGTTTATTTAACCGGTTAATCTAACCGGTTTATTTAACCGATATAAAAACCGGTTAAGTAAACAGTAAACCGGTTTTTCAACAAAAACCTTTTTAAAAATTAGTTCTCGATTTTGGTTAACCATTAACCAATATTGTTTTCGGTTTCTTGCCCTGATTTAAATTATAAAATATCATTATCTTCCATATCCTTTACATCAGGGCTAAGAGCTAAAGTTCCAAATATACTTTAATTTCATTTAAAATTTCCTTGGAGGAATCTTCTGATTGACTAGAAAGTAGTGGTGGGAACCGGTTCCGGTTCGGTTCGGTTCCGGTTCCAAAATTACCCGGGTACCCGGTTATTTCAATGTGTAATTACCCGGTTCTCGGTTCCGAGTCCGAAACTACCCGGTTCTCGGTTCTGGAACCGAAACTACCCGGTTCTGGAATCGAAACTACCCGGTTCTCGGTTCTGGAATCGAATCTCATCGGTTCTCGGTTCTGGAATCGAATCTCATCGGTTCTCGGTTCTGGAATCGAATCTCATCGGTTCTCGGTTCTAGAATCGAATCTCATCGGTTCTCGAATCGAATCTCATCGGTTCTCGGTTCTGGAATCGAATCTCAACGGTTCTCGGTTCTGGAACCGAAACGTATCGGTTCCCGGTTCTGGGACCGAAAGCGGGTGAATCTCGATTATGAAGCTAATAAAATATACATTATTACAATCCGTGAATTAGATTTACGTATTATGAATCAATATGTTATGATGAATAAGTTTATTATTTTGGAAGATATTTTTTTTTAATTATTAAATAGGAACAGGTAAACAATTTAGGAAAGTTGGTATCAGATATTCTTATAAACTGATATAATGCAATCCTCTGAAGAACACGTGCAAAAACTAGGTACTTTTTCCCCGACTGTACGACCGGTGTCTTTGTTTAAATTTCTATAGGATTTGTGCTTTGTAGCCCCTTTCGGTTTCTTTTAATCTTAAAGTTAATTCAATTGGGCATTTTAAAATAATAACCAAATTTTTAAAAAATTATGAGGCACGCTACTTTCACTTCGAAATTTATTAAATGGTGTTATGAAATCCAGAAAATAAGAAATATTCATTTATATACATAACTGAGAGATCAAAATGTAAAGATTAGAACGGAATGTATAAGTAGGTATAAGTGAAATTCTTGGAAATATCTATTGCTTTATCCCTTAAATTTTAGAGCCGCTATTGTCATTATGTAGGTACCGTTATTTGAAAATATAACTCAAGGTCAAGTTATAGCAATAAACCATATTGAATGAAAATTGAAAATATAATATGAAACTGAAATCTGCATTTATTTACTATATTATGTGGTTACATTTTTAGCATCCTCTTGCCTTTGATGTAATAATATTTAAACAGATATTTTCAATTAAATTACATATATTTTTTTAATATCGTTCAATAATATTTCTCAGAAAATATGTTTATTTCTCAAGAATGACGAGGCTAATTTAAAATTATAATTGATTATTCCATAACTCGGATCCAAAGTTCGATTTCACTGCTCGGAACTGGAACCGAAGATCGATTCCACTACTCGGAACCGAAGATCGGTTCCACTACCCAGAACCGGAACCGAAGATCGGTTCCACTACTCGGAACCGGAATCGGAACCGGAACCGAAGATCGGTTCCATTACCCGGAACCGGAACCGAAAATCGGTTCCACTACTCGGAACCGAAGACTGGTTCCAGGAACCGGGTACCCGGATAGTTTTGGAACCGGGTACCCGGTTCTAAATTTTTCCGGTTCTTGACAGCACTACTAGAAAGGTGCGCAAGTCGTGGGTTACGACTAGGGATTCACCAAGCCAAGCTACTTGGCTTGAAATAAAAGAGCTTGGCATGGCTTGAAATGTCAAGCTTTTTTTAATGTTAGGCTTGGTTTGGCTTGGGCTTGATGGATACAAAGTTTGGCTTGGCTTGAAATCTTCAAGCTTTAAAAATTTTAGGCTTGGCTTGATTTTCAAGCTTTGTCAAGCTTTTTCAAGCCTTTTCAAGCTTTTTCAAGCCTTTCAAGCTTTATAATGCTCATGCGCGAATTCGTTTTCGCACGCACGTATGATGGTTTTTATTTTATTTTTTTTGTTTCAAAGTAGGTATATAATATATGGGCCTTGAAAATTTAAATTAAACCAGTAAGTAGTAGGGCTGTTCGAGTATAGATTTGAATGTCAATATTCGATGTGAATTAAATTAAATATATCGATGTAAACCGATAAACCCGATATATTGATGTATTTGGTATATCGATGTATCAATATATCGGGTGTACGAAAGTATTATCGTTGTTTTATTGTATTGTTGTAACTATGAATAAATCACGTTTTGTTTTACATAAATTGAATTTATAACTATACGTAAAGATAAAATAAAACGGTAAAATATAAAAATATTGAAATGTACGCGGTATTTATCTGTTTTATTTTTGAAAGTAAACAATCGACATTAATTTAATTATTATTATTAAAAAATTATCTTGCAATTTTTATGTTACTTTTATAATTTTTATTGACTGCATTTATTCAAGTAGGTTTATGCATTAGTTTGACTTGACTCTATTGTATTTTATTTTAATAACTAAAATTAAAAGGATCTATGTTCATAATGATAATTTCACCCGAAATGACTTCTCCAACAAACTGTTAAAGTTTGTTATAATATATAGTTCATATTTACCCTTTATAAATAAAAAAAAATCGACTTCAAATACTCAAGAACAGTGTTGAAATAAATACATAATTTTGGAATGTCCAAATGGGATGAAATTGACCTGTTATTCTGTTATCCCTTTTGTATTTTAAATACCCACAGCTGGAAATCGTAAAATCCTATAGACGTGTATTTCCTCGAAATTTTGTTTGTTCATGAGATAAATACTTGTATCTTTCTATTTTTAACGCTATAAAATTCTACGGAATCATGTTAGAAAAGTACATTATTTTCAATTGTCAAACAGCACATTAGTAACTATACTCAACGATACGGACATGTCATCATTATTGAAATTTGCGAATAAAAGCAGATTGGCAACTTCAAAACTAGTGATTATACAGATATTTGTTATTATTTCATTTATATAAAGAATAAAAACTTGAATCAAGGAAATAACAGAGAATACACTCTTTGTCGAATTTCATTTTTATTGTATATACCTGCTTCAAATAGGGTCGTTTTATTAGGGGGAGATTGGGGACTTAGCCAGTGACCGGTTGCGCTAAAAATAGTATTGAAATATTTGTAAATATACATAAACAGAAACTTTCTCGTCTGTATAGTTCGGAAATACTTAAATAATAAAACTTGTAAGTCCGTTGTTTATTTTCACATAGCCACCTATAATATTTGTTTAAAAAATATTTCTAATATTTCTAAATTATCTCATTTGTCTCGAAATTTTTCAAATATATTAATAAAAAATAATACATCGTTGAAAAGAGAAATAAAATGGCGGTTTCTATTTTATTAAAATAATTATAGGTTGCCATTTGAAAAATAAAAGTTGATAGTCGTATCTTGTAAACCTGACTTTATAAAAAATATCTACATCTGCCATCAAATAGTATATGTAAAATAGTAAAACTTTTGTATGAGTCATTTTTTTCTATTACTTATAATAATCTTAACTTGACATTTGGGAACTGTCACGATGAATAATTCATGAGGAAAAGTAGGCCTTAGGTTCCATTTTTTAAATGATATAATATATTTATTATATAACTTTATTGGACGTTTCGGACTTAATATTTGTCCATCATCAGCTGGATAAATTTTTTTTTACAAATTAATGACATATACTATAAATAATTGAACAGTTTCGATTTACCATATAAATTACAATAGTGTAGTGTTTTACATGTTAAAAATTGAAGATACAATATTTACATTATTTAAATGCCGTCCACACTTGATCAAGAAATGTAAAAGAAACTTGAAGTAAATGTAAATGCCATGCCGGCGAGCTAACCATTGAAACTAAAAAATTATATCCGAAAGAATACTGCGCATGAATGGTAGGGATAAACTCCTGAAAATGAAGACTTTTCAAGTTAAATTCCCCACCTACCACCCCTTCTGACGATGCACATGTTGTGACGTCACATCAGGAGAAAACAGTTTATACCACCGTGCCTTATGACCATTCTTTAAACAAACTTTTACGGAATACATTAAAAGATACCAACATAAAAATTGCGAATGTAAGTAATAGTAGTACTAGTAATTTGTTTACGCAGTTAAAAGACTCTATAGAACATAACATGAAAAAAGGCGTTGTATACCAGATTAATTGTAACATATGTAATAAAATATATGTGGGTGAAACTTCGCAACCCCTAAATAAGCGCATATATGAACATGTTTACCATAGTAATAGGAATAATCCTGACCATAGCGCTTGAGCTAAACATATTTGTCAAACTCGTCATATACCTGATTTTAATAATGTTAAAATATTGCAAAATGCACAATACTATGGAACGCCGTTTGACTTTTTATTCAACATGATATTCATATTTCTAATTGTTAATAGGACGTCGAACCATATTTTTAAATATTTATATTTTAATATGTTTCTTATATTTTTCACGTTTTAAATATATCACAAACATATTTTTAAATAAATAAAAATATCATTGGGATTCATTTAATTTATTTAAAATTTTCTCAACCATATTTGAAAATCAAATATAGACCCGCAAACAATTAAAAATAAGGTTGAATTTCCAATATGTATTTGAAAATATGGTTAGTGTGCTCGTGATTTATCTTTTTAAAAACATATTTTTGATTCACAATGCAAACTCAGTTTTATTTGAATCAAAAATTTGTTTGTGATATTTTTAATTCTCTATCTCTCTCGTATTCATAGCGTTATATGGGAGAAATAGAAAGAGACAGAGAATTAAAAATATGTACAGAGCTGGGCAAAGTACCGGAAAGTAGTACTTGAAGTACAAGTACCAAGTATCTTGATGTTTTTAAAAGTACTTGAAGTACAAGTACTTTTTTAGTTTCTAAAGTACTTGAAAGTACCAAGTACTTAAAAAAGTACTTGTACATTTGGATGCAAGTACTTTTTCAGATAATTGATATTTTTCTGATTATATGGACCTTAAAAGGTGATTGTTGACAAAAATTTCAATATGCGATATTTATTTGGTTATTTAAAACAAGAGTTCCTCGCTGGGACTGCCGTATCACCTAGCGATCTCATGACGTAAAATTGACGTCATATGATCGCCATGCGATGCGAGAAGCTGTACCGAGATATTAGAATGACGTCATTTTTACGTTATGTGATCGCCAGGCGATACGCAAAGTCCTAGCACTGTAGTTAGGTAATACAAACATTTATGTATATGCAATATGCGCAAATTAGAATTAATTTATTTATGCCAAAAAATTTGCAAATATATCTTTACTTTCATATTATCGCTGAAAATATATTTATTAATGAAATTCACATAACACCCACCTCTGCAAAAGAAACACTGACAGACAAACAAAGTAATTCAAGTACATTTAAAGTAATTCAAATAAAATAAAATAAATATATCATCACGGCTTATTACCCATTGCTGGGTGTGCCAATATGCTTTGTAAGCAGATATCGGTAAATATGATATATTTGCACCGTGCGGGCGCTTACCAGGCGTCACCTATCGGGCACTCATTGCTGGCGTGGAGAGTGCACCACAGGGGTCAATTTTGTGCCATTTAAAATTGGAAATAATTGGCGTCGGTCGGAATCGAACCCGATTCCCCAGATTCTCGACCTGACACTCAGGCACGCGGCCACGAGACCCCGTAAAGTAATTCAAGTACATTTAAAATACTTCAAGTACATTTAAAATACTTCAAGTACATTTAAAGTACTTCAAGTACATATAAAGTACTTCAAGTATTTTTCATTGTACTTCAAGTATTTTTCCAAGTACTAAGTACCAAGTACATGTGAATAGATTTACTTTGTCAAGTACAAAATACTATAAATAGAAAGTACTTCAAGTACAGTACTTGAAGTACTCAAAGTACTTGCAAGCCTAATAAAGTACTTTTCTTGCAAGTACTTCCCAGCTCTGAATATGTATCAGTAAGTTTGTAACCATATTTGTAATTCGAAACATATTTGAAATTCAAACATATTTTTAAATGAGCATTTAAAATTATGTTTCGAGTTCTAAAATGTATTTAAAAATATGTTTTATTTAATTTTTAAACGATTTAAATGCAGTTTACTATTTAAAAATATGTTATAAAAATTTTAAACCAATTTTAATATGTATAGCACTGTATAAAACATTTAATTTGTAATTTTTGTAAAAGGAAGTGAATATGTTTCAGATTTCTAATGCTTCTCGAATCGCAAACATATTTACAATGATACAAAATAAATTCAACCATATTTTCAAATAATGATTTAAAAATATGGTTAAATTTATTCTTATTCTTAAACATATTTTTAAGTCACCTCCTTTTACAAAAATTGAAAATTAAATGTTTTATACAGTGCTATACATATTAAAATTGGTTTAAAATTTTTATAACATATTTTCAAATAGCAAACTACATTTAAATCGTTTAAAAATTAAATAAAACATATTTTTAAATACATTTTAGAACTCGAAACATAATTTTAAATGCTCATTTAAAAATATGTTTGAATTTCAAATATGTTTCGATTTAGAAATATGGTTACAAACTTCCTGATACATATTTTTAATTCTCTGTCTCTTTCTATTTCTCCCATATAACGCTATGAGTACGAGAGAGACAGAGAATTAAAAATATCACAAACAAATTTTTAATTCAAATAAATCTGAGTTTGCATTGTGAATTAAAAATATGTTTTTAAAAAGATTAATCACGAGCACACTAACCATATTTTCAAATAAATATTGGAAATTCAACCTTATTCTTAATTGTTCGCGGGTTTATATTTGATTTACAAATATGCTTGAGAACATTTTAAGTAAATTAAATGAATCCCAATGATATTTTTATTTATTTAAAAATATGTTTGTGATATATTTAAAACGTGAAAAATATAAGAAACATATTAAAATATAAATATTTAAAAATATAGTTCGACGTCCTATTAACAATTAGAAATATGAATATCATGTTGAATAAAAAGTCAAACGGCGTTCCATACAATACAGAATTCCCCGACTTTTATATGAAACTTGTTACATTACTTTAAATAACAATAATACTCACAATTATAAAACATATTTTAGGAACAACAGTCAGTACATTAGTAATTTAAAAATTTAAAATTCAGAGTATCCCCACCTTCTTCATTTACAGGAGTTTATCCCTACCATTCATGCGCAGTATTCTTTCGGATATAATTTTTTAGTTTCAATGCTTAGCTCACCGTTATGGCATTCACATTTACTTCAAGTTTCTTTTACATTTCTTGATAAAGTGTGGACATATTTAAATAATGTAAATATTTTATCTTCAATTTTTAACATGTAAACCATTACACTATTGTAATTTATATGGTAAATCGAAACTGTTCACTTATTTATAGTACATGTCATTAATTTGTAAAAAAAAAAATTATCCAGCTGATGATGGACAAATATTCAGTCCGAAACGTCCAATAAAGTTATATAATAAATATATTATATCATTTAAAAAATGGAACCTAAGGCCTACTTTTCCTCATGAATTATTACTTATAATAAAAAAGTTAAAGGGGGGGGGGGGGCGTCTTCCCAGACTCACCTGTATATGTATAGGGTATATATAAGGACGAGCTTACGCTGTCGTTATTTTAAAAACTATTCAATATTATTTTGCGAAATTTGGTATCTAAGAGTTTTCCGATATGCCTGTTTCAATTAAAATATTTTCAAAACAGTAGTACTACCCTAACTTTTTTATTTTAAATGGAATTCTATATTTTTTATTTTACCATTTAATTCAGCAGAAAATATTACAATTGAAACCATAGAAAAATTTTACTCTTGATTAACCACTTCCAGCGTAATTCAACTTTTTTGATTTTTTCTCTAAAAACTGCCACTTCTTTATCGCTCTATATCTCAAGAACGGAACCGAATTTGTATAAAACAAATTAATTATCGACAATTTTTGAAAATTGTAATTTCTACATAAAGTTGAAGTTCAAAAATTAAACAAACAATTTTTTCAAATGGAACACCCTATTTTTTATCATTTTGATGAATTTTTCGTTAAAAAAAATAGTGGTAGTTTGTGTAACATGTCCTATGTTTTTATTTTATTTTAAGTATACACTACCCAACAGGCGTAGCCCAATGAGAGGGTAGGAATAATAAAGAAATACATACAAAATATATAAATTTGGTTACATAAAAATATTGATTAAGTACATTTACTAAAAATTACAGGTATTTAATTGATTTCGGAATTTATTATACGAATTAAAGAAAATATCAACTCTGTCGGAAAATTTAATAATTAATTGACTCATACGTATTATTGGAGACTGTAAAAAAATATTTGTTCTTGCAGCTGGCACATAGAAAATATTTTGTGATCTGGTTTGAATTGTAGGAGCAAGAAAATCAAGGGTACTTAGGCAATACGGGTCATCTATAATGCTGTGAATAAGTTTAAAAAGATACATGAGTGTATTGAAATTTTTTCTATGCAAAAGAGACTTAAAATCAAATATAGTTAGCAAGATTTCATAGGAAACCCTATAATCAGGATAAGAGCCCATGATTTTAAAATAGATATATTTTAAAAAAATTTTTTTGTATTGACTCAATCAACTTTAGGTGAATATCATACAGTGGACTCTGTTGTAACTTGATACATTTTTAGTAAAATTGAGAATATAACTACTATACTATACTATACTAGGTATATAGTAATATATACTATTTTGTATTAATTATTATGCATTAATACGTAACCTACTGTATTGATAACATTTTTAAGCAAACATTGCATAGTGCTTTGTATTTGTCTTTTACGTAAATTAAAGTATAATTTAACTCTCTTAATTTTTGTTAGGTTTTCTAACTCCCATTACGTAAGAAATTAGATGTTTTTCGCTAAATCTCTAGTGCACATATGTAATATATATACAAAGAATATATAGTTTAAATTCTCTACGCATTGTTTACATTTGATATCATTCTTTACATTGTTTACGCTTTCTTTACGCTTGTAAGTAATCTATCATAGATTACGCTTAGACGTACAACCCGGCAATTATCCATACAAATTCAGTAATCTGATCAAATTGTTAGTGTTAGTTAGTCCGAACACCCCCTTACATTTAGTATTTTGGATTAAAAGGGTTACTGCACCGCGAACCAGCTTATCAGCCTGTCACTTTTTTACACTAATGCAAAAAGCGAAAGTTCTAATTTATAATGAATAATTCATTATTTTCTTTCTGTTAAATCTAAACGAAATTATAAAAAACTTGGTATGTGAGACGTTGCAAAATCGTTTCTTTCGCACATGGCATCTTCACGTTTAATGCGAAAAACACCATTATTTTGCAACTACGAGTAAACATAGAAATAGCTTATTTGGGTTTTATTGGGTTTTCAAATGAGTTTGTTTTAAAAAACCTGGTGGATATTTTTGGGTTTGGGAAAATATGATAAGCCCTGCTTGTAATGCACACGGCTATCTGCAAATAATAAAATAGGCATAATTTTCAAAAATATTTTCGAAATTGTATATTTTATCTCTTATGGTGAAAAGAAATGAAGAAAATGCTAATAATTTAGAAACAAAAATTATTAATTCCCAATCTGTATTTCAAAACTATACAATATATGAATAATAGAATATTGTGGAGTACGATGATCGACTGGTAGCAGAATGGAAAGTTGGGAAATGATCGGACACGCAGTCTAAAGTAAATAATTTATTTCCTGGCCTACGTTTCGACTGTTACTACAGTCTTCCTCAGGGCTCTAAAATGTATATATGGAAATACAAACATGAAATTTACACTATTAACAAGGTACACTTATTTACATATAAATTTACAACAAAATATATGAAATACTTTTTTTACTTACAGAAATGGTCAATGATTATAAACGGAAACGTGGGGATCCCCCATATGACCCAATGGAGATAACAAATTGAAATTTATTAAATATATTGTATTTATATATTTAATAAATTTCAATTTGTTATCTCCATTGGGTCATATGGGGGATCCCCACGTTTCCGTTTATAATCATTGACCATTTCTGTAAGTAAAAAAAGTATTTCATATATTTTGTTGTAAATTTGTATGTAAATAAGTGTACCTTGTTAATATTGTAAATTTCATGTTTGTATTTCCATGTATACATTTTAGAGCCCTGAGGAAGACTGTAGTAACAGTCGAAACGTAGGCCAGGAAATAAATTATTTACTTTAGACTGCGTGTCCGATCATTTCCCAACTTTCCAATAGAATATTGTTCAACGAGTACCACATTCCACATTCTCGGTAATCCGTGTGCAAAAAGGATGATTTTCTTATATGGTGGTAGAAAATATTTGTTACCAAATATTGTTCAAATAAATGTTGTCAGATTTATAGAAACAAATTACCTGGTTTACGACTTATTTGAGAAAGGTCTCCTATCACAGGATAGAATGTTCCATATCTGGGAAATTTATTTAGAAGTTTTGCGCATCTACTTCTTGTTTGGTACCAAGTAATACCTGATAGAACTCCGATTAACAAAGCTAAAACTGTTGTTAATATTATCATGATGCTTGCTTATTCTACAACTACTACGTATTTATTAAAAAATTGTTCTTTTTTTCTAATTTATATGTTTGATAACGTTATCTACAACCTAATTTTAAAAAACTATCATTGGGTCATTTTTTTGATTTTGTCGGTAAATAGTCAAAGAATGTAAAATTTTTCCATTTAGTTTACAGATTAATAATAACAGAATCAAAGTCATATTAAGTTAAAAATGTACCAACTTGGGTACTGCTGAATAGGTTTTAGTTTAAATCGCATGTCGTATCACTCTGTTATCAGTTCTAATAATTTCATACAGGCATAAAAAACACAATGTAATTGAAAAAAATATTTGTTTTTTTTATTAGTTTCTAGGTGAAAAATAGTTCAGTAAATAATTCGTGGATATACATAGTAACAACTTTATCTAGCCACACATGTACAGGAAATCCTTAAAGATTGGACTGCATCGTCCAGGCCTTAAGATTTTCCTCCACGTATGTGGTGAACATCTTGAGGCTATCCCGCAAGGGCGGATCTAGAAAATTTTCACACAATAAGCAGCACTCAGATAATGAATTAAAAATAACTTTTTTAAGTCAATTATTATATTTTGACAAATTAATATACTGTATCTGGTTTAAGATTGCAGTGGCGCGAAGATAGGAGTAGTTTGATCTTATTTTCTGATTGGATAAATACCCCGATATTTCCAAGCAAACAATAAGATCAAAATCTTAAACCAGATACATTATAGGTAGGTATTTTTTGCTTAAGTGACAGTTAAAATTTAAGTGTTCTCGAAGCAACTGAGACAAATCACTGTCGTTCGTCGTCTATAATATATTCTATTTTTTGTAATATCATTTCTTGTATTTAATATAGTGGAAACCGGATAATCGGACCCTGATCATGCGGCCCTCCAAAATATCTGGTCCATTTTTTTACCTTTCGTCACCGTTAGGTAAGTAAGATATAATGTCTTTGGTCAAAAAATTCGGTGGTGAGTTTTTGATGAATAAGCACGATTTTACTATTTTTACGATGTATGTGTGTGTGTGTGCGTGTGCGTGTGCGTGCCTGCGTGCGTGCGTGCGTGCATGCGTGCGGGCGGGCGTGCGTGCAGAGGCGTAAACTGTTTATTTTGGCTGTGGGTGCACTATTTTTATTTTAAATATGAGTACCTATATGTTTTTAAAAATGCAAATAATAGAATAAAAATAATATACTTATTTTATTATACATATATTATATTATGTATACATTTAACATAAATAAAATTAATATCTATTACAAAAAAATAAAATAATAATACTCCTAATATTAATATACAGGGTATATCTAAAACATGTAGACATGGCATAAACACAGATTCCTGGGCCCAAAATAACACGATTTAACCTAATTTACCAATATCTGAAAAACCGAAAGTGTTTTCTTCGAAATATCTTATAATTATTAACATATCCGTTTGTTCGGCTTAATAGTAGTATTTTACTGCCATTATCATGACATGATTAAATAATGTCAGCTTACTCTTAAACAACTTAAAAAGATTGACAACTCATTTTTACAATGTATGAAGTATAATTAAAATGTTAGAGCGAAATCATTTTACTTTCTGTGGGTGCATGTGCGTCTGTGCACCCACTTAGTTTACGCCCCTGCGTGCGTGCGCGCGCGTGTGTGTGTTTATGTGTGTGTGTGTGTGTGTGTGTGTGTGTGTGTGTGTGTGTGTGTGTGTGTGTGTGTGTGTATGTGTGTGTGTGTGTGTGTGTGTGTGTGTGTGTGTGTGCGTGTGTGCGTGTGTGCGTGTGTGTGTGTGTGCGTGTGTGTCTGTGTGTGACAAAATTTTCTAATGCGATAACTCTAATACTACAATTCCAAAAATTATAATTCTTTCGTATTCCTCTTCGTTACACCCATGTGATGAGCTAATTAGATTTTGGTTATAATTGTTCAACTGGAAATATCCTCATTTGAAGATTTTAACACTTTTTCTTAAAAAACGATGTTAAATATCATTTTTTCACATTTAATTTTATAAATATTATAGAATATTTTATTCTCTATACGATTTGAATGTATTTTCTTCTTCATATTGAATGGATATAGAGTTAAAAATTATAAAGAAATTAAATATCATATATATATATATATATATATATATATATATATATATATATATATATATATATATATATATATTAGCCAGCTATGCTATAACTCTGGAAACAGCTGGTACATTAAGAAAATTTTGATTAAAAGGTGTCAATGTCAAGTGCAGTTGACAGTATGTTTGTGTTATAATTTTACTGGAAATCTTTTGTTCTGTATGGAATTTGTATTAAATACATACAAGTGCCTTAAGATAATGTACAAGAAATAGAATCTTTTGCAAGAAACTTTCTCTATGACATTTATACAAAATACATACAACTGACGAAAGATAATGTGCTGACCGTATCAGATTTTTTTTATTTCTTCTCAAATATATATGATCGCTTTCAAAACGATGTTGGAATTATAAATGAAGAAAAGGCTAAGAATACCTACTAAAATAACAATATATTTCATTAGTTGTTTTTAAGGAAAAGGAACACTCTGCTTTTCTCCGCGTTCCTTCCAACTTATATTTTCATCCTACCTTCACTTTTAAAATTAAATAATTATACAATTTGAATTAACATCAGTCTATTTTGCTAACTGAATAAAACCAACGACCAGGTTTGATCGCGTCAGGTTTTCATAAATGGGTTTTCACTGTAATCAAGCAAAATAAATCAAGACGATTTCGCGCTGTTCGCTCATTTTGAATTTGGTACCTAGCACCAACGGCCACAAATATACTACACAAAACATGCCCTATACGTCACTATTGTTTGTTATGTTCTCGGCTGGACGGAAAGAGACAACTAGAGATAGAGATATATAAAGTCTACTCTAAAGTTTGTCGAGAGATGTCTCTGCAGTCCATATAATGTATTTATGACATTTTGCTCTTTTGTTTGGAAGTTGTGGTCGTTCGGGCCTCGATTTTGTAACTTTAAATTCTGTCTGACCACAGGGGTCAATTTTGTGCCATTTAAAATTCGAAAAATATTTGGTGTCAGTCGGGATCGAACCCGGTTCCCCAGATTCGCGACCAGACACTCAGGATCGCGCCACGAGACCCGATGAGAAATTTATTTACGGGAATTTCGGTAGGACTGTATTCATAACGATATCCTGGATTACGATCCATTAAATAATCATGGCATTCACTTGCTCAATTAAATTTTAGACATTTATTTGAAAATCCAGATCCACATATAAAACAAAAATAAACTTAGAAAAAACTACAAATAGAATAAGAAGCAAGTATATAAAAACAACATTGTTTAAAAATCAATAGAATAAAATAAATAATTATATACAATTACTTTTACCTTTTCTTAATACTGATAACAATTTGTTTTATGCATTTTATAATTGGTTTTCGTTAATAATTCAAATATAGTACAGTTCATTTTAATAAAACAAGCAGTGACATCTAGCGAAAACTCCGTGAGGGGCCTTTACATATCTCTATCCTTAGTTCTCTTTCTGTCCAGCCGAAAACAAAACAAATGCTATGAAGTTATATCTAGTGTATTTGTGATCGTTGCCTAGTACTAACCTAGCTATGAAATCTTAGTCTAGCCAATGCTCGAGCAAAACGTTGTCAGCTTATACTTAGCAGGCCGTTCAGTTGTCTATAGTTAGGACGATTTTACTCGGCGAGTAGAAGTAATAAAGATTTCTCTGCGGTTAGGGACAAGTTATAAAAACCATAGGCGCGCCAGAAAAAATTCTATTTCATGAATGTACAAACATTACAGAAAATAATAATAATTTATTTATTACATTTAACAAAAAAGAATACAACAATATCAGGTACGCAATGCAGATCAAAAATAATAATACGCAAAGTCCAATTCTCAAAAAAAAAAAAACATATTTTGAGAAATTTTTGGAAAATTAAAAACAGATACGAGAAGACCTCTTAGAGATAAACAAAAATTCTTATTTGACCAAAGTCGTAACTCTTATAGTTTTTAAGAAAAAAGACGAAAAATCAGTAAATTAGATGATCTATATCTCGGAAATAGTTGAGAATTGGAATTTCAGTAATATTATCATCCCTAAAAATATTAAACAATAAATACAAACAAAGCAAAAATGTAATTACTCACTTTCTACATCATCCTCACTACTTGATTCTGATTCCGTTGTAGAATCATCGCCAACATATATTATAAATGTATCGAGAACTTCCTCGATTTGTCCATCTGTTTTCCAGTAATGTTCTTCTATCGATGTTGTGTGTTTGACATAATTTTTTCATTTCTCTTCGGTAATATTGTCAATAGCTTCTCCAGTAATCTTTTTTAAATTTTCTGAATTTAGGTCATCAGAAGTATTGTTATCACGGATGTGTCGTTTCATTTCTGCCCATGCCAACTCAATTGGATTCAAATCACACATATATGGAGGCAGTCGCAGTGGAATATGGCCGCTTTCTCTGATAACGGTATCAGTTTCGTATATAGTTTCCTTCGGTCGATGTTTATCAAGAATATCCATTAAATCAGATTTCCGGCATGATGGATCATATTCTATATTATGATGATCTAACCAGGACATCATCTCAGCTTTAGTTGAGTATTTTTGGGACATTTATTTTCTATTGCAGAATGATATGAGGCATTATCAAAAACAATTACAGAATTTGCCTCAGTATTTGGTAATAATCGTTATTTCAACCATTTTGTGAAATTTTCTTTGTTCATTTGTCCATGATAATCTCCAGTAGACAAGCCGGCTTTAAATACCAATGCAGCATTTTGAACCCATCCTTTTTCAGAGCCAGCATGTACGACAATCAAGCGACCTAAATAATATTAATTGTTAATTATAAAAATGAACATAAAGAAAATTGTATCCATCTGTATAACGTATGCCAGCAGTAACTCCAATGATGTCTTCGCTTTGCCAACATATTTGAACCGTCATGTCATTACCTACCCATGTTTTGTCAATATAATTGATTGCAATATTTGTGGTCTTTCCATAAGAATTTTCTTTTTATTCTGGCACTTCCGCCAGACGAAGCCTTTTGATTTTAATAAAAGTCTTAATGACGATTTGCTGTTGTAAGGAAAATCAATTTTTGTTTTTATTTCATTTAATAATTTCCTGCAAGTGGGAACTTCCTTCTTCACCAAATAAAAATCTTCTATAGTTCTTTTAATTACATCAAAATCAAAATCACTAGTATTTTCGCAAATACTCAATCTTTGTCACTTTGCTCCGGGAGTAGTTAACGATGCAGAAGGATTATCTAAATTTCTGATTTTGTTCTCTTTCCTTATTCTAGATATTGTCCTTTCTGCAATCCTCGTATAAAAGGCTGCACGTGCATTTGATGAATTTATTGGAAACTTAAATTCTTTATTATTGACTTCTGAATCACAAGCCTCAATAACTTTGGAAATAATATCCCTTCCATCACCACTTATAACTTCAATTTAGCAATTATATTATTTAAAATTTTCAAACACACAAAAAAGATTCTGACTTTAAACTGAATGTTAATTATTAGCAAACAGGTATTTATAGTAAAATTTCATAGACTAGGGGTTGGAAAAGAACCATTTAATCTTAATCTATCTATAGTTATTTGTCATTAGTTTTTAGTTTTAAGCTTCTTCTACTTTAATACCTGCTAGCTGGAAGACAGGTATTGATATTATTCGTATAATAATTGCATTGCATAATTTATACAAGAGTTTTTCTTGTTATTTGTGTTTAAATCATAGTAGTTAAGTAGTTAGACAGAGTATAATTATAAGCAGATTTTAGCTTACATTATAATGTAAATTACAATACAAGTTTACTACTAAGCTACAAATATAAATATTTGTCAATACGTTTACTTTACTAACATGTTATATGTAAAATGTGAAATAAATATTCAAAAAATTGAATTATTTGTAGTTTTCTTACTGTCAGTAAGATAATTTATGTACGTCTATGTACAAACAGAACTGTTTGAATATAAGTGTAATAAAGAATCCGCTTTGAAAGGTTTTTGGTTTTTCTATTTTGTTAACCCCCCAATAGTTGTAAAATCAGTATTCCACTTTTAACGTAGTGCGGTATCTAAGAAAAAGTATATATTTAACAAGATGCATCGTAGAAATGGTGTACCGACCTACTTGCCAAGTAAAATCGTCCTAACTATACCTACATAGTAGCTAGCCAGCGCTAGGGCTATTGAACGTTCCTATCGTATTCCCTATTCGCGAATAAAATTAAGCCGTAGCCATCTAGTGGCAAAATAAGAACTATTTGTTGTCGTACTTCACTGAAAACGCTATTTGGGCTAGTGTTATTTTATTTGGTTGTTTTTTGTGAACAGTAAGCTTTTGTTTTATTAATTCTATTTTACGTGCTCATTCACTACTTCAATACATAGGTATTGACTAAATTCAGACTTTTTAAAGTCTACTTTCCAGTTTAAATCTGTTTCATCCTTAAGGTTGTGTACAAAAGTGGTAGTACTCGTAACATCCGCGCCACGCTTTCTGTCGGCGCTACGTGTATGCCGCCAATGCCTACCGAACGCGGTAGAACGCGTTATGTGTTGCCAATATTTATTTCTATTTATTTGCTATCTCTATCTCTTTCTTTATGTACGCTGTATTATGTTAGCATCTTTGCATTTTTGTTACAATATTCCAAAGAGGCAAATATAGCATGTTGAATCAGTATTTTATATTTCATACGTGGATTGTATAATTAATTTTTCATTAAATCTTTAAATATTTTTAAAATTCCATTACAAATGAATACAATATTTCAAACAAATACACCTATCTTTATTAGAGTTCGAAAAATTGATCCAAAAATATGTATTAAAAATATAATAAAATACGCACTTATGCCATCATGATGTAATTTTATGTAAAATATAATATGAAAACTATAGACCAAGTAAGCATGAAAACAACAGTGTTGAATATAATGATAATTTCTTATTCAACAGAATACGATAGACAATAGACTTTAATTTTTACCATTAGGTCCTTGCCCTTTTAAAGTAACCATCTCTTACAGGTGCAGGGACGTAACTAGGATTGTTTTCTGGGTGGGCCAATGGAAAATCTGAGTGGGCCATACTTATATCATAAGAACAGTATTACAGTAATAATAAATTATACTTATTACCATAATCACCCCTATTTTGTAAGGAAATTGTTAAGTCTTAGCAACGTTGCTATAAATTTTAACCAATAGAAACAAATGTAAAGCCTGTCATTTTCATGTTTTATTCAGTGTTCGCAATTATTATTGGTTATTTGCTATAACAACGTTGCTAAGAAATAACAACTTTTTTACAAAATATGGCTGAATATATGGATAGCAGTATAGAACCGGTAAAACAAAATAAACAAAAATTACAAATACTTCTAAGTAATCATTTTTAATAACAACTAAAATTTGAAATTAGATATTGCACTGAAAATTGGAATTGTTAAAGCAATGACTACTAATTTAAAGTTCCCAGAAAATATAATTCATAAATATATTAAAAAATCTATAGTAGGGCCAATATAGTTTTATTTCAGTTTTACATTAATTTTCGTACAATTTTATTGTGTTGGGAAGTAAATGATATTCTGTTGCTAGCATATCAATTTGTGTAACGGTTAGCAAAAGAAAACTATAACTAATTTTAAATGTGCGTTACAAAAATTAATTTAAAAGATGGTTTTGAAATAAATTTTAATCCAAAAACATTAAAAGTTGTAATTTTTTTTTTGATTACTTATATAAAAACAAATTCAATTTTTTTTATTTAATATTCGTTACAATCTATGTTTAATATAATTGTTATAAACCAAAATTTGTTCAAATCGGTTGAGCCGTTTTTGAGACTCGTTCGACAAAGTCTTCCATGGCAATTTGTACACAACCTTAACCTGTTTCACACTTTTCTATTTAAAGACTGTTAGTTTCCTGATTTTTTCTTCATTTACTCAATTTTCTACTTAACATTTCTTGAAGAATTATTGGAATTTAAAAATTTAAATAATTCTCTTTATAAGAGGTGAAGATTATTTCCCAAGAACATTGTCATATTTATCTGCAAATAAACAAATTTTGAAACGTCCATGCACAAAATTGAAATAACAACATTGAAACTTAATCTTCAAACTTATCAGTCAGTAAAATAAAATCTGCCTAAATATTTTAATAATAAAATAAAACACTCTTGAAAACTGCGTTTATAACATGTAAACAAGCACGTTTGAAAATGATAGTACGACAATCATCCGACATCTTGGTTGATAACAGCGCCGCCACCGGTGATTTTATTCGCGAATACGGATTTCAAGTAGACACCCGGTATAGAGGTAACTGAGTAAATATGACAATTTTATTTAGGTTACGTTTGGTTAGGTTTACTTATGGTTAGGTTTCGTTTACTTATGGTTAGGTTAGGTTACTTATGGTTAGGCTTGATTATATTGGGATAAATGAATTTGTTTTACCATTTTATTATTTTTGTTATACTTATCGTATAATAATGATCATTTATTTAAAATACTATCCCAACAAATAACAGTTAATAAAATTTAACGTCCGACTGGTATGTTATTATCATAACAACCCTGCTTTCAGGGTTATTATATATAATAATAACACCCTAGAGCGTGTTATGAGTTATTGCTATGGTAATGTTGTCAATAAAATGATATTGATACTGGGATAAAGCCTAAAAAACAAGCAGAAGCATTCATAGCCTACCTACTCCGTAAATTTTATTAAAACTTTCTGATCCGTAAACCGTAGAATTAGAATATTAAAAATTATAGTCGGACGTTAAACGGTGAACGCACCACGGGAGTTAAACGGACAATAACGCCTTCGGTCAACTTACGCATCTCAGGCCAGAGGCCTTCGAAAAGTACACTGTTGACCTCAGGCGTTATTGTCCTTATAACACCCTTGATACGTTAATTATTATAATGTTAATGAAATAAATTATTGCGTTTATTTAACCTTTTTTAAATGTACAAACATACACGTATTTACAAGACTTAATTATTCATAACAAAGTATATCAAATAAAATATGTATTTCACATTTACCATTTCAAATATCGCTACTGTCGGTACAAATGGTCGTAAGTGATTTTTTTTTTAAATTATTGTTTTTAGATTAAATTTGAATCCCCAACGTACATAATCTTGTCTTAAAACAGGATTATAAGTCTTGGAAGTTTATGGGCATGAGTAAATACGGGTCTAGTTGTACGCTTTAGGTACCAAATTCGACCTTTTGTCCTGGCAATAGCGATATTTTATCAAATTTGTTAAACATAGAAAATAAACTTATTTATTTAAATACAAACCCAACAGGCCGTATCCCAATAAAAGGGTAGGAGAAGAACAAAATTAAGACCATAATATCCGTTTAATTTGACTAAACTTTAAGTGGAAAATATCAATATTAATAAATTTGGTTTCATATAACAAACACATTCGATAAATGGGAGAGGAATGGAGAAGGTTAGTGTTGGCAAAAGGAAGATAAAAAGTATGACGTGATCTGGTGACAGTAGAAGGAGTATGGAAATTGAAAAGAAAGAGTATGGGAATCGTCGACAGTGCCATTTATAAGCTTACACAAATGCAGGATCAAGCTCTATGTTCTCTATGTTCTGATACGCTGCTGATATTAAATATTTTTAGCAGTTCGCTGTAATTCATTGTTCTATCAGGGTATCTATTATGTAATTTAAAATAAAGAAATCTGAGAAACTTCTTTTGCACCGATCCTAACGAATTGTATTGAGCCTCATAAATAGGATTCCAAATAATATGGCAATATTCAAGTTTCGACCTGACTAAGGTGTAATAGAGTGCTAAAATAGCTGACACATCACATTATAATATTAATGGACATGTGTGTTGGCTCTCGTTGAAACATATTAAACAAATGAGAATTTTATTAAAACACTCGGTAAGTTTCAAAAAATAATAAATATATTAAAACATTAATGTACATTTCGACATTCCTCTTTCACTCCTCCTGGCAGAAATTTTTATGGATAACTTGGAAAGCAATCTGTTAGAAGATAAAAACAATAACCTTACAAAACGCGTGAAATTCTGGTTCCGATATATTGATGACATTATTTGCTTTTGGAATCGAACAGACAGACAATTAGATAACTTATCTTAACAAACTAATAAAAATATTACATTTACTATCGAAAAAGAATCTAACATGTTCCTGAACTTTTTAGACGTAACCGTCATGAGATCTAACAACAAGTTTACATTCAATATATATATATATATATATATATATATATATATATATATATATATATATATATATATATATATATATATATATATATATATATATATATATATATATATATATATATATATATATATATATATATATATATATATATATATATATAAATTAAAAATGAATGTCATGAAATCTGTATATATATATATATATATATATATATATATATATATATATATATATATATATATATATATATATATCCAAAATAATTTTAATTCAGAAGACAAAGTCTATAGAAAGATGCCTTATATTGGCAAAACTAGTACAGCTATAGGTAGAAAATTAAAAAAAAAAAACAATATTTGCGCAGAATTTTCAAACAATAATAATTTAAAATTATTACTAGTTAATAATAAAATAGTAAAACATAATAAAATGAAAAACAGTGGCGTCTACAAAATTAATTGTAATAATTGTGAACAATTTTATATAGGTAAGACCGGTAGAAACTTTGAGGTTAGGTTTAAAGAACATATGAGTTGTATTAAGCATAAAAAGTTGACAATTCAAATGTAGCAAAACATATGGTTAACCACAACCACATCTGTTCATTGGAAAATTTCAAAATTTTACATACCGAGAACAAAGGATTAAGACTAGATAGACTAGAGGCTTGGGAAATTCAAAATGCCGTGGTTAACGGGAATCTTCTAATAAACGAACAAATCGATATATACAAATCCCCTCTAATGTATCTATCTTAGTCGTTGTTGCCGGGGTATATATTTAATGAAAGGTTTCAGGAAAAATTTAATATATGTATCGCATCATAAAATATTCGACACGAAGCATGCCCGTAGTCAAGAGAGGTCTAGAATGGGCTGGGCAATGCTCACTCTAGTTTTAGTTTTCTTTGAGTTGTGAACCACTTACATTTATTTACCGCAAGAGTATTTGGGTGATAAATGTTATTGATATAGAAATAATTGTTTTTCGGACACCGGTATATTTAATTATTGCGTAAATGTAAACATTGTAAAATAACATTTTATAAACAAATTTAACAATTATTCATAGTATAATTTGATAGCTTAGATTAACCATTTATTATATACAGACACTTAGATTTACCTACATTCAATTTCACTTATTTTCTCTAGGAATAAATTTAACTCTTATAGGTTCTTTGACTCTTAAAACTAAATCTACAATAAACGTTAAATTTTCCAAAGAATCAACTGGCTCTAAAGTAAAGTTTCGTAGAATGGACGAAGTAATACTTTTCATTTCCAACATTGCATATTTCTGACCTAGAACAAATTTATTTATTAGGTAGGTACCTATCTCTTACTTCTATCTTCTACGAGCCCAGTCACATATGTATTGGACCAAGGAGTTTTGAGCCGAAGGTTATTTTTTCAGAATTAAAATTTATTATATACAGGTAGGGATGAAAGTATCGATGATAGGTATCGATACTTCATATCGGAATCGGTATCGATGTGTAGTATCGATACCACGTCAAATATCGGAAACAAGTATCGATACTAGCAAGTATCGGTATCGGTATCGAAAAAAATTCCTAAATGCTAAATGCATAGGTTTACAGGTATAAATAATTGCAGAAACGCAGTAAATAATTTATTAAAACCAATCTCCCCCTTTACATTCTCCTAAAATAGCATCTTTTCTATTTTTTCCCCCAATAGCCTATTCCTTTCCTGGCAGACAGTCGCGCCTGCTTTGGAAAATATTCGTCCGCTGGCACCGATGTTGCAACAATTGTAAAATGAATTCTTGCCTGCCTATACAACGGATTAATTTGACAGGTTTAGATCCGAGAAGACTCGAGCTCCGAGCCTAGCGAGCAACTTTAACGACCGAGTATAAAATATCAACTATCAAAAATCAGATGTCACTGTTAACTGTATTAATGCATTTGTAAATTTAGTAGTATTCTGCTTCCACCGATACCGATACCGATACTTTCATACAAATACCGATACAAGTAAAAATATCGAAACAAAGTATCGAGTACTAAAATACTTGGTATTGCAAAGAAAATATCGATACTTTACTGGTATCGGTAGTATCGCAACATCCCTATATACAGGTTGTCTTCGGAAGGGCAGATAAGTGTATTAAATTCACTGTAGTTTTAGCAATTAAATTATTTTTTCAAAAAAATGCATGGCTCACTAGATAATGACGAAAAATGCTTATTGTTATTATTTTTCTTCTTAAAATGTTTCAAATAAAAATGTCACAATATTATAGTGTTTATCCAGTGGCGCACATAAATAATTTTTCTATAGGTATAATTTCAAGATATAACACAGCTTAAATTCGTTTCTGAGATACCTACTTATAGTGTCGTAAAAAAAACGGCCTCTATATTAAATGTTGTTAATTAATTGCTATAACTACAGTATGTTTAATGTACATGTTTGTTTTTCTATAAATGATTTGTATATAATAAATTTTAGTTCTGAAAATTGATTTTCTGCACAAGGGTTCTTTGGTCCAATACATGTGCGACTGGGCTCGTATAACTTATAGACAGACGTGTACATTGTATGTAGGAACATGCCGTATGACAACTAGATTAGACATTATTTAGTAATAAAATTGGAGCGTAAAATTTTTCTCAAAACTTTTGTAAGGTGCATACGTTATATTAAAATTTATTCTAAGATATATTATAAATTATTTTTATAAGTTTTATAAGTTTTTGTATAAACTGTCGCTTTTTGCATACCGAATCTAGAGCTTATTGAGCATTTTTTACAATCAGATTACCTATTCTATTGTTATATATAATTAATAAATATTTTTTAATTTTCCTTTAAAAATATCACGACCGGTTTTATAAACGACAAAAAAATTACTCCCAATGTAAATAAAATTTATTTCGTTAAATGACAATCAAACATTTGACAGTAATATTATACATGCCATAAAATTAGTAGTTAAGTAAATTTACTATGGAAGTAAATTTATTCTGTCCCTTATAAAACTGGGGGTAAGTTAATTTTTTATGAAACAATGTTTAAAATGATGTGCACGTTTAGTTTTCCACGGCCTATCACATTTTTTATTCTCAATAATGCTAGAGTGACCCTCATATAATGTTTAATTAAATCAAAAATACTAATATATTTTTATAAGCATAAAATTTGGAATTTTAATTACAGAATTTAAATCCATGAATATCTTACCAATGCAATTACGTGGTCCTGCACTGAAAGGAATATAACAATAAGGACTCCTTCCTCTAATATTTTCAGGTAGGAAGCGATCAGGATCAAACTTTTCAGGATTTGGAAAATATTTTGGATCGCGATGAATATCGAATATGTGGACTACTATTTCACAACCAGCTGGAGCTACATGCTTTGCTGAAATTCAATAAAAAAATGATTAAAATTATCATTTAACTATTTATAATACGTATTACTTAATTGAAGATTTGACTCTAATTTTCTTGCGACGAAGGGTGCACTGGGATATAATCTTAAACATTCCTTTAGGCACATTTCTAAATATTTCATATTCTGCAGATCCTCGTAATTTGCATTTCGTTCGGTATCTCCAAATATTTCATCTAATTCGGCAATTATCTTGTCCTGAAATAAAAAAAAAAAATAGATTTTAATCATTCAACGGTTGCATTTGTCGTTGTATGCAACTATTCTTATTTTAGTATATTTAGGGTTGCATAACTTTTCCTAATAACTAAAGTTTTGTTAAGTTATATTTTCTTATCAATGAGGTCATAATAGTCAACAAAAACAATAAAACAAAACATAATAGTAAACAAATAACAAGGAAGTGATTACAAAACATTTGCAATTTGCATAAATAACAACAAATTTATTATTTTAATTTCTGCATCAGAAAAATGAAAAGTTCAAGTTCAGATATAGTTTTTTCCAGCGATAAATTAAAAAAAAAATCCGTGTAAATAAATATTGTGAGATATACTGGATATTTTAAATCTTGTAAGTTATTCACCAAACGTTAACGGGTAATATTATTTGATATACTGATTCTATTACAGAAAAGATTTTTCTAAATAGACGATATTCTACTAGAAATCGATGGTGGAGCCAGCGGTCATAAGTTGAACTGTTCTGACAAATACAGTTGTATGCTTCGCATAACATAATTTGAGAACAAATTTAAATTAAATTTATTAGATAAATATTATTATTAATTAACAATTTTTAAATATGCGTTGTGCGCATGGTTTGTGTAATAGTGATTCGCGATATAAACATAAAGAATACATGAAAAATATAAATTTTATACCGTTTATAAAACCAGACTATAACCTAAAACGCTGGATTCCGGAAGGAAGAATTTTAGTTTAAAAAATATAAACTTACACAAAACACTTTTTTGGAAATAATGGGCCTACAAAAGAATATCCAGATCCTGTATCTATCATGCAAGTAAGTTTTGTTCATAAATCACGAGATAAATCATTTCTGTTTTATATTTTAACTTGCAATGTTATAGGAAGAAAGGAATAAGTAAAATGAAGAAATTTGCACTCCGTCGCCATATTAAAATTTCAGACTTTAAGGATAATTCTATTGTAGAATTATAAATTGTTTGCTTAAAAGAAGCATTCACATTACTTTTCAAACAGTAGAGTTCTCTATGACTCTATCTTTCATATTTGTAACATGTCCACTTTTTACCGCTTTTTACATATTGTTCCCGTCGGCGAAAGGGCTTGTCAGTAGAATTAACACCCATACTTTCTAATATATAAAAGTAAATATGTTCTTTATTGAACATATTGGGGATATTTGTAGACAGAAACGTACCCCATGGTGTTTTAATATCACAATTTTAGAAATCTTCAGGAATGTTATTATTGTTTTTTATATCAACCCACTTCCCTCTATCAATACTAACATCAATGTCATTAATTCGATCGGCATTATACAATTTTTTACTCTGATAAATACATTCATTTAAAATTGTTCACACAAAATAATGTTCATTTAAAAATTCTAACATTTCTATCAGTTCTTGTTTCTTCTCGGATTTCTTTAACCTCCGACATTCTAACCACCGCTTTAAATCACAAACAGAATGTTCTTCTATAGAATTATATTTGAGTTTTGCTCCGGGAACATCTTCTTGTATTAGTTTTACGAAATTTATTTTATTTTACCCAATATTTGCATTGATTCACATTACAAGCTGTAAAACATTTGTAAGACTACTTTCAAAATTTGCCACAGCGCTACAATCGCTGACGTCACCACGAATATCGTTGCTGTTTAATAATAGCTTCATCTTTGTCCTACTAATACATTTTAGAGAAAGATGGTTATACGAAATTTGAATACGACATTTGAAAGCAGTGGTACTTAATATTTCTGCAGCCTCGTTCGCAACCAAAATTTAGCCGAAATTAATAAAGGTACTCTATGGGTCATCATGTTTACGTTAACTGTCGCGAAATTCGAGAAGTATGAATTTCAATTTGGACAACAATTTGTGGAATATCTGATATATATGTTTGACATTTTAGATGTGTCAATGTCGTGCATTGGAACAGCATTTTAGTTTAAGAATGGAATAATTTATTAAAAAATTGCACATATTTAGGTTGACGTTGAATTGTACGCAAAACTGTTTGAGATCTGCTTGTAATCACTTTTCCAAGATTTGATTCATACGAATATAAAACTACGTGAATCTAAAGTGACGTAGTGGTGCCAGTTAGGATGTGAACATAGGGATTCAACATAAGATTTTAGTTTTATGCAATTTCCTACTCTTCTGTTTAATTTACGAGAAAAACTGTAGCTGCAACATTTTAGTTTTAACAGACAGATTAACAAGAGATTAAAATATCGGGCTTGTCACATAATATTTTTAGTTTTTAATGCCAGGGTAAGTAAAAATATCTAAGTGTTTATTTACCTGTACATCTTTGTGATGAGCCAGGGTTAATAACGAAAACAATATAGCAGTTGCAATTGTATCATGACCCTATAATAAAAAAAAATTAAAAGTCGGTCGTAATGCTTTGTCAGTTGTATATTTATATCACATATTACCTCGAAAACGAAGGTATCAACTTCTTCTTGGATTCCCACATCATCTATATCTCCCATATGCTTCGCATATAGAAGAAGATCTAACATAGCTAATCGTTTCTTTGGTTTGTTATTAATTGATTCTACATCGATAACATCTTCAACTTGAAAAGTCTCTTCTCTTTTTCTTATTATTTCGGAAGTAAATTCACGCAAATTATTCACTACCTTACTTTCTTTCCAGGAAATTGGTGTTAAATCATAAATAATATCAGGATGCAACATTGGTAAACATAATCTTATAAGAATCAACTTGGATATTCTGGAATGTAATTTATTGAAGTATTGTCTAAAAATTTAGTTCAATATATTCTTACTCATGAAGACTTTCTTGATATTTTTGTAAAGAAGAACTGTTTTCATTTATCTTTGTTCCCATTGATGTTTCTAATAAAATATCAAATGTAATCTGATGTAAAATGTTTAAAACAAATTACTCACCACATATATTTGCCAGAGTCGTTTGGGTAATTATCGGATTGATTGTTATTTCTCCTTTCCCTTCCTTACTTTTTTTCTTTAATGTTTCAATTAAATGTTCACAATGTTCACCAAATATGTCAACAAATATTTGTAGAATATTATAGTGAAATGCAGGAGTTAACATTTTTCGTCTATGATGCCATATCTTTCCTGTAATAAATTATTTGCAATCAATAATCGTAAGTTTTGTTACTCCTGCATTTTTTTTTAAATTGGGTATCATAGTTTCAACCATTGTCATTGTTGTAGATGTATAATTTTTAGACGAAATCTCAGCTCATCTCAGATCATTTCAGATATACTCAGGAAATCGTTGTTCTTTTGACACAACTGATCTGAGTTGTTCTGAGAAAACTCATTTCCCCCCTTTCCGTTGCTCCACTGTCAGTTTACAAAATTCAAAATGATTTGAAACACTCAGTTTGAATTTTAAGGTTATATAATACAGCAAATTTTATATTCACGTATACAACAGCATCATAGATCAGAAAAATGTCAATAAACTTGACAGCTGTTACAGCAAATTCTATCGGTAAAGAAGAATATGATAAAATTGAATAAAACTTGTTCTTTTTGCACACATCACAACTCACTTCAGCTCAACTCAGTTATGTAATGAGCTGAGTTACAATTGGTACTAAAAGAATACCGCTAATATCATTCAATAAATAAATACGTAAGATAATCAGGTGTAGTGACGTGACGTGTAATGAAAAGTTAAATTTAATTCGTAGAAATGGGCTTAATGGACCAACGAGAATTGTTCATAAGATGATTGAAATACCGGCATTATATTCAATTACATAATAATTACAGACAACATTAAATTTAATATTGTTACATTTATTTACAGTCATTTTCAGGGTTTTTCTCTTTCCGATATCAATTTTCTTTTCAGGTTTACTATCTAATTGTAACAGCATTAACAATATGGAAAGAAATCAGCAATAATGCAAAGCTAGAGGAGTACAGTTGGAGAGTCTACTGGAAGTTAAACAATTTTTATCTTTGTGTTTGTTGACTAGTGTGCTCTTTTCTAGTTGCGTCGTACCCTGCGCCGGGCAGGCTGATAGTGCGCGTGTGTGCAGAAAACCTCTTGCTGGGTAAGCCTGGCTTACACAAGAATTCAGTTCTACTAGACCGGGAGCCCAGCTATCTAAAGTCACGTGATAAGGTACAAAAGGTTTGACCTTGGGGTAGGGTGCGGATTGGCTCCCCATACAAAAATAATCGTGTCTTACAAGTCGGACCGGGGGCTTTACGCCATGGTAATATTTTCAAAATTTTAAAAAAGACCAAAACTTACGTGATTAGGTAAATTCAATTTTTTGTGCCACTCAATGCGGGCTAGTGTTTAGTTTGCTAATACACCTTGTAAGACATCGAAATCGGGGGCTTTTGACTTGTAAGACACGAAAGAAAATTTCAAAAAAGGACCGAAAATTACGTGATAAGGTTCATTCAAATTTTTTACGGTATTTTATGCACCATTATCCAAAGATCATGAATACACTTTGTAAGACATAAAAATCGTCGATTGATACAAAAAGTTTTAAAGCATCTCATCATGTAGTTTTGGATACCATTTTGACTTTTGGTTGTCTTAAATGTATTAAGCCCCCGATTTTTATGTCTTTCAAAGTGTATTTGTGATCTTTGGATAATGTTTCATTAAATACAGCAAAAAGTTTGAATGTACCTTATCACGTAATTTTCGGCCCTTTTTTAAATTTGGGTTCGTATCTTAAAAGTCAAAAGCTCCTGATTTCCATGTCTTAAAATAAATTTTAACAAACTAGGCAAATACCCGCATCGATTGACACAAAAAGTTTTAATGTACCTCATCATGTAGTTTTGGACAGCATTTTGACTTTTGGGTGTCTTAAATGCATTAAGCCCCCGATTTTTATGTCTTACAAAGTGTATTCATGATCTTTGGATAATGGTGCATAAAATATCGTAAAAAGTTTGAATGTACCTTTTCACGTAATTTTCGGTCCTTTTTTGAAATTTTCTTTCGTGTCTTACATCTCAAAAGCCTCCGGCTTCAATGTCTTGCAAGGTATATTAGCAAACTAGACACAAGCCCGCATTGAATGGCACAAAAAATTTGAATGTACCTCCTCACGTAATTACGTCCTTTTTTGAATTTTGAATATATTACCATGGCGTAAAGCCCCCGTCCGACTTGTAAGACACGATTATTTTTGTATGGGGAGCCAATCCGCACCCTACCCCAAGGTCAAACCTTTTGTACCTTATCACGTGACTTTAGATAGCTGGGCTCCCGGTCTAGTAGAACTGAATCCTTGTGTAAGCCAGGCTTACCCAGCAAGATAGCTGGACTTTCCGTCTATACGGGGTAGACTGCTCGGCCAGAATGTTAAGTCAAGTCAATAATATAAACAAACGCTCATAAAATTCGGGCTAGGTATTGTAATGCTGATATGTTTTCCCAGTGTAAACCAAATTTTGTCGAGAGCACCCAAATACTTCAGACTTAAGATGTGTGTTTAAAGTGTGAAATTTCTCGTTAATTAATGAACAAAAATCTATGCAATCGATTCTTTATATTATTCTAAACACGGTCATATAAAGATTTTTTTTAAAAAAAGTTAAACTGTAAACGATAAAATAAATATGTTAAAAAGGACAAAGTCGTAATTACGATTTAATTACAAAAATACTGTTACGCACTTCAAAATTATAAGACTATCCCCGTTCAAGATTTATTATGAAAATATGAAAATGTGATTTCAAAGAATAAAGGCACACAAACTCGAACTTTGTAACATATTTCTCTTTGAATTGCATCGCAAGTGTAGCCCCTTAACAGCAAATGTGTGCAATGCAACTTGTGTGTTGTGTGTCATACACCTTAATGGGATGTACGAACACGAAATACACCGGACAGGAACCAGGAACTTTCTGTCAAAAGATGTAATATGATGTGGAGGGTCTCATATAATTTTTTATTCTAAAATTGTAATACCTACTCGGAAACAGATAAAGAAGTGAGAATAAAGAGTACAAGAAATAAGCAGCCAAATACAAATATTATAGTGATTTGTTTTATTTACCTTTACTTATTAAAAGACCAGTTCGGAGCCATCGATGAAAAGGCAAGTACACAATTCCTTTGTTAATCTCTTTCAGATTGGATAAAACTATCTAAATAAAATAAATTTATTATTTAACATTCCATAAAAAAATAAAATATAAAGTTACCTCTGCATCATCAGCTGTAACAACACTTACAAAACCATGCATTCCATTCCACAGAACATAAGATTCAGTAAATTTATTATTCAGGTTTCTAAGTTGTTGATATAACACGTCTGAAAAATATAAACTGTTTTATATTATATTACCATAAATTAACATATTATACAATATATTTATTTAAATGATAAAACATGAATCGCCTAAATTTGTAAGTAACCTTTATCAGAAGAATTTTTTTCATTACAAGTGATTTTAATTACATATTTACATATCCCTACTAATAAAAAAATTGCGTTGATTACTGCAGTTGAAATATAAAGGTCAAATGTCATGCATTGTACTTAGTCATCTAATGAAGTTAAAACTTGAAATAATTTTCTGTGGAGATTTCAATGTTCCCTTTCGTAAACCAGACTCACAAGTAAACGATATCATAAACTTATTTTTAAGTTATGGTCTTCATAAATTGATACACGGTCTCATTCGCATTACTAAAAATTTAGTTACTGGTATCGATAATATTTTCACAAATATTGATTCAGATAAATTTCGTGCTGAATCCGTTAGTGGTTTAGGTGACCATCATGCACTCTTTTTCCATGAGATTAAATCGGCACCGGAACATAGTACATCAAAACAAAATTAAAAATCTTGTGTGGCCAACACAATACCTCCCGCCATTTACAGCCTGAGTCACAAAAAAGATTAAGTTAATCCTTATTTTTGGATTAGCGAATTTTACTCTAATTTTCACCGTTTATTTCTTAAAATATAGCCTAATCTTATCCAAATAACTACCTTTTTTACCTGAGAGGTAGTGTATTCATGCTAAAAATCGCATAAGCACGTTTTAAGGTCCCTAGAATCCGATTATAACATTTTTACGATGATGTTCGTATGTATGTGTGTGTGTGTGTGCGTGTGTGTGTGTGGGTGCGCGTGCGTGCGTGCGTGCACGCGCACACGCGCACGCACGCACGAAGTTTGGGTAACAATTGGACAACCGGTAAAATATCTGGCGAGAGGTTATGCGCTGGCCAAATCAGATTTTGTAATCTCCTCAACAGGGATAAAATAGAATTCACTAATCCAAAAATGAGGATTAGCTCTATCATTTTGTGAATTGTTAATTTTTATTAATGTAAATACATACCTATGTACATATTTACTTATGCTGGAAACTGTATTGAATTCCTTTTCTATTGTTCTATTTACTTTTTGTATTTAAAACGTTACTAATATTATTTTAAAATGATTATTTCTTTGACAAAGACATTTATCTGTCAGTTACATATATTTGAATAACTGCGTTTTGATTGTTTAAAGCGTGGACCTGGTATTCAAATTATAGATATTTTTATAAATTTATCCATAAAATATATAGAAAAATTATTAACGCAAATCTATAGAAAATTTAATAATCTTTATATAATAACATTAGTCTCGAAAAAATAACATTTAAAGGTATTTTTCGAAGAAAAACTATTTTGAGCTTCTAGTAAAGTGCCATTTCCGGTTATCCGATTTTCACCAAAATCTAATGGGCTTTTTATATTACAGAAAAAGTTCGAAATGCAAGGTTTCAAAATTTTCTGAATGACAGTATTTGAGTTAAAGTGGGATCCACACATACATATAGACACATACACACAGACATCACCGTGAAAATGTTAAAATTGGATTCTAGGGACTTTAAAACGTGGTCATTTACCAAAATCTCGATATGCGATTTTTACGATTCCTATACCTCCCTTACCACGGGTAGCGAGAGGTAAAAATCAACATTAATAGCTTTATATCCCTGATAAGGAACGTTGATTGGAGTCAAGTAAATTGTTCCTGTAATATCAATGAGATGTTTGACACTTTTTTTATAAAACTTTACTAAGTGCAAGGAGGCTGCAAGTTATACTTGCAAGATCCCCAACAATATTTCAACAGTTCACTGGTTTACTAGGGAATTAAGAATGGAAAGAGAAGAATTAAAAGAGCTTATAGACCTACAAAACTGCTTAAATTCCACACAACTCAGTGGAAAAATTAAACAAACAAGAAAATCATACAGACACCGCAATAAACAGGCAAAAATCAAAGCCAACGACGTAGCGCAGTAATATACAACAAAATAGCTCCATCCAGTAGTCCTCAATAACCTTGCACTAGTAACATTACAATACCACCCCAACCTAACTTATTTTTCTTACAAGCGACAGATGTAGAGGAATTTACGTTTCCACCTCTTAACATTGTCTATGTTTTTGTTTTAAACCATAGTCACAAAAGTTTGTCATATGGCGACACAGCTGAGCGTTTCCAGCTGTTGATTTTGCCTTAGTCTTTGTCGCTGTCGTTGCGCATAGTCAGAAAGTTTGCAAGCTGCAAACATTTTGTCTTTGTTTTTGTCACTGTCGTTGTTGTGTGAAAGAGAGATAATGCCATCTCTCTCTATGTAAGGTTATGTGCTTTGCTTGTAAACAAACATTTCGTTACTTGTGAAAAATGAGATCTGTCATTGTTGTTACTTTTATTATTATTATTTAATGGTATGGATAATACAACTGTAGCAGTAATAAGTTCATTGGTGAAAAGAAGAAGCCAAAAACCAAATATAAAATGGTGAATAACATGTCGCAGGGGGGCGTTACTGTGGCGAAATATCAGATCTACATGTCAAAAAATATTTTTTTGTATTCTTTTTGATTTTATAGGTTTAACTACATCAATTTCCTTATTTTATATTAATATAAACAATATTTTTGAAATTTAAAATTCCCAATGTAATAATTATGGCATATTCAACACAATTTTTATAAAATTTCTGTTTAAATAATTTTTAGTTTATATACATTGATTAAATTGTAAAATAGTTATATATGTGAGTATAAATTAATTACGCAAATAAAGATTTTCTAAACAATTTAAAATGTCTAATTAAATTGTCGTTTCATTTAAATGTGAACACACAAGAACAAAACAATAATCATGTGTTACGAGATGGAAACGGTTTGAATTTTTTTTGACAAAAACAAATGAAAGCGACTAAAACAAAGACAAAGACAAAGACAAACACTATGTCAAGAGGTGGAAACATAGCTGAAATAAGAACTATCAAGAATCTAAAAAAATCAAAAAGCGTAGATATCCATGGAATTAACACCACGCTAATTAAAGTGGTTTCAGAAACAATTGTTGAGCCTTTATAGGTAATATTAAATGCAATATTTGAAAAAGGAGAATTTCCTGAAGCGCTTAAGATTGCTAGAGTTGTCCCAATATTTAAAAATGGGGAAACCAAAAACATAAAAAATTATACATTGTCCCTTGCTTCTCAAAAATAATAGAAACTTTATTGTTTAAGAGACTAACAGATTATTTCAACAAAAAAATCTTTTTTTCTTCAAACAATATGGATTTCGTCAACAAAAATCGACTTGTGACACTATAACCAGCTTGCTAGCCGACTTTATAACACCGTAGAATATAATATATCATCATGCATTATTCTCTGCGACTTAACGAAAGCGTTCGATTGCTTATCTCACTACAAATTGATAGAAAAACTCGATAGATACGGAATCCGAAGTTCCCTAACAATTTAATATAAATTTAATGATAAAACGACAACAAAGTGTTAACGTCAATAACAGCACATCCGAACTTAAAGTTATGTGTCATGGAATTCCTCAAGGATCCATACTAGGACCTCTACTATCCATTATATACATAAACGTCCTACCAAATCATGTCACTGTAAATAATATCTTAATGTTCATGGATGATACAACGTACTTCATAAACAATAGTGATATTGACATTCTGAACGAACAATGTGACAGAGTTCTTAAGGAAGCAAAATGTTGATTTACCGAAAACAAACTACTGCTAAATGAAGAGAAAACTGCCACTATAACGTTCCAATGCGGAAAAAACAACTCGATCAATCATGCCAAACTACTAGGTTGTTCATTGATGCTGACTTGAAGTGACATAAACACGGTCATAAATTGCATCAAAAACTGACAAAATTGGTCTATTTACTAGAAAACTATTACGGCAAGTGTCAAGAAATAAATTAAAGACTGCATACTTTGCACTAGTTCAATCGTTGCTTTCATATGGGATTATTCTGTGGTTTTGGACATTACTCAACACCAAGATATTCATTACGCAAAAAATATAATTCGTATTATAGCAGGGGCATCCGCAAGGGAACATTGCAAACCAATATTCCAAGATCTCATCTTAACCCTATCTGGTTTATATATTTTAGGATGCCTGGTTTATACGAAAAAGAATCCCAGCTACTTTCAAAGATACACACTCGTACAATACCCGCAACAATAAAAATTTAATTATTTCTAAAAACAGGTTTGAAAAAACTAGAAATTTTTGCAAAATATTTGTGACCATATTTTGTTGCATTTTTCATATTTTTATTATGTAACTATTGTAGTCAAATATTTTAATGTGTTGACATTGTCATATTTTTATTTTGTACCTATCTTTGCGATATATTTTTGACCATATTATGTTGCATCATATTTTAATGTGTTGTATTGTTCATATTTATTATATATCTATCTCTGTGAAATATTTAAATGTAATGACAAGGCTAAACATTTTTTGTATTTGTAATACGCTAAATAAATAAATTGAATTTTAAAAATTCACAAATTTTGATGTTGAAAACTCCAAATGTAAACCAAACACTTCTAAGTTAAATAAGTATGTAATATAACCAATAAGAAGAGAAGACTTAAAACTATTTTGCATTGAAGAACATATATTTAAATACAAATCATTTTAAATAATATTTCTACATCTCAAAATGTTTATCACGACATTTATTTACGGAAAATATAAATGAAATAATTTAAATCCTACATTAATTTTTACATAAACAAATTTAGAAATAGTAATATTTTCATTATTAATAAAAAAATCTATTTTTGGTTGTCTCGTTTTGGCTAAATATTTCATATCTAAATAAGTGGACCATAAAAAATTTGACATTGTTTCATAGTTAAATATCTCGTGAATACATTCTTTTATATAAGTATGTCAATGTACCTAGGTGACCATAACTTGTTTGAAATGCAATCAGAGATATACAGCCTAATTCACTAAAATAGTTGTTAACATAGTCGTTAGGTAACAACTGAGAATTAACAACGATTTTTAGCAACTCTTGTAACAACTTTCATTCAATTGGTATTCAATAAATACATAATTAACGACATTTTTAAAAATGGTCGTTCTGAACAATTGTTGTTAAATATATTTCTATAGCACTGAAGTTATTAACAAGTGAGTAAAAAGGCATGTCGATTCTCAATATTTGCACATATTTCTACTCTATTCAGAACCTAAAGTGACAGATTTTGATTCGTTTGACGTTTGAGTTTTTAATAATGAGTGATAAGAAAATTTGGGGTGCAAGATGTTCCGCAGAACAATATTCTCTAATGGTAGATTTGACGATAATTTTGGACTAATTAAATAACAAAGCAAGTTTTGCATTTCAGTTGTGATAACTGCTAGTTGGAAATTTTGCAAATGGTTGATTGACTTGAAAAATTGAAATTTTTCCTTGTAATCTCTTTATAAGACCCTTAGCTAGGCGTAGAAATTAAGTGTTGGGAGAATCTAATGAAGTTCTCCAGTTTAGTATACATGTTTATACAATTCGATGCGATCGATTTCGAAATTTCAAGAATCTTATCATCAGGAATGACGCATGAACATCGTCTAGAAGTTTTAGCAGTAAAAATAATAGAAACTTTACATTGTTGAAATGGCTGTTTAAATTTAAATATGTAAGATAAATGAAAATAAATGTAAACCCTTCATCTTGTAACATGAGACCATCGGGCATATACTGACTCAGTATGCTTGAAACATGAGACCATCCAATTCACGAATTAAACGACACTTGCTCAGTTTGAATAACTCTGTAAATACATTTTCCCGATGTCAGTATCGGGAATGGATTACTAACATCTCGCAGATTTCTGTGAAATAGTGAATTGGGATTTTGAACTTAGCAACTGACATTGAAATTAACAACTGAAAATAGTTGTTAATTTTCACAATTTTGCTTAGAGAATTAGGCCGATAATCATACATTATAATAATTTGAAAAACATTTTAATAAATTTTACTTTTCAGTGTTAAGCTGGATTCAAAGATTGCATAGCGAACATAGTATAGAATAACACGGAATACGAACATGTGGCAATGGAATGCATGTACCGATTTAGAATTCCATACACAGCATAACGCAGAGAATTGGTCATATTTTATTTCGAAATTATGTTTTGCTGTGCTCGGATACATCTATGGCGACTGCGCTGTTTGTGTTCACATGTTGCTGTTTGCTGTGTTTTGTTAAGAATCTCTGAATCGATTATGCGTTTTTATGTATCTTTATCCTATATTTACTATGCACTCTCTGAATCCAGCTTTTTAAAGCTTTTGTACAGTGTGTAATATAATTTTTTATTTACTTATATAAAGTTTCTCATTTACCTTGTTTTGGGCTAAACAAATAACTATGTCCTATAATTGGTACTAAAGTTGCTGCTTGAGGAAATTTATTTAATAATTTGGCGATGTTGCTTCTTGTTTGATACCAATAGCATGCACTTAAGAACACTACAAGAAATGCTAAACATATTTGGACTATCATTTTGATTTTGTTGCTATGATCATGATGTCTAAATTTACAATATTAATATTTCGTTTCCATATCTTAATATATAACTTTTCTTATCAATGTACATACACACTTGTCGCTAGAAAACGACTCTTTTTTAAGATACAAGATTAGTATAAAATTTAAATACCATAAGTATTTACTACAAAATATTATTTAAGAAATTCTGAAACTCAACTCTCATAACCTATTCAAAATATATTTCATTTACTCCAATATTGCCTATCGTAGCGGAATAATAAATAAATAAATAATTATCACGGCATATTACCCATTGCTGGATGTGCCAATATGCTTTGTACGCGGAATAATGAAATTGATAAAATGTATACTTATCGTGTATATTTGTTTTGTCATTGCAATTCAATGTTTTGAAAAGGGATATAGTAAGAAATACAGATATTCAATTGGATAATTTTTTAATTAAATTGTTTTCTGAATTATTTATCTAAGGCATTTTGTTTATCTTTAAAACATAAGCTACGGGATTTATAAAATAGGTTACGTTAAAAACTTATCTATAAAGTATATAGAAAAGATTTTAATGCAAACGTGTAAAAAATTTAATAATCTTTAATTTTTATAACATAAATCTTGAAAAAATATCATTTTTCTTCAAGCGTATTATAATATGCATATTATGCTACTCTACACACGCTGTAGAAGATATTCATTGTCTTACTAGTACAAAAATGTTGTTATTGTTGTACTAGTAAAAAAATGTTAGTTTCTTAGATCACCGCTGGCGGCGGCAGTAGCCGCAGCAACACATATCATATTGAAAATTGTTATTTGACAGTTGAATCGTTTGTGATTTGTAGTGTACACAGCCAGCTTTGACTAAAATTGCAAATTTTACAAATAAAAAAATTCCAAAATAATGTCAAAAAATTATTTGAAACACTTAAAGAAAAAATAGTATATGTCATTCGGAGTAGAACGCCCTTTTTGTGTTTTACCCAGCTTGCCAGGCCTCGGCTAGCGCCTCGGCTGCAATAGCTGGGTTCAACACAAAAAGACCGCTTTCTACTCCTAATAACATAATATACTATTAAATGTATTTTTCGAATAAAAACTATTTTGAGCTTCAAGTAAAGTGCCATTTCCGGTTACCTGATTTACACCAAAATATAATGGCTTCTTTCCATATTAGAATAAGGAAGAACTAGAAGGTTTAAAAATTTTCTGAATGATAATCATCCCTATTCTGTAACTCAAACGATAATAGTATTCGATCGATAATTATCTTTTACAAATACAAACAAATGTAGCATCTGCCAGTTTCATTTTTTATTCAGTGTCTACTGTTATTATTGGCTAGAATTTATTATCGATCGATAAAAGTTATCGATTGAGTTACAGAATAGGGCCGAATATTTGAGTTATAGTGGAGGATCCATACGCACACACACACATACACACACACATACACACACATACACACACATACGCACGTACATATAAAGAGACATCATCGTGAACATTTTAAAATTGGATCTACGGACCTTAAATCGTGGTCATTTACCAAAATCTCGATATGCGATTTTTAGCACGATCTCTATACCTCCCTTACTAAGGGTAGCGGGAGGTAAAAAACCAAGTCATAGTTTTGTCACGTCACATTTTTACCTTCCGCCACCTTTAGGAAAGGAAGGTATTGTCTGGTCAAAAAAATCGATGATGAGTTTTTAATCAATAAGCACGTTTTAGGGTCCCTAGAGTACGATTTTACAATTTTTACGATGATGTGTGTGTATATATATATATATATATATATATATATATATATATATATATATATATATATATGTGTGTGTGTGTGTGTGTGTGTGTGTGTGTGTGTGTGTGTGTGTGTGTGTAACAAAAATTTCGTCTCTAATAGGTACTACAAATTCAAAAATTCTAATTCTTTCGTATTCTTCTTCTTTACATCCATATTAAGAGCTGATTAGATTTTGGTTACAATTGGTCAACCGGAAGTACCCTCATTTGAAGATTTTAACAGTTTTTCTTGAAACTAAGTTAAATACCATTTTTTCACATTTAATTTTATTATATATATTAAAGAATATTTTATTCTCTATACGATTTGACTGTATTTTATACTTAATATTAAACGGATAGATAAAGAAATTAAATTTCATAAAGTAGCCATAGCTATGGGAACAGCTACTATATTAAGAAAATTTAGATTGAAAGATGTCATTGTCAAGTAAAATTGACATTGTTTGTCTTGTAATTTTACTGGAAATACAATACCTTTTGCTAGAAATTTTCTGTATGGAATTTGTATAAAATACATACAACTGCCGGAAGGTAATGCACAAGAAATAGAATCTTTTGCAAGGAACTATCTGTATGAAATTTGCACAAAATACATAGAACTGACGCACGGATCACCTCAACTAAAAAATTATATTACTTCAATAGAAAAAATCTGATGTGGCCAGCACATTACCTTCCTACAGTTATATGAGGCATTTACGAAAATTCTACCGGTGAACTGTTACCGGTAAACAATTGTTTATCAGGTTATAGCTACCGGAATCGATATTTTAAGAACGCAAGTGGTAAACAAGGGTAGATCCATAACCTATAAAAAATTAGAAAATTTGAAACAGGTTAGAAATTTAATGTAGTTAACAAACTGAGCAGAGTCCTACTTTGAACACATTTCCAATTAAAACGCGCGCGCTTCCCTTTGCATCACTACCCTTTTTTGAGATTAGATTCTTCATGAATGCGGTAGACGAATCTGGTAGATATTGTACAATTTTCGAACACCGTAACTTTTTACCACTCGTGTTTTCGAACACAGTCGGTAGATGCGGTATCTACCGGTAGAATTTTCGTAAATGAAATGCCTATGTATTTTCTAAATATCTTGTATCTACATTACCTTCCGACAGTTGTATGTATTTTATACAAATTCCATACAGACAGTTTCGATCAAAAAGATCCTATATTTTGAATAAAATTGTAACACAAATATACTACGAATATGTCAGTTGACACTGACATCTTTCAATCAGAATTTTCCTAATATAGTACCTGTTTCTAGCATAGCTAGCTAATTTATGAAATTTAATTTCTTTATAATTTTATAACTCTATATCCATTTAATATGAAGTATAAAATGCAATCAAATCGTATAGAGAATACAATGTTCTTTAATATTGATAATAACATTAAATGTAAAAAAATGATATTTAGCATCGTTTTTTCAAGAAAAACTGTTAAAATCTTCAAATGAGGGTACTTCCGGTTAACCAATTATAACCAAAATCTAATCAGCTCTTCATATGGATGCAACGAAGAGGAATACGAAAGAATTATAATTTTTGGAATTGTAGTATTAGAGTTATCGTAGACGAAAATTATGTTACACACACACACACACACACACACACACACACACACATACGCATACGCATACGCATACGCATACGCATACGCATACGCATACGCATACGCATACGCATACGCATACGCATACGCATACGCATACGCATACGCATACGCATACGCATACGCATACGCATACGCATACGCATACGCATACGCATACGCATACGCATACGCATACGCATACGCATACGCATACGCATACGCATACGCATACGCATACGCATACGCATACGCATACGCATACGCATACGCATACGCATACGCATACGCATACGCATACGCATACGCATACGCATACGCATACGCATACGCATACGCATACGCATACGCATACGCATACGCATACGCATACGCATACGCATACGCATACGCATACGCATACGCATACGCATACGCATACGCATACGCATACGCATACGCATACGCATACGCATACGCATACGCATACGCATACGCATACGCATACGCATACGCATACGCATACGCATACGCATACGCATACGCATACGCATACGCATACGCATACGCATACGCATACGCATACGCATACGCATACGCATACGCATACGCATACGCATACGCATACGCATACGCACACGCACACGCACACGCACACGCACACGCACACGCACACGCACACGCACACGCATACGCATACGCATACGCATACGCATACACATACACATACACATACACATACACATACACATACACATACACATACACATACACATACACATACACATACACATACACATACACATACACATACACATACACATACACATACACATACACATACACATACACATACACATACACATACACATACACATACACATACACATACACATACACATACACATACACATACACATACACATACACATACACATACACATACACATACACATACACATACACATACACATACACATACACATACACATACACATACACATACACATACACATACACATACACATACACATACACATACACATACACATACACATACACATACACATACACATACACATACACATACACATACACATACACATACACATACACATACATATACACATACACATACATACACACTGATACACGTACATGCACACAAACGCGCGCGCACACACACACACACACGCACGCACACACACACACACACACACACACGCACACACACACACACAGACAACATCGTAAAAATAGTAAAAACGTATTCTAGGGACCTTAAAACGTGCTTATTCATTAAAAACTCACCACCGAAATTTTTGACCAAAGACAATACCTTCGTTACCTACAGGTGACGGAAGGTAAAAATACCTAGTATAAAAAAAAATGTTTCATAAGATATGTTATCGCACTCAACCTTTGTAAAACTAGCTGCCAAGAGGCTCGATGTCCAAACCTATATTCGTGCATTAACAGATTACCTTATGAAACTTGTTTTTTTTTATCTCGCGATCACCCGACTATGATTGTACAAATGTTACGCGATCACCCGACTGTTAGATTTTATCTAAAATTACAATTTTTTCAATAAAAAGCTCAAATTATTAAAACTAATACTTTTGTGTAATATATTACATTGAACACATATAAAACAAACATATTTTTGATTATTTAATATTCAAAAGTACTTGCTCTTGCTGTACACTCCGTGCAATTTTTATTAAAGTACAAAAATATTTTAAAAATATCTATCTTGGTTACCCGACTTTTCTTTTAATGTGAATGCTACATCCTAACCACCTGCACCACCCCGAATAAGTTCATTATTACTTTGTGAATATGTTTATCGAGACATATCTTGAACTTTGATATCAAAACTCAAAAATAAAAATAGTTATAAGAAAAATTATAAAAATGTTAGATTTTATCTAACGTGTCGGGTGATCGGAGCTTAATATACTGTTATTTGATCTTTGAATCTGTCTTAAATTTAATACATTTAAACTTACAAACAATTTATTATTCGTATTTTTAACAATTTATCCGATAAGTATTACTAAATTTTTTGTTCGGTAGTAAAAGAGATAAATCTTATCGCAGTAATCTTATTTCATATATCACTACGTTAACTGCGATTGTAACCATACAAAAGCGAATTTCGCCATTTCATTCTTCAGGTGCGCAGAGTATATCATTTTTATTTGTGGACTGATTTTAACGAATCTTGTAGCATTTTAAATGTCCTTTTCTACTGGATTATTAGATTATAATAATATAGTACATATCTCGGGTGATATGTAACGCACACAATTAATTATTTATTATTTCTGTGCGATACATATAGCCGGGGATTTGTACAAACTTACATGAAATTGTTATAATAACGTGCGTTTTATTTCTTTTCATTGTCAGTCTAAACCTCGTGCAATGTAGATTATGAGAAGTTTTATCTGAAGTGGTTTTGACAAAAATATGGCCGTGGTGTCTGTCATTGTCCACACAGCTGCAAGCCACTTACAAGGATCGTTTGACAAGTCCGGTAAAATTCTAATCTAATTCTCAATCCCAAATCTAATATGATATTTGTGAAATATTATCTTTCAGTTGGTCACCTTAAACACAGACTCTGTCATTAAGTTTTGGCAGTCATTGAAATTAGACAACCTCTCGGAATTCTGCAATAATGGAAAAAAAGTGAATTTAGAGTGTTGATTAGATTTTATTTTTTACGTAAAAAACTATTACGCAGACGAAAACAAAACTTTATACATATTATGGGGACTCTTCGTTATTAATCAAAATGATACACAAGTGGTATACTGATTTTCCATGTGGCTGTACATAAGTAAAAGTGGTGCCGAACGTTTAGGACGCTCAAATGAGAAATGATTGATAAAATCCATGACATTGTATTAAAATACCGCAGATTGCAAGTGCGTTAAATAATTGAGATAATACGGATCTCAGATGAACGTTTAGCGGCTGGAGCCGTTACTTGAGTATAAATAGGGGTTGAATTGTATAACAATAAAATATAGGAACGAAATATAATTTAGACGTTTAGAAACAACTAACTAAAGAAACAGAGTACAATAAAGATGAATAATAACACTTTTTAAAAAAATTCGTTTTCTCTCCTGTTTTAAGACGTTATTTCTTCATTTGTGTTTTGGAGATGTTGGCTGGTTTTAGTCTGTCAATTGTTACATTCTCTAATTTATTCTTTATGTAAATAGTGAAATATTTATCATTTTTGCTGTGAATTTTGTATGGGCCTGTATAAGGATTCTGTAAAGGGGTTTTAATTGCATCTGTTCGTATGTATACATGTGTTGCAGTTTGTAAATCTGGATTTACATAAGTGTATTTATTTGAATTTTGTGTTTTTGATGGGACTGCTTTAACTTCGCTTAAATTTGTTTTTAATTTTCGCAGATATACTGGTAAATTTAAATAATTTAAAAAATTATTATTCAAAGTTTTATGTAATTCACCTGGTAAACGCACTTGCATTCCATACACTAGTTCGCATAGTGATGCACGACGAGGCGAGAATACTCTCGCATCTCGTCTCGTCTTGTTGCATTATGCGAGACGAGAACGAGAGCGAGATTGCAGTTTAAAATTCGAGGCGAGATCGATATAACAACTGCGAGAAGCGAGAAATCTCGCGAGATTCTCGCGAGAGTCTCGCAATAAAAAGTATTTGTAACTTTATAGCTTTGATTTATAAATTCAATGAAAAATGCACCGTACGAGGAGTAGTGTCAACCCTAATTCATGCATAGACGTATATGTAAAAATTATATGAATTCACTTTTTTTTTTAGTCTATCTAGAGTCGATTCGATTAGTATCGTTCCCAGAGCGAGGAAATGCAAATATAATGACAAAATCGGTTTTGCATCCAATAGAACTAGTTTTCTCTAATATTTTAACCCCTAATTTACCCCAGTTAAAATCACGGTTAATAAAACTATTGTCGCCCCTGAAAAGTAAAGGATGTATATTAAGCGTTGATGGGAGCCAACAGGGAGAGAAGCGGAATGATTGATTGCCGGCGGGTTACCAGTGTAGCGCTTTTTTATGACTTAATCTCACTTAAATAGTGGCATATATTTAATGAAAAAGTGTAGGTACTTTTAGTTACAAAAAAATAATACTTTAATGTTTAATTCGTTTTACTGATGACAGACAGAATGTGTTAACAGATGTTCGTATTGAAATAGTTTAGAAATCACAATTTGATGATAAATTGGATATTTTAGAGGTAAATTAAATTATTTACTAACTTATCACATTTTGTGGTGACCGTAAATGAATAAACATTATGTTTATATTGAAATAATTTGGTGACCAGAATTTAGTGTTTCGTCTCTTTATTATAGTTATACGCTTGCAAATACATGAAAGACGATGCTATTGGTGCGAAATTGTCTCTTGTAGTTAAACAGTTATGTAAATACGTAGTGCGTATTCGCTTATTTTTATAGCGAGACTCTCGTGCGAGAACGAGATGAAACCCAAAAAAATGTGCGAGAACGAGAGCGAGATCGAGATTACAGATCCGAAAATGGGACGAGATCGATATTTTATATTTCTCGTCTAGTCTCGTCTCGCGTGCATCACTAGTTCCGCACTACTGCAATTTATTGATTTTTTAAATGCTGTACGTATTCCCAATAAGACTAATGGTAAATAATCATACCAGTCGTTTGCATTGTTATAAGTTTTTAGTGATGTTTTAAGTTGCCTGTGAAATCTTTCAATAATTCCGTTTGTTTCTGGATGGTAAGCAGTAGAGCGGAGTCTGGTTGTGTTTAGAATACAAAGAAATTGTTCAAAAACTGAGGATTCAAATTGTTGCCCTCTGTCTTTAGTTATTACAGAAGGAGATCCAAATCTAGATACCCAACCCGAAATAAACGCTTCAGTAGTAGTTTCAACTTTACTGTTTGTTAGCGGTAATGCTTCAACCCAACGTGTAAATCTATCAATACAAGTTAAAATATAATTATATCCTTTAGAATGTGGTAACGGGCCAATTAGATCTAAGTGAATACTGTCAAATCTTTTCGAAGGAATTTGAAATTGTTTAAGAGGAGATTTATTATGTTTATGAATTTTACTTAATTGACACGCTTCACACGTTTCTGTCCGGATTTTAATATCTTTATTCATGCAAGGCCACAAAATTTTTGAAGTTATTAATTTTCTACTTGCCTTTATTCATGGATGAGATAAAGAATGTAATTTGTTAAAGATAAATTTTCTAAAAGTTATTGGTATATATGATCGTGGAGTAGGAGTGGAAACATCACATAAAAGTTTATTTTTAGTATTTGGAAGTTTAATTATTTTAAGTTTAATAAAAGAATTTTTTTAATTTAATAAATTTAATTCTGGGTCATTTTTTTTGTTCTTTAGCTATGGCTTCATAGTCAAAATTAAATTTGTTTAATATATTGAATTTATTTAAAATTGCATTTATTTGAACTCTTGATAAGGTATCAGCTGGCATATTTTGTTTTCAAGGATGTATCTTATGTCATTTGTGAACTGAGCTATAAAATCTAAATGGCGGATCTCTCGTGGTGAATAATTGTTCGAGTTTTTCTTTGATACAAAAGTAAGTGGTTTATGATCAGCTAAAATGTAAAAATTTTGTCCTTCTATAAAGTATCTAAATTTTTTAACTGCTAAATATATTGCTAATAAATCTCTGCTGTAGCTAATGTAGTTACCTTGGCTAAAGCGTCTTTAATGTTTTGAAATGCTAAAAGTGCTAATCATTTGGTTTAATAGATTTTGTATTTTTCGATTTATTATCTGTAAGTATGATTAAAGGTTTTAAAATGGTAGCACAATTTGATATGAAACGATGATAAAAATTGATTAATCCTAAAAATTCACGAAGTTGTGTTGAAGGAAATGGAAATTTTTTAATTGCTTCTATTTTTTTCTAAAAGTGGTGAAATTCCATATTTAGATATATGATGTCCTAAAAAATTAATTTCTGTTTTACCAAATTCGCATTACTCTTTATTAATGACAATTCCGTACTCTTTAAGTCTTATAAATATAATTTTTAAATAAATAATATGTACTTCAGGTGATTTACTAGCTATTAAAAGATCGCCTATGTACGCGTAACAAAATGAAAATCCACCAGTTACTTCATCAATAAATCTTTGAAATGTTTGTGCTGCGTTTCTTAACCCAAATGGCATTGATTTGTATTCAAAAAGGCCGAGAGGTGTTGCAATTGCTGTTTCTTTAATTGAAGTTTCTTTCATGGGAATTTGGTGATATGCTTTTACAAGATCTATTTTTGAGAAAATGAGGTGTTGCACGATTTTTTCTTCTTTGCTCTAATCAAAGGAATAAGAAAAAAATTTAGCCCCTATTTTTTATTTTTTTCGTATTATTCTTTATAGAGGTGGGCGCGGGCCGTGATTTTGTCGGGTCACGATGGGTCACGACGTGACCCGCGTGATCGTGAATATAATTTAAATTTTGCGTCGTGATTGGACATGAGCGTGAGGCACTAGAAAATTATCGTGCGTGATCAGTAGAGATTCACGGGCTTGGCTTGAAGCTTGAAAGCTTGGCTTGGCTTGGTTTGAAAAAGCTTGAAAAATCAAGCCAAGCCTGTCGTTCAAAAAAGCTTGACTTTTCAAGCCAAGCCAAGCTTCTGTTCCACCAAGCCCAAGCCAAACCAAGCCTAACATTTAAAAAAGCTTGAATTTTCAAGCCAAACCAAGCCTTCGACTGTCAAGTAGCTTGGTTGAAAACAAGCTTTTTCAAGCTTTTCTTAAGAAATGTTTTCGAGGCCGACAAAACCGTAATTTTATGGTGGTAACGTACTTTCTAATTGCTTCGGCACATTTTTGCGAACTTCTAAGAATTGGAGTTCCCAGTAGGACCAGCCTTCATTACCTGTCAGGCTAGTAAGCTTCAAAAATTTGTAAATAGGAAACTATACCCTTCATCATTCTTATTATGCAAAGACCACTTACTTTCTCCATCTGAACCAAGAAATCGCACATTGTAGTTCGCGCACACAATCAAGTATACAAAATAAATAAAATGTTGAAAAAGTTTTAAATACATAATGATAAATGATAATATAATTTTATTGTTTTATCCTTTACCTACATTAATATAAAATGTATGATGAAAAATGATAATACAAAATTTATTGTAAATGTCAATCATTACATATAGAACTATTTAATATTTTTTAAATACTTATTATTGTCAAGTTAAACGTATTTTGTATAAAAATTAATTAATTAAATACTTAAATTTTTAAGTATCTGGAATTAATTATAAGTTATGAGGTCTCGTGGCCACGTGCCTGAGTGTCAGGTCGCGAATCTGGGTAACCAGGTTCGTTCCCGACCGACGCCAAATATTTCTAATTTTAAATGGCACAAAATTAACCCCTGCGGTGCACTCTCCACACCAGCAATGAGTGACCGTGAGGTGACGCCTGGTAAGCGCCCGCACGGTGCAAATATTTCATTATTACCGATAAAGCAGATTGGCACACCCAGCAATGGGTAATAATCCGTGATGATATATTTATTTATTTTATTTAATTATAAGCTCAAAGCTTCAAGAAATTAGATTTATCAAACAAAAAAAATTATTAAATTTATCTGATTACATTTCACATAAACCTACACTCTATCTGTTTTAACTATAGAGTGGTGGGGAGATAGGTGTAGATTGGTCTTGTTGTTTGATTGGGTAATTGCAATAATAATTATTGCATTTTAAAGTTGCATTATATACAATGTTTTGTTATTCTGGTATTTCCGAATCATAGAGACGAGACAATTTCTGTTTGTGGATATGTATATTTATATTCAAATATTTTCAATGCTATTTTTAGCTCTACCCCTAATGTATCCCTAATAAACCGCTCTTGTCTGTGACAGGTATAATAGACAATATCAATGTACCGACAAAGAGAGCATTCTCTTTTAAATATTACCTTGATAATCACGGCTTATTACCCAGTTCTGGGGGTTCTTAATTTTCTTTTATCGTTGAGGGTATTTACTTTTGTGCTATTTGAATTTGGACATAATTATTGTAATTATATTTATGTATTTAACTTACATGATTCTGTACTCAAAAATCAGTAGAAATTTCATAAGAAGAGGCGAGTAAGTATTTATGTCACGAACAAACAAAATTTCGGGGAAATTTCCGTCTGTAGGATTTTATGATTTCCAGATGTATTTGAAGTAGGTATAAAAGAATAAAAGATCAGTCTCAGGTAATTTTCATCCCATTGTACATTCCAAAATATTTATGTATTTATTTGAACACTGTTCTTGCGTGTTTGGAGACTTGAGTTGTTTATTTATACAGGTGAATATGAACTATATAGTATGAGAAACTCTTACAGTTTGTTGGAAGGTCATTTCGAGTAAAAATAACATTATGAACTTAAGTCCTATTCATTTTAATTATTAAAATACAATAAAGTCTAACTAATGCATATGCCTACTTGAATGAATGCAGTCAACGAAAATAATAAAAGAAACATAAAAATTGAAGGGTAAATATTTAATAAAAAATAATAAATTTATGTTTATTGTATACTCTCAAAAATAAAATAAATGATTGAAATATACATTTCAATATTTTTATATTTTAATAATTACAAAGAAAAAAACACTTGGTGTAAGTTGCATAAATTTTATTTCATCGTTTTGTTTATCTTTGCGCATAAGAAGATATTTTTCAATTGTACCACAATAAATTTATGTAAAACAAAACGTGATTTATACATCGTTACGATACAATGAAACATCGACATAACATCTCAATATATTGATACATCAATATTCCAATACATCGATATATATCGGATTATCGATATTTCGATATATTTAATTTAATTCACATCGAATATTTATATTAAAATCTTGATACCGAACAGCTACTAAGGGTTTTCAAGACCCATATACCTACTGTGCGTATGAGCATTTATAAAGCTTGAAATAGCTTGAAAAAGCTTGAAAAAGCTTGATAAAGCTTGAAAATCAAGCCAAGCCTAAAATATTTAAAGCTTGAAGTTTTCAAGCCAAGCCAAGCTTTGTCTTCATCAAGCCCAAGCCAAGCCAAGCCTAACATTAAAAAAAGCTTGAAGTTTCAAGCCAAGCCAAGCTTTTTTATTTCAAGCCAAGTAGCTTGGCTTGGTGAATCCCTAGTGATCAGGCGTGATTGAAATTTAATCGGGCGTGAGTACAAGTTTTTTTCTATTTTTTATTTAAAAAATTGTTAATTTCCATCTTTTACTTTACATTCTTGTTATTATTATGTCCAAATATGTCATCAACAGTATTTTTTTGCATAAAAATAGTGTTATATACCCAAAATTGTATACACAGTTGCTCCGATTTCACTAAAGATATATAAATCTTTAAGCCCGTTTAACACGATCATAATTTTGTTAACATATTTGTTACCAAATTTATAATGATATTTGTGATAGAATAGAACAGCCGATTTGTCCATAAACATTCGTTTCCAAAGAAACCAATCTGTTATTACTTATTACCAATTTGTTAACAAATTTGATAACAACTTATGACTGTGTTAAACATGCTTAAATGTACATAGAAACAATTACGTGACACGAACGTGACCCGCCGGGCGTGATCGGGCGTGAGTGCCAAAATAAAATCGTGAGCGTGAGTGATCGTGAATCAAACATAAAAAGTCGTGCGTGATTGTTCGTGATTACATTTTTAGTTCCGTGAGCTTGCGTGATCGTGAACAAAAAGTTTACATTTGCCACCGACCGAATTTAAACGAGTGACAGTCATGACAGCTGGCAAGTACTACTGATTTTTGTATTTGGAAATAATCAAACATGGTTGTAAAAAAGTGTTTTGTGCAGTGTGCCCAAATAGAACTGATAATAGGGAAATATAAAACATAGTGCCTCAAAACGAAGAAAGAAGAATGAAATGGTTGTCGCAAGTAAAGATAAAAACATAAAATCAAAACTTCTTTGTTGTAAAGATCATTTTGATGTAAATATAAATAATTTTATAATTAAATAAAAACTATTGAATACATTTATTTTTTAGTTGGAAAATGATGCACTCAGGCTACGGTTTCTTATACCGACTAATCTTTGCACTATTGGACCATATGAGAGATTGATAAATCCAGGATAAAATATTACTAGACGGTATTGCTTAAGATCACTACTGACGACAATCCCAATCTCCAACTGAAGAGGATCTATTCTAAACCTTGTCTCGCTGGAATATGTTTTATATATGTTTTAATAATATAGTATTCTGTATGTTCCTGACACGAAATAAATCCAAAAGTCAAAATAGAAAATAAAATGTGTCATAAAGTGTCAGGTGTCAACTAAAATGGAAAAAAGAGAGAACGGGGGAAAATTACTCAGAAATACACAAAGCCAACATGTTGGAGATAAATAAATGTAAAAATAGTATATGGGATTAAATTTATAATGAATTTAATTAAATTAATGTTGACATGTGTCAAATTTATTTTACACAATAAAATATGTTTGCGATTCGAGAAGCATTAGAAATCTTAAACATATTTTTAAGTCACTTCCTTCTACAAAAATTAAAAATCAATTGTTTTATACAGTGCTATACATATTAGAAATGGTTTAAAATTTTTATAACATATTTTCAAATAGCAAACTGCATTTAAATCGTTTAAAAATTAAATAAAACATATTTTTAAATACATTTTAGAACTCGAAACATAATTTTAAATGCTCATTTAAAAATATGTTTTAATTTCAAATATGTTTCGAATTAGAAATATGGTTACAAACTTACTGATACATATTTTTAATTCTCTGTCTCTTTCTATTTCTCCCATATAACGCTATGAGTACGAGAGAGACAGAGAATTAAAAATATCACAAACAAATTTTTAATTCAAATAAAACTGAGTATGCATTGTGAATTAAAAATATGTTTTTAAAAAGATAAATCACGAGCACACTAACCATATTTTCAAATACATATTGAAAATTCAACCTTATTTTTAATTGTTCGCGGGTTTATATTTGATTTACAAATATGCTTGAGAACATTTTAAATAAATTAAATGAATCACAATGAAATTTTTATTTATTTAAAAATATGTTTGTGATATATTTAAAACGTGAAAAATATAAGAAACATATTAAAATATAAATATTTAAAAATATGGTTCGACGTCCTATTAACAATTAGAAATATGAATATCATGATGAATAAAAAGTCAAACGGCGTTCCATATTTCTAACAGTTTCACTAATAAAATGTATGCGAGCAAATACAAGTTCAGACGTGTCTGCCAACAATTATGTGTCTGCTAAAAGTGTATGTTTTGGGTCTGTGATAGCTCACGCTGTGTCTGCAAAACGTGTGGAGCAAATTTTTATCACAAAGCCAGTGCAGACACCGGTGTCTGTTTTATGGAACAATACGGATATGGTAATATAATATAATATAATAAAATATCAAAATTTTCCTTGGCGCTTAACATTTTAATCATTGCATAATTGTAAACATTGTAAAATAATATTTTATAATGAAAATCATATAAAAATGCATAGTATAATTTGATAGCTTTCATTAAGTATTTATTATATACAGACACTTAGATTTACCTGCATAGAATTTCATTTATTTTCTCTAGGAATAAATTTAACTCTTATAGGTTCTCTGACTCTTAAAACTAAATCTACAATAAACGTTAAATTTCCTAAAGAATCTACTGGCTCTAAAGTAAAGTTTCGTAGAATGGACGACATAATACTTTTCATTTCCAACATTGCATATTTCTGACCTAGAACAAATTTATTTATTAGGTACCTATCTCTTACTTATATCGTCTATACTACTAGACAGACGTGTACAATGTATGTATGTAGGTAAATACCGTATGGAAACTAGATTAGACCTTTTTTTAGTAATTAAATTGGAGCGAAAATTTTTCTCAAAACTTTTGTTAGGTAGGTACATATGTTATATTAAAAATTATTCTAACAGATCCTAATTAACTACACATGTCTAATTTCTTTTACATATTATAAATTATTTTAATAGGCTAAACAGAATAGGGTGGTTTCGCATATTTTAAAGTAGTTTTTGTATAAACTGTCGCTTTTTTGAGACCGAGGCTAGAGATTATTGAGGTTCAACTAGAAAATATGCACAGCATTTTTTACAATCAGATTACCAATTCTATTGTTATATATATATATAATTAATATTTTTTTGATTTTCCTTTAAAAAAATCATGAATTATGTTTACTAAATTTACTTTCCTAATGATCGGTTTTATAAACGACAAATAAATTTACTGCTAATATAAGTAGAATTTATTCCTTCAAATGACAACCGAACTTTTAATATGCCTTAAAATTAATAAAACTGATTCGTCAAGTTAAGTAAATTTAATGGAGTAAATTTATTCTGCATCTTATAAAACCGGGGGTAAGTTAATTTTTAATGAAACATTGTTTAAAATGATAGTGCACGTTTTGTTTTCTCAATATGCTAGAGTGACCCTCATATAATGTTTCATTAAATCAAAAATACTGATATATTTTTATAAGCATAAAATTTGGAATTATAATTACATAATTTAAAGGCATTAATATCTTACCGATGCAATTTCGTGGTCCTGCACTAAAAGGAATATAACAATAAGGACTCCTTCCTCTAATATTTTCAGGTAGGAAGCGATCAGGATCAAAATTTTCAGGATTTGGAAAATATTTTGAATCGCGATGAATTTGGAATATGTGGACTACTATGTCACAACCAGCTGGAGCTACATGCTTCGCTGAAATATAAGTAAAAAAATATTTAAAATGATCATTTAACTGTTTATAATATGTATTACTTAATTGAAGATTTGATTCTAATTTTCTTGCGATGTATGGTGCACTGGGATATAATCTTAAACACTCCTTTAGGCACATTTCTAAATATTTCATATTCTGCAGATCCTCGTAATTTGCATTTCGTTTGGAATCTCCAAATATTTCATCCAATTCGGCAAATATCTTTTCCTGAAAAAAAAATGAAATAGATTTTAATCACTCAACGTTTGTATTTGTCGTTTGTATGCAACTATTCTTATTTTAGTATATTTCGGGTTGCATAACATTATCTAATAATTTAATTTTATATCTTAATAACTATTAGTTTAAAGTTTTGTTAAGTAAGTTGTACTTTTCTATCAATGAGGTCATAATAGTCAATAAAAACTATAAAACAAAACATAATTGTAAGCAAATAATAACGAAGGGACTACAAAACCTTTGCGCAAATAACACCAATAACAAAAACTTATGATTTTAATTTTTGCAACAGAAAAATGAAAAGTTTGTGTTCAGATACAATTTTTTCAAGCGAAAAATTTAAAAAAATTGTTTCCGTGTAAATAAATAATGTGAGATATACTGGATATTTTAAAACTTGTAAGTTATTCACCAAACCTTAACGGGTAATATAATTTGATATACTGATTCTATTACAAAAAGGATTTTTTCTAAATTTGTATAAATAAGTGCTGTTTATTTTAATATTTTTGTACCACTAGACTCTCATATTTATACCGATTTTTATCACTTGAGTTTCACGTCACTGATTTCTGAACCGGAAAATAACAATTATTTATTTCTCTGTCTTACTCACGGTCCTACATTATAATATAATATAAAAATTAAAAGTGACATTTTATTTTGTAAAAAGGGGGTTTGAAAATGAGACGAATTCTACCTCCAACATATATGAGATGTTCACAGCTATTGTAAAGAATTATTTATTTCTAAAAATTATAAATATAAACAAAGCAAAACGTCTTTACTCTACCACGTATGTCATATGACGAAAACTTTGTTTTCCTACGTACACGAACATTTTGTGTGCGCTGATGCTGTCATCTACATTTAAGTTTTTTCGCGGATAAATACAGCTTAGAAAATGAAGACCCTTGCGATTTTTTCAGTTTTTAGACTTTTCCTCCTGGAGATTGTAATAGTTGTTCAAACATTATGAAAATTGGTATGCGTATGTAATTTTGCTCGTAGAATCTAATGGTGATATCGCAACGGGCGATTTTTTCATATTTTAGACTTTTCGTGCATAGATGTTACTTTCAGGTAGCACCCATAAACATTTTTTTTAATCGTGCGTAGATGCTACTTTAAGGCAGCCTCTATAAACCCCTAAAAAAATTGTAATCGTGCATAGATGCTACTTTCATTTAGCATCTATGTACCCCTAAAAAAAAAATTAATCGTGAATAGATGCTACTTTCAGTTAGCATCTATGCACCTTTAAAAATTTTTTTTAATCGCGCATAGATGCTAATTTTAGGTAGCATATATGCACCCCTAAAAAAATTTTAATCGTGCATAAATGATACTTTCAGGTAGCATCTACGCACTCAAAAAAAATTTTAATCGTGCATAGATGCTACTTTCAGGTAGCATCTATGCATCTCTAAAAAAATTTTTAATTGTGCATAGATGCTACTTTTAGGTAGTATCTATGCACCTCTAAAAAATTTAATCGTGCATAGATGCTACTTTCAGGTAGCATTTATGCGCCCCTAAAAATTTTTAATAGTGCATAGATGCTACTTTTAGGTAGTATCTATGCACCTCTAAAAAATTTAATCGTGCATAGATGCTACTTTCAGGTAGCATTTATGCGCCCCTAAAAATTTTTAATAGTGCATAGATGCTACTTTCAGGTAGCATCTACGCACCCCTTAAAAAATGTTAATCGTGCATAGATGCTACATTTAGGTAGCATCTGTGCACCCCAAAAATATTTTTAATATTGCATAGATGCTACTTTCAGGTAGCATCTATGTACCCCAAAAAAATTTAATCGTGCATAGATGCTACTTTTAGGTAGCATCTATGCATCCCAAAAAAAAATTAATCGTGCATAGATGCTACTTTCATGTAGCTTGTATGCACCCCTAAAAAAATGTTAGTCGTCCATAGATGCTACTTTCAGGTAGCATATATGCACCCCCAAAAAAATGTTAATCGTGCATAGATGCTACTTTCAGGTAGCATCTATGCACCCCAAAAAAAATTTAATCGTAGGTAGAATGTAATGGTGATATCGCTAGGGTGTATAAATGACCGTTTTTGAGAAATGGCCCAAAAATGGAAAACTGAAAAAATCGCAAGGGCGGGTAAGCCATGTGCTGTCATAGAGTAGTCATAGATAGTTTTCAGTCGTCTTTAAGTAGTGGCGAGACAACGGAATAGAATTATATGCTGTAAAGGTATAAAATAATGTGTAGGGAGTCTGAGCTGTATTTCTTGGCGAGGCGTTTAAAGCATAATTGAAAAGGACGCTGCACGGAAACTTATCCTATTGGCGACTCGGCATACAGAGAGGCAAATTCAAATTGTTATTTGACAGTTGTATCGTTTTTGTTTTGTAGTGATCACAGCCAGCTTTGGCTGAAACTGCAAACACTACAATTAAAAAATTCTAAAAAAATGTCAAAAAAATCTTTGAACACTTGAAGAAAAAATAGTATATGTCATTCGGAGTAGTACGCCCTTTTTGTGTTTTACCCAGCTTGCCTAGCCTCGGCTGGCGCCTCGGCCGCAATAGCTGGGTTCAACACAAAAAGACCGGTTTCTACTCCTAATAACATAATATACTATTTTGTGGTTAAAGTAAACGGGTAGAGAATGAAAATTGCACATATTTAGGTTAACGTTATATCATTGTACGCAAAACTGTTTGAGATCTGCTTGTAATCACGTTTTCATCACTACGATCACTACCAATACCATCTGATTTCTGATTCATACGAACATAAAACAACGTGAAGCTCAAGTGATCGTAATCGAATACCTAGTGGTAACAGTTAAGGCGTGAACATAGGGACTTAACATAGGATTTTAGTATTATAAAATTTCCTGCTCTCTTTTTCAGTTTAAGGCAAAAACTGTAGATGCAACATTCTTAGTTTTAACGGACAATTAAGTTAACATACAGTTTAACAAGAGTTGAAAATATCGGGCCTGTTACATTAATATTTCTTCATTTTAATGCCAGGGCAAGTAAAAATATCTAAGTGATTATTTACCTGTACATCCTTGTGGTGAGCCAGGGTTAATAAAGAAAACAATATAGCAGTTGTAATAGTATCATGACCCTATAATAAAAAAATAAAAGTCGGTCGTATTGCGTTGTCAGTTGTATATTTATCTTACATATTACCTCGAAAACGAAGGTATCAACTTCTTCTTGGATTCCCACAACATCTATATCTCTCATATGTTTTGCGTATAGAAGAAGATCTAACATAGCTAATCGTTTCTTTGGTTTGTTATTAATTGATTCTACATCGATAACATCTTCAACTTGAAAAGTCTCTTCTCTTTTTCTTATTATTTCGGAAGTAAATTCACGCAGATTATTCACTACCTTACTCTCTTTCCATGAAATTGGTGTTAAATCATAAATAATATCAGGATGCAACATTGGTAAACATAATCTTATAAGAATCAACTTGGATATTCTGGAATCTAATTTATTGAAGTATAGTTTTAAAATTTAATTCATTACATTCTTACTCATGAAGACTTTCTTGATATTTTTGTAATGAAGGACTGTTTTCATTTATCTTTATTCCCATTGATGTTTCTAATAATAGATCAAATGTAATCTGATGTAAAATGTACAAAACAAATTACTTACCACATATATTTGCCAAAGTCGTTTTTGTAATTATCGGATTGATTGTTATTTCTCCTTTCCCTTCCTTACTTTTTTCCTTTAATGTTTCAATTAAATGTTCACAATGTTCTCCGAATACGTCAACAAATATTTGTAGAATATTATAGTGAAATGCAGGCGTTAACATTTTTCGCCTATGATGCCATTTCTTTCCTGTAATAAAGTATTTGCAATCAATATTTGTAAATTTTTATCTCAGCATTTTTTTTTCTTAATTGAGGATTGTCGTTTCAACCATGTTTAATTGCGTTCCGTAGTGATTGTGTAATTAATATCATTCAATAAATAAATACCTACAATGATCAAGTGTAGTAACGTGACGTAAAGTGAAAAATGAAATTTAATTTGTAGAAATGAGCCTAATGTATCAACGAGAAATTTCCTATGAAAAGTGAATTGATTATATCGTGAAAATATTAAAAACCTGATCGCCGTAATATTTAGCAAATAACAAAAGGTAGGATAGGATTCACGAAGAACTGGTAGAACGTACACATTAGCGGATCAAGATGATCAACATTCCACTACATAATATATAAACTTAACAAATTTGATTTCGTGCCATTAATTTGTACAGACCTTTCCAGGATTTGTTTGCGACTTGGGATATATGTACCTAACAGTTGACGAGCTCGAAGACACAGCATATCTTCCGATGGGGAAATTATACATAACATAATCTAACCTAACGCACAAAATTTGCAACCTTTTATTTGTTTTCTAAATTTACTTTAAAAACTAATAAAACGCTCCGAGTTTTGTGGACAGCATACCGCAGGTCCGAAATCCTACGATACACAATTCCGTTAGACATAAAACGAAGAGAGAGTCGACCACGCTGCGTTTTATATCGGCGCCAAAAGTGAAGCCCATATTATCCAACTAAAATTTATAGACAAATGACCATAGATCTTTTCAATTTAACGGCTATCTTTCTATCGCTGCAGATAGTAAGTAAAATGGCGCCAACATCTGCCAGTTTGTCTGTCAAACGAAACGTCAAAATTATTGCAGTCATTGCATCGTTCGACATCTTAGCTTCAATAAAAGAAGCTTTTGTAATATCTTTTGACAAGTTTTTAATTTTTTATTATATTTTACGTCTAAATTTTTTAGAAACAAACGCCATGATTGTCATGACAAGCGCGTATCCATAACTCCCGCCAATTGTTCTTACTATGCGCAGATCTCCATTGCGCAAAATATCTTCTATAGGCCAACGCGCACTTCAGCGACCGAAGCGAAGCGAAGAGAAGTTTTTTCATTCAATGTATTCTTATGTGTATACGCGCACTTTGGAGCAGCGAAGAGCAGAGCAACGAGGCGACTATTCACATAAGAATACATTAAATGAAAAAACTTCTCTTCGCTTCGCTTCGCGTCGCTCAAGTGCGTGGCAGCCTTATCACTTTAAATTGAAAAGGTCTATTATTGAATTTAAAATTAATAATATAATTATGAAGATTAGAGTTTTCAAAATATAACTAGGTAAAATAACATAACCCAACGCTCATAAAATTGGTGTCTTGTTCTAACCATGGTAAGAAAAGGAATTGTTTAATTGAGCTCCGTAGTTATTGTGTAATTTCATTATATTAATAATAATAAGATAGTGAAGTATAGTGAGATGAAGTGAAGTATAGTGATGTGAAATAAAAATGTGTAATAATAAATAAAAATATATCAAAGCATTATTAAGGACCTGCCGAAGATAAGGAATTTAGATGAAGATTCTAGCAAATGACAAGACAGGATAGGATTCATTTCCAGAAGGTAAATTAAAATTGGTTAATAGAATAAAAGAACACTTAACATAAGATGATTGAATGACCGGCATTAAATTCAACTAAATACCTGATCATTAAAGACAACATTAAATTTAATATTGTAGGTACATTTTATCTAAATTTCTTTTAAGGATTTTTACTATTTCGGATATCAATTTTCTTTTTAGGTTTACTCTCTAATTGTAACAACATCAATAATATGGAAACAAATCAGCAATAATGCAAAGCTAGAAGAGTACACCAAAAATGAAAAAAATGAATAGCAACAATTCTGAAATAAAATTGGGAACCATGTTTGAGGTAGATGTCAAAGGACAGCTTTCGAATTAAGAAGGACATCCGGGATATGGAATTCAAATAGATATCTTCACAGAATTCAAATACATTTTCATTAAAAAAATTAGAGAGTCTACTGGCCATTAGAGAATTTATATATATATATATATACGTACGCACGCTCACACACGCACACACACACACACATACATACACACACGCAGGCGCACGCACACGCACACACACACACACAAACACACACACACACACACACACACACACACACACACACACACACACACATATATATATATATATATATATATATATATATATATATATATATATATATATGTGTGTGTGTGTGTGTTTGTGTGTGTGTACGTGTGCGTGTGCGGTGCGCCTGCGTATGTGTGTGTGAGAGTGTGTGTGCGTGTGTGAGCGTGCGCACGTGCGCAGAAAACCTCTGGCTTGGTACGCCTGGCTTATCCACGATTCAGTATTAGACACGAACGACACTGGCGTACCACGTGAACAAGCTAAGTCGTTGCTATGACGACCAAGGGCAATGACAAAAATTGGTTTCTGCGCTGATGACGTAAATGGCTTTTTCTTAGCTGACGGGCACTCTACGGGAGAGACGGCTCGGCCAGTGTCAAGTCAAGTCAATTACATAATCTATCGCTTATAAACTCCGGGCTAGGCATTATAATGCTGATATATTTTCCCAGTGTAAGCCGAATTTTGTCGAGAGCACCCAAATAATTTAGACTTAACAGGATATGTATGCATTGCAACTTGCGTGTTATGTGTCATATACAGACGTGCGAATACGATGTACCTACTCCGGGCAGGAACTAGGAAATTTCTGTCAAAAGTTCATTAAAAAAAGTGTGTATTCTTTGATATGAACTGCTTCATACAATTTTTTATTGTATAATTGCTATACTTACTCGGAAACAAATAAAGAAGAAAAGAAGAGAGAGTAAAGAGTAAAAGTAGTAAGCAGCCAAATACAAATATAGTGATTTGTTTTATTTACCTTTACTTATTAAAAGACCAGTTCGGAGCCATCGATCAAAAGGCAAATATATAATTCCTTTGTTTATCTCTTTCAGATTAGATAAAACTATCTAAATAAAATATTTTTATTATTTAACATTCCATAAAAAAAATAAAGTTACCTCTGCATCATCGGCTGTAACAACATTTACAAAACTTTGCATTCCATTCCACATAACATAAGATTCAGTAAATTTTTGATTCAGGTTTCTAAATTGTTGATATAATACATCTGAAAAATATAAACTGTTTTATATTTTATAAACATAAATTAACATAATAAACAATATATTTTAGATGCTAAAACATGAATCGCCTAAATTTGTAAGTAACCTTTATCAGAATGAGATTTATTTTCATTACAAGTGATTGTAATTAAATATCAAAAAAAAAATGCGTTGATAACTACAGATGCAATTTAAATGTCAAATGTCATTCTCTTATTAAAAAACCAGCTCGGAGCCATCGATCAAAAGGCAAATGATGTTGACGAAAACTCCAAATGTAAACCAATCATAGCTCTAAATTAAATAAGTGCATAACCAATAAGATGACAAGTAATTAAAACTCTTTTGCATTGAATAATTAAAATAAAAATCATTTTAAATAATATTTCTACACCTCACAATATTTATCACGAAATTCATTTACGGAAATTATGAATGAAAAAAAATAAATCTCACATTAATTTTTACATAAACATGTTCAAAAATAATAAGATTTGCATTATCATAAAAAAGTCAATTTTTTAACTACCCCGTTTTAGCTAACATATTTCATAACTAAGGAGACATGTGAACTTGGTACTTTCATGTAGGAATTAAGAAAAACACTATTATGTCATGCCCAGTTTTGTCCAACTTTTATTTTTTGCGCATACCCCTCCCCTTATTTCAATTTGGTCATCCCTTTTTTTATAAAACCGATAGAATCCGTCATAATTGCAGGATTAAGTATCTACCTATCTTAACCTACGTTGTAGAACAAATTCTGGGCATTTTTAGTGTATTCAAGTTTTGCCCAACCACATGTTTATTTTTAAACAGCATCACATTGTTAAGAAATGCAGGATTTTGTCGTATTCGCAAATGGGGGTGCCACACCATAGAAACTCGACTTTTGACTCATGGGTTATGGAAGGCTGGGCAAAAAATAAGAGTTGGACAAAACTGGGCATAACTTTGGCAAAATTATCAAATAGTTTTTTTATTTACTTCCTACATTATTATGCCAATGTGCTTAGGATAGCTTGTTTTAAATTCAGTCAGATATATAAATCAGACATTATTATAATTTGAAAGACATTTTAATAAATATCACTTTTCAGTGTTACTCGATTTGTTAAATTGTTGTACAGCGTGTAATATAATTTTTTTATTTATATAAAGTTTCTCATTTACCTTGTTTTGGGCTTAACAAATAACTATGTCCAATAATTGGTACTAAAGTTGCTGCTTGAGGAAACTTATTTAATAATTTGGCAATGTTGCTCCTTGTTTGATACCAATAACATGCACTTAAGAACACCACAAAAAATGCTAAAAATATTTGTACTATCATGTTGATTTTGTTGTTATGATTATGATGTCTAGACTTACAAAATTAATATCTCGTTTCTAGATGGCAATATATAACAATTTTTCTTATCAATGTACACTGACCGCCAGAAAACGAACATTTTTTAAGATAAAATATTAGTATAAAATTTATATATGAGTGTACTACAAAATATAACTTAAGAGTTCCTGAAACTGACATCTTATACCCTAAAATATAATTAATTTACTCCAATATTGTCTACCGTAACGAAACAATGAAATTGTTCAAATGTATACTTACCGTATATATTAATTTTACTTTTTCATTCACTTGTGTTTTTTTTTTTCATTTTATTGCGTTCGAAATATCGCTAAGCGCAGTAACTGTGGCTTCAAATTACTTGATTGAAAATAAATATCTAGAAACCTAAAACTATCTGTTAATAATGCAACTTAATCTTTTGTATACCTTATTAAAATTAATTCATAATTATACAAAATAAGGGTGAGATAACAACAATTGTATATATATCCGCCTGCTGGCATCTACGCTAAGCTTTGCTCTAAGGGTCTCATTATTGGAAATCTGTCAAACAGCATTAATTCTTTACAAACCGACGCAACCTTTCGGTGAAGAACTTACAAAATATTACATTTTTTTCTAAAATTAATAGGTAAAAAGATTTTGCCAAATCAAAATTTTAACATTGAATTTTCTGTTCTGAAAAAAGTAGACTCCCGGTATACCTAGCTTTTTTGAAAAAAATATTTTATGGTAATGGCAAATGTTAAATTTAGTATTCACTGTACATAAATAAACAGCATTCATAGGGTAAGTTAGGACTTGTCCGGTTTTTTAACAAAAATATGAATGTCCGGCCGGCTTTTATTTACGTCCGGCTTTTTCACGAAATAATGAAAAGAATCATTTTCACCTCACAGTACTAGAACACAACTTTTTTTCGCACTCGCACGTGCTGAATTTGTCGCACGCATTTATTTTTGTTAATTAAAATTGATCTTAGATAAGTGAAAAATATCGCATCATATTTAAAATATAAATGGAATAATATTTGAGATCAATTTCAAATTTAATATATATATATATATATATATATATATATATATGTATGTATATATATATATATATATATATATATATATATATATATATATATATATGTATATATATATATATATATATATATATATATATTAAATTTGAAATTGATCTCAAATATATATATATATATATATATATATATATATATATATATATATATATATATATATATAATATATAGAAATAATTGTTGTTAAGCTAAAATAAGTATTAATTTTTATTTCTTTTCAAGTGTTTAATAAAATATATGTTTGTTTTTTGCTATTATTATTTTGTCATCCTTTTCTACTAAAAATCGTACTTTTTTGTCTGTTGTGTCCTCCTTTCGTGATCTAAGATCTGGTCACCCTAGGTAAGTACCTTGACGTAACAAGATATATTGGGTGTTTATTCTTGGAACACCCAGTATGTATGTAAATATATATAACGACTTATAAAAATAAATATATCTGTTCACTCAGTGCAAAAAATATTTGTTTACACTTAACATTTTAATGACAGTGATAAGAAAATAGTGTTAAATTTTTATTGTATAATAATATTAATAGATATTATCAAAATTAGATATCATTTAAAAACTTTATACAAAAAGATTTGCTGCACGTGTAGTCGTCAATAAAGCGGGAATATCGTTAAAACTTCTAAACCCACTAAAACAGATCCGATTTTAATGATTAATTTTTTTAAATGTTTGTTATATTGAATTATTCAAAATCAGAAACATTTCGGCTAGGTCGCTCAATTATTTATACAGGATGTCCGGATTTAAAAAGCCATCATTGGGCAGTTATATGAGACATGTGGTGCGCTTTTGGGAGGCCATCTTAGATCTGCTTTTGTTTTGCCAAATATTCCCGTAGGTTACTTGATAATAAGGGAGTACTGAAATTGGTCGTTTTTTTTTCATTTTAAAATTATTTCTAAACTATCAGTAATCGAGAAAAGTGTTTGAAATAGAAAAGTTAGATAATTCAGTAACGTACGAAAATAATTTTTCTGTCGGCAAATTTTCGAGATATAACACAAAATTATTTTTTTTAAATGGAAGTCATATTTGATTATTACTTTAGGAAAATTTTTATTTTTTATTTCTTTCGATTGGTATAATGGTTATTGTATTTTTAATATGTTTCACCCATCAAACCTTAAATTTTTCTTAAATTTTTTTGTACTATTGTATTACGAAGTAATATAAAATATAGTATGTACTTTCTATCTTTATGTACAACTATAGGCCTACCCTTTCTGGTATCGAAAAATCCTAATAAAAAAAAAATATTTTTTCTTTCATAATATGGTAAAGTTTGCTCTAATATAGTCGAGTCAATGAAGCGGACATAAACATTAAATCTTCTAAACCCTCAAATACAGATACGATTCTGATTAATTTTTTATAAATGTTTGTTATTTTCAATTATTCAGAATCAGAAACATTTCAATGGGGCGCTCAATTATTTATACAGATGTCCGGTTTTCGAAAGCCACCATTGGGATCTCGGGAAGAGGTACGACTTCAGTTATATAGGACCCAGATCTGAGTATTGGGATTTTCCGATATCAGAAAGGGTAGACCTATAGTTGTACATAAAGATAGAAAGTTCGAGTACATACTGTAAAAACATTTTATTCCGTTATATTTTATATTACATAGCAATACAATATTACAAAAAAATATTGAGAAAATTTTTAAGTTTGATGAGTGAAACATATTTAAAATACAGTAGCCTTTATACCAATCGAAAGAAATAAAAAATAAGTATTTTCTTAAAGAAATAATCAAATATAGCTTCCAATTAACAAAATGTGTTATATCTCGAAAATTTGCCGACAGAAGAAATATTTTCCTACGTCACTGAATAGACAATGAAATTATTGAACTTTTGTATTTAAAACATTTTTCTCGATTACTGATAGTTTATAAATAATTTCGAAATGAAATGGAGGTACTAATCCAATATAATCAGGAATTTTAGCAAACCTATGTCCAGGATTCTGATTTTGCAAATGCTTGTGATTTAAATAACAGTTTACCACATTTCTCCAATCTATTTGGTATTTAGGAGCATTTGCAGCAACAACATAATTTTTAATGGCATCGTTTATGTTCAATACATCAGCACCTGTAACTAGATTCCTAGTACGATCTATTAATTTTGTATTGAAATCATGATTGTTTTTCGGCGGATTTAATTTGACTTTGTTAGCTTTAATTCTTGATCCATAAGCTCCAGGATTTTTAATATATAAAATAGTTTCATCGAAATAATTTTGTTCATTGTATCTACTTGAAGATGTAGAGTTTCTGTTTGAAGTGTATTTTACTTTACTGGCAGTATTTCCAAATAATAGCTCAGTATTTTGAAGATTCAAGTCATTTTGAATAACTTGAGCAATGTATTCTAATTCATCTTATTCTTGTTTTAATTTTTCGTTGTTGTATTTTAGTGCAGAACTTTCGACTTCTCCAGCGTTGTGAATGACGATTTTGTTGTCTTGGGTTGTTTGTGGAAAAACAACAACAATTTGATGAGGTTGTTGTTTCATGATTATTTTTGTTGTAAAGATTGTGATAGTTGAATAATTCCATTATTTGGTTGAAGTTGTTTTTTTACCTCTAATAAATATTGGCCGTCGTTGTTTATGTTTTGTTGTACTGTTTGTGATTGTTGACTAATCCCATTGTTTATTTGAATTGTGTTAACGTCATGTTTAGAAATGTATACAACTTTATTTTGTTTTTGTTCTTGATTAGTTTGAGATTTTATCTTCAACTTGTTGTGGAACTTCAACGTTTTTCTTTAAGTCTAGATTAATATTTTCTTATTTATTTTGAGTTTGCGATTCCAAGTTGACATTTTTATTTTGTTCTTTTCTAATTTGTATATTATTTGCAATGTTTTGAATATTTTGAGTAGGAGATAAATTAAACCTAACTTGGTGTATCTAAAGAGAGTTATCTAATCCATCACATAAAGGTATAAGAAATTGAGTTTGTTGAAGATTAGATTCTTAGATAAAAAATTGTGGTTGAGGCAATGATTCAACTTGAGGTTGAATCAAATACTGATCTTGAAGCACATTGAAAGATTGGAATATATATTGTAATGGAATCGCGTTTTGAAGAAAGAAATGGTTTCCTGTATAGGATAATGAACCTTAGGCAGTTTTAGGTTGTACATTCGGTACTGGTGAAGTTTGTATGATAGTTACTGGACGTGTAGATGGACTTGCAGCTTGCAGCATGCTTATCCGGCGGTGAAGCGGTAGATTGTGTTTGACTTGGAGCTGGTACTACATTTTGGAGTATTTGATTTTTCCCTGAGAGTTGAGCTTGCAAAGATAAAATAAATGATTAAAGAAAAATATTTATTACTATTTATATTATAATAGATTTTTTTACAATATACACATTGTGACGATGGTCACTAGATTTGGATTTAATTTTCGTGTTTAGCATTGTAGTCTTGTGATTGACAAGTTAGTTTTTTTTTTTTTGCTAAAGTTAATAAATTCAAATCAAGGTTCAAATCCCACCAGTAAAAAATGTTGTTTACATTTTTATTATTTTGTATTGGTTCAAATTACGCATACAGTGTAATTGTTTGGTTATATTGAATGTCGTTTGTTGTAAAATGATTTGTTGTATTTTTGTTTAAAGTTGCAAATGTTTATAAATTTGTTTACGTGTCAGGTACTCAGGTACCGCGTAGTCGAGTGGCTAGCGTGCTGAGGATCGTGGGTTCGATCCCACATGAGTTTGTATTTTTTTTATATTTTTATTTCAAACAGCAAGTATTTGCAGGATAATTAGAATCTTGTTTAAACATATTTTCGTATTTTTAACGGTTTTTCGGGGTATAAATACAGGCCCAAGCGACAGTTTTATGCAGACAGTGTGCTGTCTCAAGAGAGCGTTAGATCTTCATCGAGGCTTAGAGAGAGAGTGAGTGTGGGGACACGGTGTGTGTCGTCTTCCGCGAACCTGGTGAGTGCCGGGCGAGCAGTTTATTAGGACCTTGGCTGCCTCTGACTCAGTGCTGTTGCTGTGTGCCGGCAGCTCGTGAGGGAGTGCAGAAGGTGCCTTGTACGGCTACGGATACCGCCGTAGCGGGATGTTAAAGCTAGTGAGGTTTACCAGTGTTTGCTGTAATCGCCATTGTCGAAGAGTGTTGGTGTGTGTCGACACGGCTCCGTTTCGAAATCGCGATTGTTGATGAGTGTTGTCAAGTGACAACACTGTTACCGTTTTGCATTTTTCAACTTTGGTGAGTGCCATTGTTGACCGTTCATGTCGCGGCCCCGTAACTTTGGTGTGTGCCATTGTTACCCGTTCATTGTTGACCGTTCCTTTCATTGAACAAATCGTGCAAGTATCGCTAGTTCACTTGTATTACCCGATTATATGCTAGCGATAGTTATTTTCATTTATTTGTTATTATTATTGTTTTAATATATTTTAATAAAATATTAAAATTCATTATGATTTCATTGTCAAAAACCGAACTCTGTCTCCACTAAGCTACCCGAGCCCTTTTGGCGTTCAAGCCACTCTTTTCAGCGACGCTATAACAGCGTCCTTCACCTCTCCTGTGCTGTGTTATCGACCAATCGATTGGCGCCCGAGAAACCCGTTTTGACAGCAAGGAGAACTACAGAGAATGTCGAGTGAAGTTGACAAAATGACCATTTTGCCCTCACAAAATGGCGCCCGAACAGGGACTGTTGACAGGCTACAGTGACTCTTCATTTTGCCATTACAACATATAAACAATGTTATGGAAAACTTTAGTTACTATATAAGTGTTTTGTTTTATCTGAAATGTGTACTTATAATTAATTAAATAAATATTTCAAACAACAATAAATACGTAAATTAATATTAAACAAAATGATCATTCAGATAAATTGTGATAGGTTACATGAGGAATAACAGAATAATTTGTATTTAATATTGAAAATATATTATCACAGTTAAGTAAATCTACTTGTCGCAGATTTTGATAAAATTAATACCGATAAGAAAGAACATTTACCAGACGTCGTCTTTCGATTACTATTTATATTATAATAGTTTTTTTTTACAATATACACATATAAACAATGTTGTGGAAAATTTTAGTTATTATATAAGAGTTTTGTTTTATCTGGAATGGGTACTTATAATTAATTAAAGAAGTATTTTAAACAACAATAAATACGTAAATTAATATTAAACTAAAAGATCATTCAGATAAATTGTGATAGATTACATAAGGAATAACAGAATAATGTATTTAATATTGAAAATATATTATCATAGTTAAGTAGATCTACTTGTCGCAGATTTTGATAAAATTAATACCGATAAGAAAGAACATTTACCAGACGTCGTCTTTCGATCACACTACTAGTGTGGAGAAGTAATCACAAGGATCCCTTTGAAGAAAAAAGAATTTTTCCAAAATTCGGTAAACTTTTTTTTATTTTTCGAATAATTCTTTATTACTGCGCCACTGTCAACGTGGAATTTTTATTAAAAATAAGGCCGAATGTATACCAAAGATATATCAAACACACAACTTGCAACATGCAAGGCCAATACCGCGCGTATGCTTGTGCCGCTTAAAAGAGATACGTGAAGTTAGCGGACACATAGAAGCACAAACAATATTTTATAAAACACTCGTTTGTGGTTCGTTTGTGCTCGTTTTTGCTTCATAAACAAAATTAGCGGGCGTTACTGTTTTCAAAATATATCTATTTCAATGTGCCCCGCTAACTTCACGCATCATGGAAAGCACAAACTTTGTAACTAAGTGAAATCGATTGTGTTTCATTTGTGCTCGTTTGTGCCCCATAAAAAAATTAGCGTGCCTTACCGTTTCCAAAATATAAATATTTCAATTTGCCCCGTTAACCTATCGCTTCATGGAAAGCACAAATGTTGGAACTAAGTGCAACCGATTGTGCTTCGTTTGTGCAGTTTCGCAGTTCGTTTGTGTTTATGCAGAATGCATAAGTTAACACGCTAATTTCTCCCACCATTTTAGGTACAAATGTTCAGTTGAACACTCGCATGCTTTACCAGTGTATCATGTATCCCCACCGTGATACTAGCCGCCCGCTCTCTGCATGTACTAATAAGCTAGACTGGTCGTCAGAATTTCTTGCTGGACCTAGCTCTGCGTTTGGTATACCTATTATAATGCACTTACAACATAAAAACTAAGTATCTGAGTAATATTATCTATTGAGTTTTAGTATAAAATTCATATAAACAAAAATTATTTTTAATTTATTTCTATTTTCTTTGCGGAGAACACCTTGAACACTATGACACTACGCCACTGGGACATGCGTGATTGTGTATATATATATATATATATATATATATATATATATATATATATATATATATATAGGGTGTCCCATAACTTCAGGTACATATTGGAAGGGCATATAGTTCTTAATGTCCTGATTACGGAACAAAAATAATTTTTTCAAAATTCAAAAAAGTTTTTGAGGTTTTTGAAGGAAACAGTTTTGGGACACTGGTTGAATAGGTAGTTTTAATATTAAATATTACGTTGTATTATATCTAATTAATAATAAATGTTTGCATAATACAATCATTTCATTAGGTTTCTAGTAGCCGGCCACATAATTTGTGTTTCTTATAACAGTTTTGATATTGCTCTTCTGATTATTGTTACAAATATGAATAGTTACAGTAACAGTGAGTTAGTGGATATGTTGCTAATGTATGGCGAAGCAGGGCAAAACTGTAGATTAGCTCAGTGTTATTACGCTGAACGTTTCCCAGGACGACGGCATCCGAATTCTCGCATATTTGTAAGCCTTACTCAACGCCTTCACACTGGTTCTTTGCAACCTAATCGGGGAAGAGACGGCGGGGCTCATCGGAGACCAGTAAATGTTGAAAATGCTGTCTTAGATTTGGTACGCAATGACCCAACAATCAGCATAAGGAGAATATCTCGTCAACTACCAGGTGTACCACGAATGACAATTTGGAGAATTTTAAGGAATAATAATTTACATCCTTATCATTTTCAACGGGTCCATGCGTTAATTGAACCCGAACATTACTCTCGATTAAGGTTTTGTGAATGGCTTCTAAACCAACATGCTCAGGATGGCAATTTTACGTTAAAAGTAATATTTGCCGACGAAGCGATATTTACTCGTGATGGTATACATAATATTCATAACTGTCACTACTGGGCCGAAGAAAATCCACATGCTGCTGTCAGGAGTCATTTTCAGCACAGATTTTCACTAAATGGATGGTAAACGGATCGTTACTGGGACCATACATACTTCCTAACAGAAAGGTCTGGGAATGATTATTTACAATTTTTGCTGAATAATTTGCCTGAATTATTAGAAGATATGTCACAGATATTATTTTGCGTAAGATTATTTTCATTAACTTTATTAAGTTTTGTCTCTAATTAGCTATTTAGGTACGTAACCGATGCTGTTGGATAAGAGCTACATTTAATGATACTGGTATTTACGTATTTTATTTCAGTTTATTTCTAGATTTCAGTGTGAGAACATCGATATTATAGTGATTCAGGTGAGAGAGTTAATCTAGCGTGTGTATGATTGTGGGTGTGCGTGTGAGCAGTACGGTGTACTGTAGTGGCCGCATCGTGTGAACCCGAGGGTCGCCAACGGTAGCAGCAGGGAAGGCTGTAGTGACCCACATTTTGTGGTCGCCAACGGTAGCAGCAGTTAGGGCTGTAGTGATCTGATCCAATTGGTTAAGAAGATTGTCTCCGGATCACCACCGAAGCGGCAGAGGTTCCGTAGTAACTAGCGGTACTGCCCGTAGTTGCCAACATGTGTGTACGGTGTGTGAATGCCTGAACCTTTTTGTAAATGATTGCTTCCTCACTGAGTATTTCTCATGTGTTAATTCTTTTACAGAAATAATCACGGCGTGAAGGAGGATTCCGCGTGACCGGGTTCGGCTAGGCGACGGTCATCTAGATTTGTTATTATTTTTGTAATAATACTGTATATACCGGTTTGGGTGATAAATGTGTTTTAATATTCTAATTTTCAGCGCTAACATTTAATCGTCATTTATAACAGATATTCCTCTTAATGTACGTCAAAATGCATGGTTTATGCATGACGGTGCGCCGCCACATTTTGCTATAAATGCAGACATCATCTTGACAGAGTATTTGAGGACAGGTGGATTGGTCGAGGAGATCCCGCATCTTGGCCCCCTAGATCCCCGGATTTCAATCCGTTAGATTTTAATTTGTGGGGTAATTTTAAATCCCTCGTCTATGATAATCAAGAGGCACGTGAAACCCTTGAAGAATTACGGCAACGAGTTGAAAATTGTGCTGAAAGAATTAGACAAGAGAATGCAATTCATCGGGCTTGTTCAATTTCTTTAATTCAACGTGCTGCTATATGTTTAGCTGTTAATGGAAATAATTTTGAACAGTTTTTGTAAAAATAAAGTAAATAATTTGATTTTTTTTCATTACATACACATCTCCCAAACTTAATTGGTGTGACAAAGCTTTACGTAATTGCATAAATTAATTTCATTGTTAAATTATTTTATGTAATAGTTATAACTAATTTCACTATTCCAAATATTATAGTATCCAGGGGTACAAAAAATGTTCTTCTTAAGTGAACTACCCTTAATTATAGGAATTTTGAAAAAAATCTTTTTGTTCCGTAATCAGGGCATTAAGAACTATATGCCCTTCTAATATGTACCTGAAGTTATTTGACAGCCTGTATATATATATATATATATATATATATATATATATATATATATATATATATATATATATTTAAATTAAATAACGCAATAACGCTAAATATCGCATGGCTTTAAATTAGAAAAAGCAGTTTACCACATTTGTGCACATTGGTTAATTCTGTTCAAATGGAACTTTCTGTATACTTAACACAATTTCATCCAAAAGTGTAAATACATTTGTTTACTACCATTGATTTACAGTAATGCGTGCATAAACCATAACAAAAAATAATAAAATGTATACTTTATCCTTAAAGGACTGCTCAATAAATAACGATTAAAATAATAATAATAAAAAATACAGTATTACTTTGCTAGATATTTGCATTTGTTTTCGGTGCCACTGGTGACGTCACACTATTGCTATTTTTCTCGCGCAGCACACAGCCTATTATAGAAACTGGTGCAAGAAAGATAGCTAAAGTTTTCGTCCTTAGAGATGAGAGAAGCGCACTACTGCACTTATAAAAAATCTGAAGTGGCCAGCACACAACCTCTCGCCAGATATTATACCTGGTTGTACGCATAAAACAAAAAATATTTTTAAATACAAATCCATTTATTCATGTCTCACTGCAAAATAATTCTCACATATATTTTCAAAATCTATGGGATATTTTAATATAAATTATGTACAATAAATATATTTTCTTTATATTCAATATCCTGAAATTTTCTTTTTCTACTTTCCATTTCTTTTTCTTTATATTCGTCTTTTTTATATTCTTTTCTACGTATATTCTTTTGCGTTGTTGACTTTTTTATTTTTATTTTCATGTACAAATATTTTTGACAGTGGCATACAAATATTTTTGACAGTGACATTTATGTGTCAATTACAAACATTTGAATTTCTTGCCTTCAAGTAGTTTGATCTGAGAATTTTTACATCAAATTATTTTATATGCATTTCTTTATCTCTAAATCTATAGAAGATATAATAATGAATTTATGTTTATCGAATAAAGAATTTAACGTTGTTTAATATAAGTTTTTACATAAATTTTGGATAAATAATATTTAGATGATTTTTATCTTGTAACTACTACTTCTGGTTGTGCAATTATTACCAAAACTTAATCAATTCTTCCCATTATTATTAGATTGAGGAATCCGTAGTTAAAAATGTCTTAAGTCTTATAGTATTTGAGAAATCGTGGATCCAACATCCACACACACATACGGACATCATCGTAAAAATGTTATAATCTGATTATAGGGACCTTAAAACGTGCTTATTCACTAAAATCTGGATATGCGTTTTTAGCATGAATTCAATACCTCTCTTAGCGAGAGGTAAAAATGAGATTTAATTAATTAATTTAAAATGAATATTTATTAAAATCAAAAGTTTCAAAAAAAAATATTAATACTTAACTCGTCAGTAAAATGTTTATACTTGACCCGGAACCGTAACATACTCGGCACGAAGTCCCTCTTCTTGCAATATGGCTCCTTGTCAGTAATGTACCATTTTCCTGACTTTTATGTAAATAACTATTTTCTGAAACCGGAGCGAAAGTACTATTTACGCGCCAAAACTACTGCGTGAAAGTTGCATTTCTCTGCCTAGTCACGAAAACATTTAAATGTTTTATTTAATATCTTATTGGATATTAATATTTATAGTTGTGTTTTGTATATTGGATATCAATCCCAGAATGTCTAAAGGAACCTCGTTGCAATTATTTGCTTCGCAAGATATTGCAAATGAACAGAAATGCACGAACTAAAAATGAAAAACTTACAATTGACAATAATTTATTGGTTTTCGTTTATTTACTATTTTTTTTCTGTCATCTTAGAAACAAGAAAAGTGCACTACTAGATTCTTATAGAAAATCATATTTAATAATTATATTTAAAATTATTTTTTATTATAATCAAAGGTTTCAGGAAAAATTTAATACATGATTTAATACTCATAGCTGGCGTGGAGAGTGCACCACAGGGGTCATTTTTGTCATTTTTAAAACTCGAAATATTTATATATAGTTTGTAAAATCTAAATATGTAATATAAATGTATTTTTATTTATTATTTACAACTGACCAGATAAACCATCAAGTAAATGGGATATAATACATACGTATAAAAATCATGCGAGAAGATAACTCCCAATGGCATTTCTTCAATCTTGGGTATAATGTGTCCAGTGGTTTTTCTTCTTCTATCTTCTAGTTTTAGTTTCGTTCGAGTTGTGAAGCACCTATATATATATATATATATATATATATATATATATATATATATATATATATATATATATATATATATATATATATATATATATATATATATATTTACCGCAAGAGTATTTGGATGATAAATGTTATTGATATAAAAATAATTGTTCTTCGGACACCTGTGTATTTAATTCTTATGTAAATATAACATTGTAAAATAACATTTTATAAAAAAATCTTATAAAAATGCATTAACATTTACTCATAGTATAATTTGATAGCTTTGATTAAGTATTTATTATATACAGACATTTAGATTTACCTACATTTAATTTCATTTATTTTCTCTAGGAATAAATTTAACTCTTATAGGTTCTCTGACTCTTAAAACTAAATCTACAATAAACGTTAAATTTTCTAAAGAATCTACTGGCTCTAAAGTAAAGTTTCGTAGAATAGACGACATAATACTTTTCATTTCCAACATTGCATATTTCTGACCTGGAACAAATTTATTTATTAGGTAGATACCTGTCTCTTACTTCTACCTTCTATACTTCTAGACAGACGTGTAAAATGTATGTAGATACATAACGTAAGATAACTAGATTAGACCTTATTTAATAATCAAATTGGAGCGTAAAATTTATCTCAAAACATAATATAGTTTAATATTAATTGTTTTTATAAACGACAATTAAATTTACTCTCAATGTAAATAAAATTTATTTCTTCAAATGAGAGCCGACAGTAATGTTATACATGCCATAAAATGAATAAAATTGATTCGAATTTGTATATATGGGAGTAAAATTATTCTGTGCTTTAAAAAACCGAGGTAAGTTAAATTCTGATTAATATCTTACCGATACAATTTCTTGGTCCTGCACTGAAAGGAATATAACAATAAGGACTCCTTCCTCTAATATTTCCAGGTAGGAAGCGATCAGGATCAAACTTTTCAGGATTTGGAAAATATTTTGGATCGCGATGAATATCGAATATTTGGACTATTATTTCACAACCAGCTGGAGCTACATGCTTTGCTGAAATTAAATAAAAAATGTTTAAAACTATCATTTAGCTGTTTATAATACGTGTTACTTAATTGAAGATTTGACTCTAATTTTCTTCCGACGAACGGTGCACTGGGATACAATCTTAAACACTCCTTTAGGCACATTTCTAAATATTTCATATTCTGCAGATCCTCGTAATTTGCATTTCGTTTGGTATCGCCAAATATTTCATCTAATTCGGCAATTATCTTTTCCTGAAATAAAAAAGAAATAGATTTTACTCATTCAACGTTTGCATTTGTCGTTTGTATGCAACTATTCTTGTTGTAGTATGATTCGGGTTGTATAACATTTACTAATAATTAATTCAAAGTTTTTTTTACGTTGTATTTTCTTATAAATGACGTCATAATAGTCACTAAAAACAATAAAACAAAACATAATTGTAAACAAATAACGAGGAAGTGATTACAAAACATTGGCGCAAATAACACAAACTTATGATTTTAATTTTTGCATTAGCAAAATGAAAAGTTCAAGTACAGATAGTTTTTCCTGCAATAAATTTTTAAAAATCTTGTTTCTGTGTAGATAAAGAATGTGAGATATACTGGATATTTTAAAACTTATAACTTATTCACCAAACGTTAATAGGTAGGTAATATAATTTGATATACTGATTCTATTACAAAAAGGATTTTTTAAATTTTTTTGTATAAATAAGTGCTGTGTATTTAAACTGGATTCTCATACTTCTTTAATATAAACATAACTACACACCGATTTCTATCACTTGAGCTTCACGTCATTGATTTCTGAACCGCAAGATAACAATTATTTGTTTATTTCTCTCTGTCTTACTCAAGGTGTCCTTCATTCTTTCTTCGATACGTATGTTTAATAGCTTTATCTTTGATTTAGTAATAAATTTAGAGAAAGATTGTTATACGAAATTTGAATATGACGTTTGCAAGCAGTGGTACTTAATATTTCTGCTGGCTCATTCGCAACCCAAATTCAGGCGAAATTAATGAAGATACCAAATGGGTTATCCTGTTTACGTTAATTGTCGCGAAATTCGAGAAGTACTAATTTCATTTTCGATAAAAAGCATATGAAATATCTGAAATTTAAGTTTGACATTTTGCACATAAAATTGTTTGTGATCTGCTTGTAAACACGTTTCCATCGCTACCAATACCATTTGATTCATACGAACATAGAACTACGTGAATCTTAAGTGATCCAATACCTAGTGGTGTCGGTTACGGGGTGAACATAAAGATTCAACATATGATTTTAGTTTTAAGCAATTTCCTACTCTTCTGTTAACTGTACGTCAAATCTGTAGATGCAACATTATTAGTTTTAACGGACAAAATTTAACATAGAGTTTTACAAGAGATGAAAATATCGGGCCTGTCTCATAATATTTCTACTTTTTAATGCTAGGGCAAGTGAAAATATATAAGTGTTTATTTACCTGTACATCTTTGTGATGAGCGAGGGTTAATAACGAAAACAATATTGCAGTCGTAATAGTATCATGACCCTGCAATAAAAGAATTAACAATCGGTCGTAATGTTTTGTCAGTTGTATATTTATCTCACATATTACCTCGAAAACGAAGGTATCAACTTCTTCTTGGATTCCCACATCATCTATATCTCCCATATGTTTCGCATATAGAAGAAGATCTAACATAGCTAATCGTTTCTTGGGTTTGTTATTAATTGATTCTACATCGATAACATCTTCAACTTGAAAAGTCTCTTCTCTTTTTCTTATTATTTCGGAAGTAAATTCACGCAGATTATTCACTACCTTATTTTCTTTCCATGAAATTGGTGTTAAATCATAAATAATATCAGGATGCAACATTGGTAAACATAATCTCATAAGAATCAACTTGGATATTCTGGAATCTAATTTATTGAAGTATTGTTTTAAAATTTTATTCAATATATTCTTACTCATGAAGACTTTCTTGATATTTTTGTAATGAAGAACTGTTTTCATTTATCTTTATTCCCATTGATGTTTCTAATAATAGATCAAATGTAATCTGATGTAAAATGTTCAAAACAAATTACTCACCACATATATTTGCCAAAGTCGTTTTCGTAATTATTGGATTGATTGTTATTTCTCCTTTCCCTTTCTTACTTTTTTCCTTTAATGTTTCAATTAAATGTTCACAATGTTCTCCGAATATGTCGACAAATATTTGTAGAATATTATAGTGAAATGAAGGAGTTAACATTTTTCGCCTATGATGCCATTTCTTTCCTGTAATAAAGTATTTGCAATCAATATTCGTAAATTTTTGTTATCACAGCATTTTTTTTTAATTGGTGATTGTGGTTTCAATCATGTTTAATTGAGCTCCGTAGTGATTGTCTAATTATTGTTATTCGTGCCCAAATCATATACATAATATAAATAATTAATACACAATAAATACATAAAATATTACAACAAATGGTTCTCACTCCTTTAATACTGAAGTGACCGATTTTCGGTAGCGATATACCGCATCCGGGTCTCATGGAGTGAGTTAGCTGAGCTTGTTGTTATAACCATATAAATAGTGAAATTTGGAAATTATGGAAATAGGCCTTATGCATCGCCTGGAATTAACTAGATCGGAGAGGATGCATCTTCTCCGAAGATTCTCTTCTTCATGCCAGAGGAAAAACTGGCAGAGAAGTGGCCTATCTAAATAGTATTCATCCAAAAAATTACACAGTTTATAGCAAATGGTGTTGCCTTAGCCAAATCTTCTCTCATGCATTCCTCTTTTAAGTTGGCGCACATCATTCAATAAATAAATAAATAAATAAATATATAAATAAAGACATATGATGATCAAAGGTAGTGACGTGACGTAAAGTGAAAAGTGAAATTTAAATTGTAGAAATGAGCCTAATTAAATTAAAAACCCGATCTCCATAAGATTCAGCAAATAACAAAAGAGCGGAAAGGATTCACGAACAGCTAGTAGATCGTACACATTAGCGGATCAACATGCCACTACATAATATAAATTTAATATCGTACCATTAATTTGTACAGATCTTTTCAGGATTTTTTTGCGACTTGGGAAATATCTAACAGTTGAGGAGCTCGAAGATACAGCATGCATTCCGAGAGGGAAATGTAAACTATTACCCCAAAGAAATTTACCGTACTTAATTCTACTTTGTGTATGTGCAAAATAATAAATTTTAAAAGTGATTATACTCGTAATGTTTCTAATTTTGTATATTATATAGAAAGCAACAGATATTTTTTTGTGCAAATCTTCAATATGTTTTATCCATTTTAGATTAGAAGCTCAGGTTATATACTTAGAAATTTATTACTTGGCGCAATGTGTAGAGATTTGTTGTTTGCTCGTAAGAGGATTAAAGGTACACTTTACCTTAACATAAGATGATTGAAATGACCAGCATTAAATTCAACTAAATAACTAATCATTAAAGACAACATTAAATTTAATATTGTAGGTACATTTTATCTACAGTCCTTTTAAAGACTTTTCTCTTTCGGATATCAATTTTTTTTTCAGGTTTACAATCTAATTGTAATAGCATCAATAATATGGAAAGAAATCAGGAGTAATGCAAAGCTGGAAGAGTACACCAAAAATGCAAAAAGGAATAACAACAATTCTGAAATAAAACTAGGAACCATGCTTAGGTAGATGTCAAAGGATAGCTTTAGAATTAAGAAGGCCATCCGGGATATGGAATTCAACTAGATACCTTTTAAATTCGCATCCATTTTTAAAGACAATAATTGGAATTCTATAGGAATAATAATGGCGACATATTCACAGAATTCAAATACATACATGTGGTAGAATCCCTCGTTAAAAAAGTCACCCAACGTAGCTTTCCATTTATAAAAATTAAGAATCTAATGGCCATTGAAGAATTTGTATGTGTGTATTTGTTGGCTAGTGTGCTCTTCTTTAGTTCTCCCTGAGCCGGCTGCTAGTGTGTGTGTGTGTGTGCGTGTCAATAACATTACCTAACGCTCATAAAATTCGGCTAGGCATTATAACATAACGCTAGTATGTTTTTCCCAGTGTAAGTTGTATTTTGTCGAGAGCACCCACATACTTTATACTTAACAGGAAATGTGTGTTTGTGTGTTGTTTGTCATACACCTCGATGGAACGTACGATTACAAAGTACTCCTGGCAGGAATTAAAAAATTTCTGTCAAAACATGATTAAAAAGAGTGTGTATTCTGTCGGTGTTAACGGCCTCATACATTGTTTTATTCTATAATTGTTATACCCACTCGGAGACAAATAAAGAATAAAGGAAGTGGGAATAAAGAGTAAAAGAAGTAAGCAGTCAAATACAAATAATATAGTGATTTGTTTTATTTACCTTTACTTAATAAAAGACCAGTTCGGAGCCATCGATCAAAAAGCAAATACACAATTCCTTTGTTAATCTCTTTCAGATTGGATAAAACTATCTAAATAAAATATATTTATTATTTAACATTCCATAAAAAAAAATTAAGTTACCTCTGCATCATCGGCTGTAACAACATTTACAAAACTATGCATTCCATTCCACATAACATAAGATTCAGTAAATTTATTATTCAGGTTTCTAATTTGTTGATATAACACATCTGAAAAATATAAACTGTTTTATATTTTATAAACATAAATTAACATATTATACAATATATTTTTTTAGATGATAAACCATAAATCGCATAAATTTGTAATTAACCTTTATCAGAAGGAATTTGTTTTTAATTACAAGTGATTTTAATTACATATTTAGATAACAATAGTAATCAACAAAATTTGCGTTGATAACTACAGTTGAAATACAAAGGTCAAATGTCATTCACAAATATTAATATTGACGAAAACTCCAATTGTAAACCAAACACCTCTAAGTAAAATAAGTTTGTAACCAATAAGAAGAGAAGACTTAAAACTATTTTGCATTGAACATATATTTAAATACAAATCATTTTATAGTATATTGTGTTAAGAACGGTAATTCCTTAACGTTCGTGATGCTTATACAATTCTTTGCACAATCGACTCACAGAATATAAAAGAAAAATGAGATTTGAAAATTATTTTAACGTATTAAAAAAAATATTTGTCATTTTTGAAGTAAGCTTTGTTTTTTGTTTTTATTTATTTACCGACCGTCTCACCTCTTAAACGGTAAGTGAAACACTACTTACCGACGTGATTAACATCACTTACCGTTCAGTAATTTGTAAATAAGCCCCACTGTCATGGAAACGCTATCGGTAAACATTAAGAAAAACCCCGGATCGTGTAAACAATAATATTTCTACACCTCACAATGTATATCACGAAATTTATTTACGGAAATTATAAATGAAAAATTTAAATCCCACATTAATTTTTACCTAAACATGTTCAAAAATAGTAAAATTTTCATTATTAATAAAGTAATCTATTTTTAACTGTCCCGTTTTCGCAAATTCATATGTAAATATGTGGGTCATAAAAAATTGACATTCTTTCTTAGTTAAATATCTCGTAAATACATTCTTTTGTATAGGTATGTCAATGTGCTTAGGTGACCATGACTTGTTTTAAATGCAGTCAGAGATATAAATCAGACATTATGATAATTTGAGACATTTTAATAAATTTCATTTTTCAATGTTAAGCTGGATTCAAAGATTGCATAGTAAACATAGCATAGAATAAGATAGAAAAACACAGATACAAGCCCGGGCTTGTAGTCCAAAATATTTAGATGCGCCGGGACGGTGGACAGCATAAGTCAAATAAAAAAAAACTTACTAAGGTTTAAAGCACAATTAAAAGTAAAGACACGTGTCACGCAAAGTAGTTGCCGTTCGGGAGAACGGTTATTTTCAACTCTTAAAAGAATTAAAGAGTTGTAAGAAGGATCAAAACTCTCTAACACAAAATTGAATAGTTGGGCCATAATGGCTATTGAAACTGATTTGTTAAATAATACTGATTTTACAGAGATTATTCAAGTTTCTGTTGATAACAAAGCTCGAAAAAATATATTTACTTAGGTCCGATATTTTCATCAGCAGTTAAATAGTCTATTAACTTAATTTTCGGTTATAAGAACAGTGTGGCATCGAAAATTTGACGCATGTGTAATATTTACAACTTATGATGTAATATCGAGGCTACATTTATTTTTATAATTAACAGTTAAGTTAACAGACTGTTTAACCGGTGTTTTTTCTCTCTTTACATTATGTTGTTATTTTCTTTATTTTATATGATCATTGTTTGTTTCGTTTTCTATTTTAGTTTAGTTTTATGCCACAAGTTCCTCGTTCCTTATGTACTTATGTACGTTCTGTGATGAACATAAATTTTATTGCTTTGTGTTTTTCTGTTACTGAATACCGACCTATATTCTCTATTGTATAAATTGGAATAATGTTTATTTTTTGTTGATTGAATGCTTTCATTTTGATTATAGTAGGTAATCTAACTATTTTTTAAAAAATTAGTTTATTTATTTTGTATAAAGTTTGTGTATTAATTAGGTACGTTCTATCGGTGTCAGAAATATTCCTACTAGAATAAAAATATTCCTAAAGCAATAGAACGCTCAGTGGCAAATACCTGTCAAGTAAAAAATAAATACGATAGAACAGTGGGAGTGTTTATGTGTTATTGTTAGGTAACAACTAAAGATAACTTTGTATGTTTATTTTAGATCTTCAAAATGTTGTTATGCAAATATTACAGAGATTATAATTATATAAAAATATATTATATGGGGTATGGGGTCTGGTGGCCGCGTGCCTGAGTGTCAAGTCGTGAATCCGGGGAACCGGGTTCGATCCCGACCGACGCCAAATATTTCGAATTTTAAATGGCACAAAATTGACCCGTGTGGTGCACTCTCCATGCCAGCAATGAGTGCCTGTGAGGTGACGCCTGGTAAACGCCCGCACGGTACAAATATGTCATCATCATTACCGAAATCTGCGTACAAAGCAGATTGGCACACCTAGCAATGGGTAATATGCCGTGATGATATATTTATTTATTTTATTTAAAAATATATTAAATAATAAAAATGTAAAGGAGACATTTTTGTTGAGCACAGTCTAATCTGAACATTCACAAATGTAACAGAAAGGTACGCGCGACAGTCGGCTAGTAAAATTTTGAATTTATCTCCACTCTATTACTACGTTTACATGCAGTTTTGAAAATGGTTTCAGTTTTCAGTCAAAATTATGCAAAACTGTTTACATGCAGTTTTCAAAACAAGTTTAAAAATTGATTTAAAATTAGTTTCGGCGCATGCGCATTTAGATAATGTAAGTGACAGATCTTCTTTACTCCAAATACTGCGTTTTGCTATTATTCCAATTATGTTTTATACTTAGTACCACTACGGACTAAAACTACACAACTGTCAGTATATTTGAAGGTTAGTAACACAAAGCGACAGAAACATTATGCTCTGTACACATGCGCAGTATCGAAACTGAATTTTAAGTGTTTACATGAGTAGTTTTGAAACTAGTTTTCAAGTCCAACCCATGAATTTTAGTTTTGGTTTGAGGTAATTCAAAACCGTTTTGACACTGTATACATGGCGTTTTCAAAACTAAAAACGTTTTAAAAACAGTTTCAAAACTGCATGTAAACTCAGTATATATATCTTCCTACCAGCGCTTCCAGCTCTGAAGTTGGAATAATTCGTAGGAATATTCATATTTTTTTAAAGCAAAAGAACGATCATTGAGGTACTACTAGAAGAAGTAGTAAGATAGAACGTACCTATTATATCTAAAAAAAAAAAGAAACTCATAATCGAAAAGGGCGCAAAATGTTACGGGCTTTGGGCGATTATATTGCTTGATACGCCACTGCGAACATAGCATTGGTAACTCAACACAGCATAACGCAGAAAATTGGTCATATTTTCTTTCGAAGTTATGTATTGCTGTGTTCGGATATGTCTGCTGCGTATCGCGAGTGTTCATTTTGAAACTACACAATCTCTGAATCGCTTATGCGTTTTTTATGTATCCTTAAGCCTCATTTCCACCGGTTACCCTAATGTGTAAGAGCTATAATTAATAACTAAACGCAATGTGTAAAAATGTTTATCATATGACAAAGTTTAGTATCATTTCCAGCTATGCATAAGGCTTAATGCTTAAGAACTAAGAGCAATGAGTAAGAACAAAAGTTGACAAACTCCAAGATTTAAGGCGTAATGACTAAGCGTAATTGCGAGATGGACATACATGATTGTCATCTGTCTTTTTCTAATTTGAATTGTCAATTGTCAGTCTATTTTAAAATTATTAAGCTTTTTAATTTTTCGATGTTGAAAATTATGCATATGGCATATTATAACAAAGAACAATTACTGATGCAATGGCAGTCTGCTAAAGTTAAGAATAAAAAGAAAAAAATGTGACATATCTGTCTAATTAGTCACTAAACAAATAGTATATTCCGTAACTTAACCACGACCGTGGTTATGGTTCAAGTGGTCAGGTTATGGTCACTGAAAAGTGGTTGTGTTTCGGAACATCTTGGTTAATTTGTGTCGGTAAAGCAGGGAACCACTGCGTCATTAGAAATAAGTGACAACATAACTTTTGTCTATCCTTATACTAACGTAAATGATATACATATCAGTATATAGTATATAATAATTATATGTTTATACAATATTATTTATTATATTATAAAAAATAAGAATATGACCACAACAACAATTATGTTTTCGTTACATTACGGAACGCATAACCAGAACCTTGGTCACCGCGGTTAAGTTACGGAATATACTAAAAGTAGGTAGCTGGAATTGGTATCATCGAAAATTGTTATAATGCATTAAGCCTTACGTACAAATTATTATGCATTACGCACTAAAACATTCGGTGGAAATCAGGCTTTATTCTATACTATTTCAACTATACTCGATTTTTTAAGCTATTTACTTATAAAAAGTTTCTCATTTACCTTGTTTTGGGCTAAACAAATAACTATGTCCAATAATTGGTACTAAAGTTGCTGCTTGAGGAAACTTATTTAATAACTTGGCAATGTTGCTCCTTGTTTGATACCAATAACATGCACTTAAGAACACCACAAAAAATGCTAAAAATATTTGCACTATCATTTTGATTTTGTAGTTATGATTATGATGTCTAAACTTACAAAATTAATATCTCGTTTCTAGATCCCAATATATAACATTTTTTTCTTATCAATGTACACTGACCCCCAGAAGACGAGCCTTTTTTAAGATAAAATATTAGTATAAAATTAATATATGAGTATACCACAAAATATTATTTAAGAGTTCCTGGAACTCACATCTTATAACTTATTCAAAATATAATTAATTTGCTCCAATATTGTCTACCGTGGCAGAATAATGTAATTGATCAAATGTATTCTTATCTTGTACTTGTATATTAGTTTCGCTTTTTCATTGACTTGTTTTATTATTTACTTCTCATTTTATTGCGTTCGAAATATTATTAAACGCAGAGACTGTAACTTACATGGTCAAATTACTTGATTGAAAATGAAATGAATATCTAGATACCTAAAACTATCTGGTAATAATGCGAATTATTATTTTGTATACCTTATTAAAATTAATTCATAATGATACAAAATGAAGGTGAGATAACAAAAATTATGTAAAAAATATCCCGTTTTCTGTACCTGTCAATGTGTACAGAATGTTGAACGCAACCCCGGAATACAGCATTTTAACATGTAAAATTATACTTTCCTAATTTTTTCTTCCTTAATTATTTTAGGTAAAAAAGCTTCAATTAAATGCTGTAGAGCATAAAATTCTATATCAGAATCACTAAAGAAAATTCATTTTGCGTGCTCTATAACGACGAAAATTTAGGTTTGAAAATGTCGAAAATCAGCCCAAAAGCAGCGATAGCCATGGAATTGAAACTAAAAATTAACAAATGTTGGCAATTTATCTGTCAAGCTAAGTCATTTAATGTTTATAATTGTTCACTTGAACAGAAATATATTAACCTAACATATAGTATATTCCATAACTTAACCATTGGTTATGATTTTCTTGTGGATCATGTGGTCAGGTTATGGTTATGGAAAAGTGGTTGTGATTCGGAACATCTTGGTAAATTTGTGTCGGTAAAGCAGGGAACTATCGCATCATCAGAAATACGTGACAACACAACTCTATTTGTCTATTTTATACTAACGTAAATATTATACATATCAGTATATGTATATATATATATATATATATATATATATATATATATATATATATATATATATATATATATATTAATAAAAATAATGGTCCGTATTCTGAGCGCACTTTTATAATAAAAGCGCTTTTATGGAGCGCGATTTTACATTATATTCTTATGAGGAGTTTGCTCCATGAAAGTGCTTTTATTATAAAAGTGCACTCGGAATACGGGCCATATGTTTAAACAATTTTATTTATTATATTATAAGAAATAAGAAAATGACCACAACAACGACAAAAAAATTGTGGTCGTTATAGACACAAAAATGTAACCAAAACTTTCAGGAACCACATTCCGAAATGGAACCTCGATTCTGAAATTATGTTTTGGTTACATTCCGGAACGCTTAACCAGAACCGTGATCACCGCGGTTAAGTTACGGAATATACTATTCACTAGCTAATCGTCAAACATTTGTTAATTTATGTGTTTATTTCAGTGGTTAACGCTATTTTTCTGGTGATTTTCGACATTTTCATGCGTAATATCTCCCGGTACAAAGCTTGTAAAATAAATTCTGTTTATTGATTCAGATGCAGAATTTTAATCTCTACAACTTTTATTCGAAAACAATTAAGTAAGCAGGAAATTAGGAAAATATGACTTAACATGTTAAAGTCCTATATTCCGGTGTCGCTGTCAACACCCTGCATAAAATTAAGATGATAAATATTAAAATAAATAAAACACAAGTAAATAATCAATAACGTTTTAATATAAAAACATATAATATATAATTAAAATACTTATCACAAACAATCAGTAACATTATGTAATTAACGTAAATTAATAATATATTTACATACAGTACATACACCAATGTAAATAAAATAAGTATTCGACGGTAAAAGGGAATTAAATAAGGTGACTATAGATACTAACTTTGTACAGTTATTTAAAGACGAATGGAATACTACATTGCTCTATTTCTATACTGGGATATTTTTATTAATTAATATTTTTTCGTTAATTAATGTAAATTAATGTATTTTGTCGATAAAAAAAACAGCGAAGAAAAGTGCTACTTTTTTACTTAGCAACACTTTTCCATTAGATAACTACATAGCAACAATACTATATTCATTCACTAAAACATTAAAATGTGGGAAATTTCTCGACTGTGGTATGGATTAAATGTTAACAATTACTCGAAATCTGTCGAACAGCGTTTATTCCCTACACATAGAAGCGACGTTTCGGTGTAAACTTTCTCCTTCTGCTAAGTAGGTAAGATCTTACAAAATATTACATCTCATACATACAAAATATATTCGTTTACATTCAGTTTTACAACAGCGTACAAATAGTCATAAAGGGCAAACTGATGTGCATTTACTCTTTATGAATTTTTGTAAAACTGAACGTAATGTATTTTGTAACATTTTTTAATACACAGAAGAAGGTGCAAGTGTGTATCGAAACTACGGTGTTGTAAGCGATTAAATGCTGATTGACTGAGATATCGAGTAATTCTAACACCTAAAACATTAAAATTTGTTTATTTACTCGCCGTTGCGATGTATTGTTACCATGTAAATAACACATGGATCTTATACCGGATATCTAATTTTTTTCCGAGTATAGGAAATTCACTGTTAAAATTTTGATTTCGCAATATCTCTCTTACTTAGTAAAAAAGCGTAATGAAGAAAAATAATCAGTATAAAAAACTGCATCGATTGAATACCAAGTTTGTTGTTTAATTGTTTCTTATGTACGAGTTAGAAGCAAAAGAAAATTACACGATTTAAGGCTATTATCAGACTATATGAAAAAATATAACAATAATTTATGCTTATTTTTTCTGACATATTTGTTAGATTTGACTTTTATTTTGATTTTATTATTTTTACTAGAATAATAGGAAGATTTAATTTAAAAGAGAAAAAAAATTACACACATACTACTTACAATAACATTCAAAAGAAATGTCAAATCTGTCAGATGTCAAAAACAACAAACATAAATTATTGTTTTATTTTTCATCGCACTCTGGTGATAGCCTTAAATCGTGTATTTTATTTTATTTCTAACTTGTACATCAGAAACAATTGAACAATGAACTTGGTACTCAATCGATACAGTTTTCAATTCTGAACATTTTTCTTCATTATACCTTGTTCCATTTAAGCCATTTGATTGGCTGAAATTAGAGACAAGAGACAAGTTTACCCAATGTAGTTTCGGCTACTTCAGATTTGCGCTGTTGCCAGTGTCATCTACTGAATGGCTTAATGGAACATAGCATAGACTTTTTTTCTAAAATTTATAGATAAAGTTATATTTCCAAATCAAAATTTTAACATTGAATTTCCTGTTCTGAAAAAATATTTTATGGTAATGGCAAATGCTAAATTTTAGTATTTATTGTACCTTGACGAATACATACATATATATATATATATATATATATATATATATATATATATATATATATATATATATATATATATATATATATATATATATATAAGGTGTTTAATCTTGAAACACCCAGTATGTGTGTAAATAAGTATAACAACTTATAAAAATGAATATATCTGGTCACTCAGTAATACTGACTGTGAAGCATAAGATATTTGTTTGCACTTAATATGTCAATGACAATGATGATAAGATAGTGATAAATTTTTATTGTATAACAATATTATTAGATATTATCAAAATTAGATATCATTTTAAAATTTTATAAAAAAAGATTTGCCGCACGTGTAAATAAAATTAAAATAATATTATCGAAATGTATGGCCGTAATTACAATAAACGAAACTGATAAAATATGTCTCTGTACGGAATTAGAGCAGCGAAATAGATAATGATTTTGAAATGTTTATTCACAATCATGAAGTTTCATTCCTCATCTTTATTTAAGGGCATTCCATATTCATCGGTTTGGATGGAAGGAATAATTGGAGGTTTAAATCCATATTCTATTCTCAAATTCTGTTCGAAACTATTTCTTGCTTTTCTCTTATTATTTGAATTTATTTTTCCATAATCTAAAGTAGGTGGGGGAACTGGAGGTACTAATCCAATATAATCAGGAATTTTGGCAAACCTATGTCCAGGATTATAATTTTGCAAATGCTTGTGATTTAAATCACAGTTTACCACATTTCTCCATTCTATTTGGTATTTAGGAGCATAAAGATAAGGATTTTGCTTTTGTTGTTGTTGTTGGAAGAAGAGAGGAATGTGCCTATCGTAATGTTTTGGAAGCTCCAGAGGAATTTGAACGAGTTTAGTAACCGGGGTTTGGTAATTGATCTGCTGTGGTAATTGCTGGACCTGTTGTTGTGGTAATTGCTGCTGAATCTGTTGTTGTATTTGTTGCTGTATTTGTATTTGCGGTTGATGTGGTTTAACCGCTTTTGGTACTGGCGCAGAATGAGCTTGGGCTAAACCATATGATTTCTCAATATACTTATATTCAACTGGATATGGTTGAGGTACTTTAATTTCAACTGGTATTGCTACAGGATGTGGTACAGGTACATGAACTGCTACAGGATACGGTTTCTCAATATACTTCGTAATTGGTTTTTCAATAATTTTCTCGACTGTTACAGGCTTCTCTACTATCTTTTCTACTGGATATGGTTTGTCCACATATTTAGTGACGGGCACGGGATGTGGTACTGGAACTTTTACAGGAACTTCAACGCGAACTGGTACTTCTACAGGATATGGTTCTTTTACAATAGTTCGCACCAATTTTTCAACCTCAACTGGTATGGCAATTGGTTCTGGATATGGTATATGAACTGGGTAAGGATTATTAACATATTTGGTAACTTCAAATGGTACTTTTACTTGTTTCTCAATCGTTTTTATTACTTCAACTGGATATGGTTGAGGGATGGGAACTGGTACAGGCTTTTCTACAATTTTGGTAATGTGGACTGGTTTTTCAATTATTTTTTCAACTTCTATTGGCACTTGTTTTTCTACTGCGTATGGTATACCGATTGGTATTTCAACTGGGTAGGGTTTTTCTACAATTTTTGTGATTTCTGCAGGTTTGTTTACTATTTTGGATTCTTGAGCTTCAGCTGTAACTTCCACATTTAACGTTTGCTTTAGCTCTAAAGCAGAGTTATTTTCTTTTTGGTATTTTTCTTCTTCAATTACATCAACATTTAAATTGTTTTGCCCTTTGGTTAAAATAAGAGCTTCTGCCCTTGGATAATTATTAGATGATTCTTCATAAATAACTTGTTCGTTAGATGCACTATTATTTTTAATGACCAATTTTGTGCTTAATGAAACTTCTTCAGATGACTGTTGTGATTGTGAACTTAAATTTTCTTGACTGTCTAAAAATTCAATTTTACCTAAATAATATGGTATACTTTTCTGTATTTCCACTGATGTTTCTGGTGCATAATTATCCTGTTTCTGATCTTCTATGTCTGAAGCAGAGTTCTGTAAACTTACAGCAGCAGTTATAGGAGCTAAGAAACTATTACTAACTGGTCTTGGAGTAATCAAAACTGGATTTTCTGTACTGACAATACTGTTTTCAGTTATTTTAGTCTCAATGGTATTTTGAGTAGTTGAATATACTGCTTCGGCTAATGTTTTTTCTTCTTTGTAACTTGTTGTTGTTGGTTGGACACTATTATCAATAGTTTCTAAATCTGCGACTATGATTGGCTGATCAGCAAAACTAATACGTTGTAAAGATTGTTGTTCCAGAGTATCTAGAGCTTGGACTTTCTCTGAATTTAAAATTTCTAAAAGTTTGTTACGAGAATTTTGTATTTCATTAGCTTTGGAATTATATGTTGAAGAACTTGTCATTAAATTATTTTGTTGTTGAACTTGAGCGGCCGATGTTTCTGCTTGATCAGTTGATTGTTGAACTATATTTTCATGAGATTCTGTAACAAATTTTTGCTCTTGAATATTACTCAAAATGTTTTTGTTGTTAATATTAGAAACCACTTCTAAAATAGTATTGGGTACATTTTCATTGTAACCATACTGAACATTGCCAGAAGCATATTCGTTGACGATATTTCTATTTTGTTCTGTACTTTGTGATTCAGCATTTGCAGCAACAACATAATTTGTTATAGCATCGTTTATGTTCAATACATCAGCACCTGTAACTAGATTCCTAGTACGATCTATTAATTTTGTATTGAAATCTTGATTGCTTTTCGGCTGACTTAAATTAATTTTTTTGGCTTTAATTCTTGATCCATAACCTCCAGGATTTTCAATATTTAAAATAGATTCATCGAAAGAATTTTGCTCATTGTATCTACTTGAAGATGCAGAATTTCTGTTTGAAGTGTATTTTACTTCACTGGCAATATTTCCAAATAATGGTTCAGTATTTTGAAGATTCAAGTCGTTTTGAATTGCTTTGGCAATATATTCCAATTCATCTTGTTCTTGTTTTAATTTATCGTTGTTGTATTTTAGTGTAGAACTTTCTACTTGTCCAGCGTTGTGAATGACGATATTGTTGTCTTGGGTTGTTTGTGAAACAACAACAACATTTTGTTGAGGTTGTTGTTTCACTTCCAATAAGTATTGGCCGTTGTTGTTAATATTTTGTTGCACTGTTTGTGATTGTTGAATAATTCCATTATTTTGTTGAGGCTGTTTTACTTCTAATAAGTATTGGACATTGTTTATATTTTCTTCTGCTGTTTGTGACTGTTGAATATTTCCACTATTTTGATGAGGTTGTTTAACTTCTAATAAGTATTGGCCGTCGTTGTTTATATTTTGTTGTAGAGATTGTGATAGTTGAATAATTCCATTATTTGGTTGAGGTTGTTTATTTACCTCTAATAAATATTGGCCGTTTTTATTTATGTTTTGTTGTACTGTTTGTGATTGTTGACTAATTCCATTGTTTATTTGAATTGTTTCAACGTCTTGTTTAGGAATGTTTACAACATTATTTTGTTTTTGTTCTTGATTAGTTTGAGAAACGAAATTAACATTTTTATCTTCTACTTGTTGGGAGACTGCAATATTTTTCTTCAATTCCAAGTTAATATTTTCTTGTTTATTTTGAGTTTGAGATTCCAAGTTGACATTTTTATTTTGTTCTTTTCTAATTTGTACATTATTTGCAATGTTTTGAATATTTTGAGTAGGAGGTAAATTAAAACTGACTTGGTGTATCTGAGGTGAGTTATCTAACCCATCATATAAAGGTATAAGAAATTGAGTTTGTTGAAGATTAGGTTCTTGGATCAAAAATTGAGGTTGAGGCAATGGTTCAACTTGAGGGTGAATCAAATACTGAGCTTGAGGTAAATTAAAAGGTTGGAATAGATATTGTAATGGAATCGTGTTTTGAAGAATAGGAATGTTTTCCTGTACAGGATGATGAACCTTAGGTAGTTTAGGTTGCGCATTCGGTGCTGGAGAAGTTTGTATGCTAGTTACTGGACTTGGAGATGGATTTGCAGCAGGCTTATCCGGCGGTAAAACGGTAGGTTGTGTTGGACTTGGTGCTGGTACTACATTTTGGACTATTTGATTCACTTGATCTTTCCCTGAGAGTTGAGCCTGCAAAGATAAAATAAATAATTAAAGATAAAATTATTTATTTATTTTTTTAAAATATATAAAGAATTTTATGGAAAATTTTACTAATTATAAGTGATTATCTTAATTATATCTGAAGTATATAAATTTGTAAAAAACTAAAAGATCATTCAGATAAATTGTAATAGATTACAAAAAGAAGAACAGAAAAATAATTTGTAATTAATATAAAAAATATATCATGATAATATTTTGCTCAATGTTAAGTAATTAAGTAAATTAACTTGTCGCAGATTATAATAAAATAATACAGATACGAAAGAACATTTACCAGACGTCTTATCTCGATTACTCATTATTAGCGTGGATTATCATCCTTTTGAAGAAATGAATTTCTACGATTTGAAATAATATATTTTTTACTGTAGGTCTTATACAATGTTTTTTCTATGCCAGAAGTTGTTTTAAAAAAAATATATTTACATATTTTAATTCTACTATTTCATATTGCTAACCCCCAAATTTATTGAAAATATCTAAAGAATGATTAGCAAACTTAGTGCAAAAAAGTTAAAAAATGTACATACCAGGCTGTTTTTACACTTATACTTATTTTTAACAATTTGTTACACTAGATAACGGAAGTATAGAGATCGTGTTTATTTATTTTAATATTTTATTTATTTTCGGTAAATGTTTACTTTATGGGATGTAATAATTATATGCATCTAATATAGTTTTATATTTTACTCATACAACTCCAACTGAGTCGATCGGTACCAATTTTATGGAAAAAAAAACAAAAAATATGTAAAATTCATTTTTACTTCCTTGTACAAAGTAAAGGAAATATAGTATTCGCGAAAAATTTCGGTTTTCAGATTTCAACGGAAATATCCATTTTGACCATCCCTGAATCCATTCTGACTAATTTCGTCGTGACGTCTGTACGTACGTACGTATCTCGCATAACTCAAAAACGGTAAGCCATAGAAAGTTGAAATTTACATAATAACATCTAGTTGTGCATCTCCCTTTTTGGTCATTAAATAATTTCCAGAAATGGTACGTTATTTGAAGCCTATAATAGATTTTAATGAAAAATTATATTAAAATATAATCGAAAACTTTTCAAATTTAGTATATAAGACTTTTATGTAAATTGGTATAACACAGTAGATTTTGGTTAAAACAGTCTAACCGGAAGTGATATATTTCTTAAAGTTGTTAACAGTTTTTCTTGAATAAAATGGTTTCATTTTGATTTTAGCAATAAATGCTTCAAATAATAGTTTTAGAGAATTAAATTCTGCGTCTAGCACATCAAGTATTATTAAATTAGTCTTTTGTATACGCGAGATATGTAAATTTAAAACATATAATTTTTGGTTTTTGTAATGAAGCTTGCTATGAATTAGGACAAAAAATAAAACAAATAAAAATAAAATGTTAAATGTCAAGTTACATCAAATACGTGCAATTTTATAATTGGGTCTATACTTCATATTGGTCTTGCGTACAAGGAAGTCGTGTGTTGTCCACATCAGATTTTTTTATTTAAAACGCCTGAATATACCTTTTGGCACTGAAACCTACCCTAAAAACAATAGATAATTTTATGTACTAATCGCTATACTGGGGACCCGCTGGAAGCCCACTCCACTTCGCTTGCATGTTTGTTGCCATCTATACTTTAATATAATATCCCTAAGTTTTTTGAAACCCTCAATTTCATCTAAGAGTAGATTCCAAAAGTATATATTGGGTTCTTATAAATTACACATGCCATAAAGTAAATGTCAGCCTTATTTACAAAATGATTCCTACCTATTTTGAAAATTAGTATTTTAATATCTAATTTGTCTTCATATTATTCTTACGGCACATGTCTACCACAGCTCATTAAGAATAAGTTTTATTAAATAATGCATTGCATTATTAATACATATCCCCCAATTAACTAGCAAACAGTCATTTGCAATAATGTTTCGTGGTGTTTACATACATACAATGTAACCTCTACACAAAATAAATTATTACAATTTATATTTTGTATTGGTATTTTGGTGTCAAAGTATTTATAGAGAATATAATTCATGAGTCACGTAACATGTTTTCCGCCAATCAACATTCAGAATCTCCCTAGTTACATGTCTATCACAGCTATGATAAAAACAAAAAAAATATCACCTTATTTATATTCGTTACTACGGGATTTGTTTTCTTTATTTGTCAAAGACAGTTAATTTTGAGTATAAAAATGTGCGATAATCGTTGGATTGATATCAACAATGATGCAAATAATAAGATAATTGTCAAATTAACCATGTTGTAATACAATATATTAAAAGTTTAGCAGCACACATAATGTGCAAAAAAAAATTCATTATATTCTCTCATTAAATACAAGCTCGTGATATGATTAATAATCATAAGTAATATAACAAGTAATATGGACATTGCCGATTATTTTTTGACATTAATTTTAATGAGTTGTATTTCCTATTGCCATAACAACGATTCAAAATTATGTCAAAAAAATAATTTGGCAATGGTCATGTCACGAGTTGTATTTTGCGTGAGAATTTAACAAGCAAATGATACTCAATAAAAATAGTATTTATTTATTACAACATACATAGCTACTACAAATTAAAGATTACCACAATTAAAATTTTGTACATTGAAATTACATTGGAAGAACATCGATTGTTCACTTGATTCAGATCTCATATTGGTGGTGTTGATATTAGATCCAGAATTCACGTTAGTGGTATTGCTGCTGTTTCCGATTCTGCTTAGGATTTCTTCATGTCTTTTGGATTGCATGTTTAAATATGGCTTGAGAGAATTTGAACTAGTGTGTCCTGTTATTTTCATAAGTTCCTGTTCAATAATTTCAGATTGGGCAAGGTGCGTAACTGCTGAAGATCGATGACTATGATTGGTAAATTTCTTGTTTTTAGTGTCTAAACCAATTTGTGTTGCAGTTTGCTGTGTCCATTTTGACATTGTATTAATACCAATGGGGCAATTCTTATACCAGCCTGCATCATGAGTTAACTTCCACTTGTGATTTGGCGTTAAAAACAGACGATCAGTTGTTATATGGTTAGGACGTTTATCCAGCATTTTATAAAATAATCGCACAGGACAAATATCTGAATTTGTTTTATTACTAATTAACCACTTACTTTCTGAACATGATTTTGATCCTCCTTGTTTCGTTTTCGTAAACATAGGGTTATATTCTATACGGCCCGTTTGGTTTCCAAAATTATCTTTTTCAATAACAAAATATTGAACCTTTGCATTAACACCTTCGTTGCCCCTCCACGCTAACTCTTTAGCTGCAATGAAATAGAATTTTTTTTGTAGGCCTTCCGGATTGTCTTCCGACCAATAGATTTGTAACTGAAAATGTTCTTCAGGAGTGAAAGCATCAGAACTTTTTTTTCTATTATCAATATCTCGTTGAAGTTCTTTTCGTTTTGTATCTCTAGCTTGACGGGCAGGTAAAAATTCCAAATCCGAAAAAGGATCTATTTTTACATTATAATCCTTGAAAAATTTTTCTTGCAACATTTTTGCAGTGACATTCCAATTAAACTTAATTACATTTTCTTTATATTCTGTACCATCCTTCTTCTTCATGTTATAAGCATAATCTCTAAGCATGTTGCAAAGCTGAATACGGGTTGTACCTTCTTCTAATGTATAATTTCTTTGTTTGCAGAAATCCATAAATTGTCCCCAAGCATATTTCTTCGCCTTTTTAGTATTTTTTGGGATATTTTCTTCAATTTTGTTAGTTATCTCTATTGTAGATACATTTCCCCATCTGCAATTTTCCATTTTACACGAGTTTACACAGTTTTTCTTTCTGACGTTTAAAAAACAATTGTCAATATAGCTTTCATTTACATGACAACTAGGATTTTTATTTACAGTGAAGTATAATCGCTTATTAATTTTCACTAGTGATTAAAATCGGTAAAGCTTGTCGTTCATTGGCTTAATTTGAAACAAATTCGTGATTTTATTGGTTGCCACGTATGTGCGTTAAATTCTCGAAGATATTGCTCGTGACACCGAAGCAGCACATTTCTGCAATTGGGTTTCACTAGAGAATATCATCGATCATATCATATCATATTATTTTTAAATTATATATTTACATTTAAATTTTGGTTGCTTAATTTTGGAACTAGAGCTGGGTGCGGGCCGATGGGTCACGACGTGACTCGCGTGATCGTGAATATAATTTAAATTTTACGTCGTGAATCGACGGAAGCGTGAGTCACTAAAAAATTGTCGAGCGTGTTCAGGCGTGATGGTTATTTAATTGTGCGTGAGTTACATTATTGTTGTCTTAATTTTCATATTTCACTTTACATTTTTGTTATTATTAGTATGTCCAAATGTGCCATCAACAGTATTTTTTTTTGCATAAAAATAGTTTTATTGTTGTACCCAAAATTGTATACACAGTTGCTTCGATTTCACTAAAGATATACATATCTTTAAGCCCCATTTGACACGATCATAATTTTGTTAACAAATTTGTTACCAAATTTATTATGATATTTGTGATGGAATGGAACATCCCATTTGTCCATAAACATTATTTTCTAATGAAACTAATTTGATACCTAACTTATTACCAATTTGTTAACAAATTTGATAACAACTTGCGACTGTGTTAAATAGGCTTACATAGAAGCAATTACGTGGCACAAACGTGACCTACCGGGCGTGATTAGGCGTAAGTGCCAAAATAAATTCGTGAATGTGAGTGATCATGAATCCAACAAAAACTCGTGCGTGATTGGTCGTTATTACATTTTTAGTTATGTGAGCGTGCGCAGGCTTCGGAAACCCATGTAAAATGTTGAGACCATGGATAGTACTTTTTTTTTCAAACGCTGGATGGTGCCAAGTGCAATTTGGCCGACGCGATAAAATTAAGAAACTACATATTTCGAATTGATCTATAGAAAGCCGCGGAATTTCAATTTGTATAACAAGTGTCAAGTGTTTTAGTCATTTATGTCAAATTTATATCTGACTTAAAATCACATTAAAATAAAGAAAGCGATTAAATTAATATTAAACGATTTCTTATACGATTATTGTTAATTTCTGTTCAGTTACAAAAAGCTAATGGTACGTAAAAATGTTTATTGTACTTTGATAATAATATACATACAAGAATTTAAATAGTTCTTTTAGATATTTTACGGCTGTGCACTACTCTACTAATATTGATGCCTGACAGGGATTACGTTGCTCCTACGCTATTTTGGTCGGCTGTGAACATTATTCTTCAATCTTTATTATTCTGATCTATAAACGTTTCAAAAATGTAAGCATTTATGTCATGTGCTCCAGATAGGCTGCTCTCTGGTGAATTGGGCTACGTCGATGAAAGTATTATGATTATTACCAATCATTGCAGTCATTATGTAACAAAAAATGTAAGAAACCAGAAAATAAACTTTTTTCTGTTATGGCTGGTTTATGATGGATTTAATTCATAAATTTAGATTTACAAATTTAGATTTGAAATTTACGATTTATCTTGCTGGTTTATAGTGAATTTAATGATATGAAATATGCCCAATCAACTTACGTGGTTTGACACAAATGGGATGACAGTTATATGATATTTATCATTTTTATCATAATCAATCTGTATTGTTCTATAGATAATAATATATCCATATTTTCAGAATCCATTTGTCAAATAAAAATTAAAATGTTTCAACTGTCACTTGAAACTGTCATTTTCCCCACCAAAAATCATTGTTTGAAATACTGTGAAATGATTGGACGCATTTACAAATTTACATTTGGAATATAAAATATGGTGATATTTTAAATGTAAATTCTAAATCATAAATATATTAAATTCATCATGAACCAGTAAAAGCAGATATGGACAATTTATATTTATAAATTTAAATTCGTAAATCTAAATTTGTAAATTAAATCCATCATAAACCAGCCATTAATTGTGGTCATATATTATTTAAACATTTTTCTACTTTAAAAATTTGTTAGTTTATTCTAAAGTATTGCTGGTCGGTGGTCCTCTTTGATATTGCTTTACCAGGTTGCCTACTTTACAATTAGTTTTTCTTCCGAGAGCCAGACGGCGATACGTGCATTATTGTTTCAATTCTTATAATGGTCGTCGGCCATCTATAAAGGGTACTATGATCCGTGAGCGTGCTTGATTGTGAATAAAAAAAAGTCACTCACACGCCCACCTCTACGTGGAACGTTCTGTATAACTTCAACAGTTGCCCTGTTTATACTTAAATTGTTAAGCGTTGGTTAAATTGATAATATCGTATCGAAACGAAATGTCAAATGACTTGTTAAATATTACTGTCAAAATTTCGATACGCACTTTTTTCTTAACCTGTAATTAAGACATTAATTATAAGCTGTACAAATGGGCATAAAACTAATAACAAAAGCTAACTACATTCTAATGTAATTTTTTAACTTTGTAACTAAGTAATATTGGAAACAATATAGTATTGTAAAATAAATTCATTATTTAAAATTCTTATTTTCCAACAACCTACTTAGCACTCCTCGCAGTCATACACTATACAGTAGCCTGTAGATCTTTAACATCTACCCACGCAACTAACAACACTGCGTACAAATCAACAACCATGTTTCTTTACCATCGATAATAATTAATCTCGATCTAGTTTTCACTTACTCGAATATTTTTTCTGAGCGCCTCTACTGCTTTCTCCCCGAGCGCGAACTGCGTGCTAGTTTGACTATGATCCCCCATCGAGCTATACTCTACCAGAGGGTGGTAGCCCCATTCGTCTGTGATATACTGCACGTTCTGGGTAGCACTTTTCGGGCCTCCTAGTTGCACGAAGTACCTGAAAGAGTAGCAACATGAAATATCGATTTGGAAGAAGAAAAGTGAGGTTACCTTCCCAATGAAAAGACTCCTTCACGAGATTCAAGTTTACCTTGCCCGGAACCTTTGTTGTCTTGAATGGTGTAACCGTATTCGTATTTGGGAGGGTACTGAAACAGGGGAATTATGTAAAAAGTAACTTATTTCTTTACAAATTCATTAAATAGTTTAAAAAATTGGCGTTTATTGGATTTTTGTGAAAACTTACAAACAAAGGTAGATGAACGTAACTTGTAAGATACAATTTTTAAAGGGTGCAAAAGTTTTCCAGGACAATTGTGACTTTATATATATATATATATATATATATATATATATATATATATATATATATATATATATATATATATATATATATATATATATATATATATGTTTAATTACTTACTTATTATTTATTTTATTTATCTTAGCGCCCATTGTCTATATAATTTCAAAGTTACTTATTTTATTTATTTTTAACATCAATGGGTCATTAATACAGGTCCTATTCCGAACGCTCTTTTTATTCACAATCATTGTAGTAATACGCCGCTTCCTAACCTTTTAGAGGTTGGGAAATACGTAATGTCTAACTGAAATGACAATCTCTTGGGTAGGAAATGACCGGTCACGCTTCCACCCCATGGGTTGGAATGGTTTATACAGGTTGCCTAGCAACATTGTCATAGAAAGTAGGCTTAACAAATTTTAATAAAACTGTCAACAAATATTAATAAAATTAAAGGTTATACCCCAATGATGTACTTTGAAAATTACTGATTTAAGAAGGGGATGATTGTGAATAAAATAGTTTATTAACAATCTTTATAGTCTAACCTTCCTAAATGTAATGACAATCTCTTGGATGCGAGAAATAATAGATTTCACTTCCACCCCACGGGTTGTAAATGTTTATGTCAGGTTTATCTAGCAACATTGTCATAGATCTCTATATTAAAGGAAGCTAAACAAATTTTAATAGAGCTGTCAAAAAATATTAATAAAATTTAAGGTTATGTCAATGATTTATTTTGAAAATGATAGATTAAAGAAGAGGATGCTTGTGAATAAAATAATAAGTATACATACCTCGGTGGGAGTTTCATTACAGCCTCGCGCTGTATCTGACCTTGAGGCTTCGCCTCTAGGTAAAATACTCGGCTGTAATGAAACATATCCCACCTCGGATGTAATATACTATTACGAGTATATTATGGATATGCTTATGAGATGTGATATCACTTTTAAGAAAATCACTCTGTAATAGTGGATTTGTATACAATAAGTATCGGCCTTAGTGTTTTAAAGTATATTCTTGTAAGTAGAAACTGTTTATGTTGTATTAAAAAAAGTATAAAATTTGTAGCTCATGAAGGAGACGTAACAGATTCCCAAACCGGTTGAAGCCGAAAATAAAATAAAAAACTCTTCCTGACTGATTTCCAGAAGTTTTATTACACAATAGTTCATAATGTCATAAAAAAAAATAAATAATGAATAAAGGAAAACCTGTTTATTTGGACATGGAAGATTATGTCTGTTCTGTTCCGGATGATTGAAAGTCCGGATAATTCGGAATATTGTATGTAATTTTATTAGTAGACGACATATAAGGTAGAGAAATTAATACTGTTAAATTTGAAACAAAAAATATTATTTCTATAAGCCAAACAGACAGCGAGTTTTAAAAGTGAAGATAACATAAGTGGCAGGGAAAGTAACTGAATGAAATACATTGTTGTTATTAACGTACAACATCTATATTTACTTTTGTTAGTATTTCCGTTAGTAATTTCTAATGCCTACATCTATGAGAAGTCAGAAATACACGTAGTTGTGAACAAATAAAAAAATCTGATGTGGCCAGCACATTACCTTCCGTCAGTTCCATATATTTTGAACAAATGCCATACAGAAAGTTTCATGTACGTAAGAGATTGTATATTTCCAGTAAAATTATAACACAAACATGTTAATTGAACTTGACGCTGACATCTGTCAATCAGTATTTTCTTAATATAGTAGCGGTTTCCATGGTTATAGTATAGCTAGCTACTTTGTGAAAATTAATTTCTTTATAATTTTTAACTCTGTATCCATTGGCTATGAATTATAAAATGTAATCAAATCGTATAGAGAATAATAAAATATTCTTTTATATTTATAATGAAATTAAAATCTTAAAATTAGGGTACTTCCGGTTGATCAATTATGACCAAAATCTAATCATCTCTTCACATGGATGTAATGAAAAGGAATACGAAAGAACTATAATTTTTTGAACTGTAGTATTGGATTTATCGGAACCGAGAAAAACGTCACACACACACACACATGCAGACATACATACATACTTACATACATACATACATACATATATCCATAAATAGTAAAATTTTATTCCAGGGACTCTAAAACGTGCTTATTGATCAAAAACTCACCACCGAATTTTTTGACCAAAGACAATAACTTCCTTATCTAAAGGTGATGGAAGATAAAACAATTATATACCTACTAAATAAATATAAAAACAAAGTGGATGGTCGTGTGATCCGTGGACCATCATCACAACATTTATTTCTTTGTTGAGGGTGCAAATATGCTCATACGTACACTTTTGCAAAGACAACATATTTTTTCTACAGTCTATATACAAAGTGGCCATTTGCGCTCTCTTTTGTCAACGCAAAATGTCACTTTGCCGCTCTAGAGCGACAAAGTAGAAAAACGCTCGCTCCTCAAATTTCTAACTATACAATGTTGAGAAATGTTACTTGGCTACATTCTTAATAGAAATGTTTACTCATGAATTAATGACACTGTAGTTACTCATTTCCCACTTACATAACCAAACAAAATGCCGCACTGCTGTGAAAATAAAATAGGGCATTCATTTACAAAAACGAAAGTATAAAATGCTTAGATTAGATTGAAGCAATAGCTCAAGAAGAATGGAAAATACCGATAAGTGAAAATAAATAAAAAATAAATTTTTGTTATGGTGGAGGATCCCATTGTGGCGACTGTAGAAAAAATCTTGTGTGTGTTTCGAGCGCAAATGGACATTGTCGATTTCGAGAGAATGCCTCGCTCCTGCGTCGCTCGGCAACAACCTCTCAATCGACAATGTACCATTTTGCGCTCTTAATACACAAATAGCTATTTACCGTAAAAGAATAATGAACTTGAGCAATGAATTAAATTACAATTATTGAAAGCAATTTTCAACAAACTGTTTACAAATTATTTCTGTCATGTGAAACGATCCAATTGTCAACAAATTTGTATTGTATTTAGCAACGATCCTAAGGTTACGAAATGTGATACGATATATAAATAATAAAAAAATATCATCACGGCATACTACCCATTGCTGTTGCTGGGTGTGCCAATCTGCCTTGTACATCGGTAATGATGAAATAAATTTCATATTTACAAACTGTTAACTCAATGTTAATATCGGTACTGATGATGACATATTTATACCGTGCGGACGTTTATCGGGCGTCACCTCATAGGCACTCATGATAGCGTGGAGAGTGCACCACAAGGGTCAATTTTGTACCATTTAAAAATCGAAATATTTTTATGGCGTCGGTTCGAGGCCACACGAGAATACAGGCCTGAATGCTCAGTCCGTGACGTCACAGCTAGCCTCTTGCTGTCACGCAACGCCTTGAACGACAGCAGTGTAACCATAACAAATAGGATTGTAAAATGTTATTTATAAAGATATACAAATTGTAAATAACTATTCAAATATTATATATTAACATATATATAACTAAAGAAATTAAATAAAAAACGGTTTACAAATGGCTTAAATATATGAATAAACTAATATTTTACTTTAAATTATTTATTGTTGTTTAAATAATACAAGAAAAAATAAAAATAATAGATATAATAATAACATTAATAAATCTTTAGATCTGGAGCTAACACAAATGAAAATAATATAACGAACATAATATGATAATGATAATAATGAAACTAAATCGAATGATATACGTAGGTATGCATATTATATAGGTACTCGTATTTAAAATAACCATTATTTTGAAATAAAATACATTTAGGTGCTTGCTATTTTTTTTAATTGCTTTTTATTACAAATTTGTACTTTACAGTTTTTACCTTCCGTCACCTTTAGGTAAGGAAGGTATTGTCTTTGGTCAAAAAATTCGGTGATGAGTTTTTGATGAATGAGCACGTTTTAGGGTCCCTAGAATACGATTTTACTATTTTTACGATGATGTCTGTATGTGTGTGTGTGTGTATGTATGTGTGTGTGTGTGTGTGTGTGTGTGTGTGTGTGTGTGTGTGTGTGTGTGTGTGTGTGTCTGTGTGTGACAAATTTTTCTAATGCGATAACTCTAATACTACAAATCAAAAAATTATAATTCTTTCGTATTCTCCTTCTGTATGTCCTTATGAAGAGCTGATTAGATTCTGGTAAGAATTGGTCAACCGGAAGTACCGTCATTTGAAGATTTTAATAGTTTTTCTTGAAAAAACGATGTTAAATATCATTTTTTCCATTTAATGTTATTATAAATCTTAAAGAATATTTTATTCTCTATACGATTTGAATGCATTTTATACTTCATATTAAATGGATATAGAGTTAAAAAATTATAAAGAAATTAAATATCATACTTATTAGTCAGCTATGTTATAACTCTGGAAACAGCTGCTATATTAAGAAAATTCTGATTGAAAAGTGTCAATGTCAAGTGCAGTTGACAGTATGTTTGTGTTATAATTTTGCTACTGGAAATATAGGATCTTTTGTTCAGTATGGAATTTGTATAAAATACATACAACTGCCTTAAGGTAATGTACAAGAAATATAATGTTTTACAAGGAATTTTATGTATGACATTTATACAAAAGCCGCTTTCTTTTTATTAAGACGATCAACTCCGAGTAGCACACATCTACCCTAAATCATTCTTTTTAAAAGGGGATAAATGATCTTGTACTACCCAGTTTCTTCGTCCCCGCCCCCGCGAAGCACCACCTTTGAAACAGGATCATATAGCTCCTGAACTGATCCCGAATGTCAATCTCACGTCAATATGACTGACTGCTTTGTATTTTGTCTTTTTTGTAAGTATTTGATATTAAAATGACATGAATAGAAGAAATTAATTAGTTTGAAACGTTATATCATGTTTCATTACCATAAGAAATACTTCCATACTTAAATACACAAAGGCAAAAGAATTTAATGTCAAAATCAAATTAACAGACTATAACTTCTTATTTTAAAAAAAATATACTGTTCTTTTTAGGATTACTTCAGTTCAGTTAAGTACGAGGTAAGATCAGTTCATTTTCCCCCTAAAAAGAAAGCGCCTAAAATACACAGAACTGACGGAAGGTAATGTGCTGGCCACATCAGATTTTTTCTATAATTATTTAGTAAATAGTTGCTCAATTGAGATTCTGCATGATATACATTCACCATATATTAGGAAAACTTGTTTAGCTTCGAATTTCTCTAATGTGAGGTATATCAAATTAGCTGGGTTACCGTAATTGCTCCTGCACATTGGCACACAGCATTTTATAACCATTTTTTGCAATATATTTTAACGAAAAACAACCGAAATTTGACGCTCCGTGCTTCGCTGTGCCGTGCGTCCAGTCGCAATGAAGGCTGTAGTTCGACTGTTTTTAGAAGGCTAGACAAGTACGCTGACCTCATAGTTTGGCGTGACGCATTGAGCAGGGATAAGTATTCAGGCCTGTATTCTCGTGTTGCCTCGGTCGGTTGGAATCGAACCTGGTTCTCCAGATTCGGGACCAGACATTCAGGCACGCGGTCACAAGATACAATAATATTTCGAAATTATTTATTCTTGTACTTTTCCACCTCCGTCATGCAAAAAATAATATATACATCTAAAGAGATAATGCTATTTTGCCTTCGATGTTTTGTAGCCCTCGGGTTTTGCCTTCTGGAAAAATCATGCATTTCTCTCTTTTGCTGTTCAATTGTATTGTATCCGAATAATAAATTGACTTTTTTTCAAGTTTCACATATTTTCTAAAAGTGGCAACTCAATTTACGAGTAGAAATTTACATATTGTCTCTAAATTAACAGCAATTAACTTTACAAGATTGTTTCCTTTTATTCATCCGTAAAATATTATTACATATCCTTGCATTAAAAATTAATTTAATTCCTATCTTCAAAGAAAGCTTAATGTAGAACTACATTAACACCTATTGCATCCAATTATTTTGAAATGTTTGATGAAAGGAAAAGAAAGTAAAACAGTAATATCCTTTTGATATTAGTATATTTATCTTGTTATAAATTAGCAATTACGTTGTTTGCAATGTCATTTAAGAATGTGTAAACAACAGTAAGAGAAATTTGAAAAGTAAAACTGCAGGAGAAAGAAGAATGCATAAATATAAATATCATACAATAGAGAAATAAATTGCATTATTAATTAAGTTTGCAATTTTCTTGCTAATTCTATTTGTAATCGAAATAGGTAACCACAATAATAATGAACTACAAATGTTATTTTGTATTCTAAACTTGCGCATGTCTAGAATGAGTTGGTATAAGTTTATTCTTTTAAAAAAATATTTTATGTAGATACGAAAATAATTATTATTCTACATACTTAATATAAAAATAAAACACTTTCCAAATAATATAGATTTAAAAAATTAAAAAGTTGTCATTACATATTTCTAAAGCCTGTCTGATACGATTTTGTTAAAAAATTATTAATAAATTTGGTAACAAATTGGTTTAATTGGAAACTAATATTTTGACAAATATGATGTTCTAGTCCTTCACAAATTTCATTAAAAATATGTTTTACACCACCACATTTTTTTTTTTAAATAAATTTGTTAACAAAATACGAGTACAATATGCATATTCATGCGCATTGAGGTCATTACCACGTGTAAATACAAGAGACGTTTAATAACCAAACAAAACAAGTCCGTTATGTCTAATGTACTGATTTGCGCTGTGTTCTTGTGTTGTGTTCTCTTACCATAAAGTTGTCGCATTTTACATGTGTTATTTCAGTTAGTTCAATGTGAACTTTTATCATACCTCCATAAGAAGTATAGTATTAAAACTAGTTTAATTGTGAATAATTTTTTTTACAAATTTGGTTCCATAAATTTACATATTTGCAATACAACAAAAGTAAGGAATGCTTCAGTCGAGGCTTCAGTTCAATATGTAAAGTACAGAAGAAATATAGCTACAGTCAAATTCACCTAAACAAATAAATTGATGTGAACAGCTTTTAATTTTTATTCATATAAATAAAAACTTGTACTCGTACACTTACCAATGTTAGCAAATGTATGGGATTGTGCTAAAAATCGCATGTCGAGATTTTGGTAAATGAGCACGTTTAGGTCCCTAGAATCCAATTTCAACATTTTCACGATGATGTCTGTGTGTATGTATGTGTATATGTGTGTGTGTGTGTGTGTGTGTGTGTGTGTGTGCGTGTGTGTGTGTGTGTGTTTGTGTGTGTATGTATGTACCTACCAATGTGTGGATCCTGCACTCTAACTCAAATACTATCATTCAGACAATTTTGAAACCTTGTACTTTGAACTTTTTCTATTATGGAAAGAGCCCATTAGATTTTGGTGTAAATCGGATAACAAAAAATGGCACTTTACTTGGAGCTCAAAATAGTTATTCTTCGAAAAATAACTTTAAATGTTATTTTTTCGAGATTAATGTTATTATGAAAATTAAAGATTATTAAATTTTCTACAGATTTGCATTAATACTTTTTCTACATATATTATGGATAAAGTTAGAAAATTATCTATAATTTAAATTCCGGTGCCTACGCTATAAACAAACAAAACGCAGTTATTCAAATGAATGTAACTGACACATAAATGTCACTATCAAAGAACTAATAATTGCAAATTAATATTAGTAACGTTTTAAAAAGAAAAGTAAATAGAACAATAAAAAAGGAATTCAATACAGTTTCCAGCATAAGTAAATAGATATGTAGGTATGTATTTAGTTTAATAAAAATTAATGATTCAAAAAAAAAGTTTAAGCTAATTCTCATTTTTGGATTAGTTAATTCTATTCTATCCCGGTATTTAAAATTTAATCTTCATTTTATTATAAATAGTCCGGATGTTAAGGGAGTTCACACTGCATTTTGTGATGCAAGCAAGACGTTTGGCTGATATGTCACTGGGACTATACGCTACCGATTAAGAGATGTAGCCACCCGGAGATGCCCCGGAGGCACAAGTTATTGCGGGTTGTATACCTCATTGGCGCAGTTTTCTTAAAGTCGCCGTGGTGCGCAAACCATTGAATCTTCAGAGTTGAATTTTTCTAATAATAAAAGCAATGGAAAGGTCTTTGACGCTGCAGTGCAAAAAAAAAATTTGGTCACATAACGTATACATTTTGTTTTTTTGAAGAAAATTTTGGCTTCCTTGGCCGATTGCGCAAGAACGCTACGTCATACTAGAAAATAACCCGAATAAAAATTGTAGCGCGTTCAAAGTGCTACCGACATAGGGCTTACTGGCGTGTCCGTGACTTTCAGAAGCCCACCGTCACGGAAGTTTCTAAAGAGACGCATAAGTGAGCCGAGCCGCCCTGCGCAAGACAGACCATTGTTACGTCAATTGGAGCAAGGCGTTTAGTTCATATGTTGCTTGGACAATACTCTACCGATTAAGAAATGTAGCCACTCGGAAAGGTTGCACAGACTTTGTGTATTGCGTTTTTCTTAAAGTAGCAGTGGTGTGCAAACCATTAGGTCTACAGAGCTGATTTTATTTTTATATTACTTGTAATAATAAGGTCTTTGATGGTGCCGCGCAAAAAATGAGTTTGGTTACATACAACGTATTCATGTTTCTCTTTAATTTAGCACATTGTGGTTTTTTGGAGAACATTTTGGCTTCCTTGGCTGATTGCGTAAGAACTGTACGTTATAACGGAAAATAATCCAAATAAAAGTTGCAGCGCATTCAAAGAGCTATCGATATAGGGCTCAGTGGCATGTCTGTGGCTATCAGAGGTCAGCCGACATGGAAGTTTCTGAAGGGAAGCGTAGGTGCACAGAGGCGCCCTGTGCGAGAGAGAACATTGGTGTGTCAGTAGCTGGGACCAAACCCTACCGATTAAAAGGTATAGCCATTCGGAAATACCACGTAGACTTTGTATATTGCGGGTTGTATACCTCATTGGCGCGTCTTTTCTTATTAAAGTCGCAGTGGTACGCAAACCATTGGACCTACAGAGCTGATTTTTTATATATATATTAATTGTAATGATAAGACCTTTGATGCTGCAGTGTAAAAAATGAAGTTTCATTACTTATAACGTATCCATTTTCCTCTTGAACAGAGCACATTGTGGTTTTTTGTAGAAAATTTTGGTTTCCTTGGCCGATTTCGCAAGAACCCTACGTTATACCGGAAAACAACCCTAATAAAAGTTGTAGCGCGTTCCAAAAGCTATCGATATAAAGCTCAGGAGCGTGTCTGTGGCTATCAGAGGCCCGCCGACACGGAAGTTTCTAAAGAGTCGAGTACGTGCGCCGAGTTGCTCTACGCGAAAGAGAACATTGTTGCATCAATTAGAGTAAACCGTTTGGTTTGCATGTTGGTGGGACCATACTCTACCGATTATGAGGTGTAGCCACCCGGAAATGCCCCGCAGGCACTGTATACTGCGGGTTGCATATCTCATTGGCACGTGTTTTCTTATTAAAATCGCAGTGGTGCGCAAACCATTGGACCTACAGAGCTGATATGTTTTTTGTATAAATTGTAATGAAAACGCCTTTGATGCTCCAGTGTAAAAAAGGAGTTTGGTTACATATATCGTACCCACTATCCTCTTGAACCAGAGCATTTTGTGGGTTTTTTGGAGAAATTTTTGGATACTATGGCCGATTTTGCTAGATCGCTGCGTTATACAAGAAAACAACACTAATAAAAGTTGTAGCGCGTTTAAAGAGCTATTGATAGAGAGCTTAGCGGCGTGTCTGTGGCCATCAGCGGTCCGAAGACACGGAAGTTTCTAAATGGACGCGTAGGTGCTCCGAGCTGCCCAGTACGAGAGAGAACCTACGCGTGCATTTAGAAACTAGATATGCAGTCCGCAATATACAGTGCCTGCGGGGCATTTCCGGGTGGCTACACCTCATAATCGGTAGGGTATGGTCCCACCAACATACAAACCAAACGGTTCACTCTAATTGATGCAACAATGTTCTCTTTCGCGTAGGGCAACTCGGCACACGTACTCGACTCTTTAGAAACTTCCGTGTCGGCGGGCCTCTGATAGCCACAGACACGCCTCTGAGCTTTATATTGATAGCTTTTGGAACGCGCTACAACTTTTATTAAGGTTGTTTTCCGGTATAACGTAGGGTTCTTGCGAAATCGGCCAAGGAAACCAAAATTTTCTCCAAAAAACCACAATGTGCTCTGTTCAAGAGGAAAATGGATACGTTATAAGTAATGAAACTTCATTTTTTACACTGCAGCATAAAAGGTCTTATCATTACAATTAATATATATAAAAAATCAGCTCTGTAGATCCAATAGTTTGCGTACCACTGCGACTTTAATAAGAAAAGACGCGCCAATGAGGTATACAACCCGCAATATACAAAGTCTACGCGGTATTTCCGCATGGCTATACCTTTTAATGAACCAAACGGCTACTCGAACTGACACACCAATGTTCTCTCACACAGGGCGCCTCTGTGCACCTACGCTTCCCTTCAGAAACTTCCATGTCGGCTGACCTCTGATAGCCACAGACATACCACTGAGCCCTATATCGATAGCTCTTTGAATGCGCTACAACTTTTATTTGGGTTATTTTCCGTTATAACGTACAGTTCTTACGCAATCAGCCAAGGAAGCCAAAATGTTCTCCAAAAAACCACAATGTGCTAAATTAAAGAGAAACATGAATACGTTGTATGTAACCAAACTCATTTTTTTGCGCGGCACCATCAAAGACCTTATCATTACAAATAATATAAAAATAAAATCAGCTCTGTAGACCTAATGGTTTGCACACCACTGCTACTTTAAGAAAAACGCAATACACAAAGTCTGTGCAACCTTTCCGAGTGGCTACATTTCTTAATCGGTAGAGTATTGTCCAAGCAACATATAAACTAAACGCCTTGCTCCAATTGACGTAACAATGGTCTGTCTTGCGCAGGGCGGCTCGGCTCTCTTACGCGTCTCTTTAGAAACTTCCGTGTCGGTGGGCCTCTGAAAGTCACAGACACGCCACTAAGCCCTATATCGGTAGCACTTTGAACGCGCTACAATTTTTATTCGGGTTATTTTCTAGTATGGTGTAGCGCTCTTGCGCAATCCGCCAAGGAAGGCAAAATTTTCTTCAAAAAAACACAATGTGCTTAATTCAAGAGGAAAATGTATACGTTATATGTAACCAAACATTTTTCTTGCACTGCAGTATCAAAGACCTTTCCATTATTATTATTAATAGAAAAATTTTAGTCTGAAGATCCTATGGTTTGCGAACCACGGCGACTTTAAGAAAACAGCGCCAATGAGGTATACAACCCGCAATAACTTGTGCCTCCTGGACATTTCCGGGTGGCTACATCTCTTAATCGGTATGGTATAGTCCCAGTAACATATGACCCAAACGGTTTGCTTGCATCACAAAGTGCAGGTTGGATGCAAAATTTCGCCCTTAACAACCGGACTAAAAAGAAAAGTAGTAACTTGGATTTGATTAGACTATATTTTAAGAAATAAACTGTCAAAATTAGAGTAAAGTCACTAATCCAAAAATAATGATTAACTTATCTTTTTTGTGACTCGGGCTGTAAATGGCGGGAGGTATTGTATTGGCCACACCGGATATTTGTACTTAGTCTTTTTTTTCTAAAATTAATAGGATATAAATTACAACCTTATGACAAATGTATCATTATATTTCCTATGATTACTACAAAAATAGACTCCCAGTACGTAATTTACTCATATATCCTGAAAAACACTCATTGAGAAATACTATAGACCGGGAGCCAGTGCTACGTAAAAAATGTATTATGCTATTTCAAATACTGACACTTGGGGCTAACTTTAAATTTCCCGAAAAAAAGACGATCTGCTCAGCAACGGGTCATGATCCAAATATGTTTTAAAAAAAATGAAATCTAGATATTCTGTATCACACCTGCATTTTTTATGTCTTTTATGGTAAAAATTGTCAATTGACTAGACTAAAGCTCAAATTAAATGGCATGGACAATTTCTGATAGGTAAAATTCACAGCAATAAAAGAGTTTAGCGCCCTCTGCAACGATTGAAAATGACTTGCATTTATTATCGGCTACCATTTGCATATACTTAATGTCATTTTATACAAATCCTATACAGAGAAAACCTAGATTCTAAAATATCATCTTTAAAACAGTTTTCGGTTATGATCCACAGGTGGGTAGATTGTCTTTTTTTTCGGGGAAGGCAGCAAATCGTTCGCCAGGGTATTTAAAGTGCGCACCAAGGGTCAGTAGTGGAATACAATTATAAAGTTTTCACGTTTTTTTCAAGTTTTCATTGGCTGCCGATCTACTCGTACCTATATTACACTCCATACCTGAATTCGGGAATTGTCCGAAAAATTTGCTCAGATCTAGTTTTGAACTCTTAAAAATTCTTAAACCCGAAAAGCAGCTACAACGCGTTTGACTATTTAAACTTACAACGGGGCCTATTCTGTAACTCCGTGGTTAATTTTTAACCATTGGTTAATTTTTTTAACCAATTAAATATGTTGACATAACTAAAAGAGGGATTTATAGTTCTCAAACTAATATCTAATGGATAAAATTTTTAACCAGTGGTTAAAAATTAACCACCGAGTTACAGAATAGGGCCCATTAAACTGATATTTGTTTATTATTATTATTATTATTATTATTATTATTATTATTATTATTATTATTATTATTATTATTATTATTATTTTTATTATTATTATTATTATTATTATTATTATTATTATTATTATTATTATTATTATTATTATTATTATTATTATTATTATTATTATTATTATTATTATTATTATTATTATTATTCTTGAACAAATCGTACTGTAACGTGGAACGCCCGCCGTCGCCGCCGCTGTAAGCCAGTGTCTATTTATGCTGGTGACGTAATCGCGCTAGCAGCCGGGCGATGTAAACAAACTGGTCGCGACGTGTTTAATTACATGCGGTTGCCTGAACCTTTTATGTTCATTGTTATTATGATCGGCAGTCTAAGATTGGAACGCGTAGTGAAATAAATAATTTGTAATATCGTGGAAATAAATAGTAGTGTTAATTGGTTAAATAAGTAGTGTTAGTGTTATCTAGTTAATTATAGTTTTAGTCTTAATTAGTTTTTAATAATTGTTTAATATTAGTAATAGTAACTTTCATTATAGTTTAATAAACACCTAATTACTGGCACATTTTGTATATCCGTTGAAGTGGGAAAAATCGGGTCAGGGAACTTTCAAGTGTTCTGACCAAATTTTTCGACTTCAGGTATAGAGTGTAAAGTGTAACATCTCTGTATTACAATTAATTACCTCATTTAGGAAATAAATATTTGTCTGTACTTTAATTTAATTATTTGCAAATCATACATTGACTTTTATATGCATCTAATGTATCCTTTTTGTTTCAGAGGTAAGAACCTACTAAGCTGTTAACCTGAATCACTATCTGTAAGTAATTCGAACATCAACATCAGTAGAAAAATATTCTTAAATAACGGAACAATTAGAAAAGTATTTAAATTGAAACATATCTGATCTCCCTAAAAGGAAATATAATGTGATCGGCGGTCAACGCTATTATAATTAATAACAGTAGGCATGAATTGAGTAGACATTCACTTTTCTTCTCATAATTATTTATAAACCGTAAGTATAGAAATCGTAGTGATCTTGAACTTGGTACAGCAACAGAAACTCAATGTCGGTGTCATTATCGAAACGACTTGTTACACATTTTTCGCAATTTGTCGTTCGCAGCACTTTCTAATTTTTACATATAATGCTTTCTGAATAACATACTTCATCTTTATGCATATAACTTTGCATATAATCCGCATAATTTAACAGCAAATATGAGAAACTTGATCATGATAAATGTTTGATACAGTTTTTCTCGCATTAAAAATTAGTTCAAGATTTTGAAGCAATAAAACTTTCTCTAGTTCAATACAATATCTGTTTCTATTTACATATGTATTTGTTCATTTATAAGTATTAATTAAATTAATTATCTAGCTAGCACTTAATAAAAGCACTTAACCGTTGACCGGTCCATTTTTTTTTTTTTAGTATCTTTGAGAGGTTATTGTCTGCAAATGTATTAATTGGTACAAATAATAATCAATCATGAACTTTACTAATTTTTAAATGCTAAACATAATATACATACATACATACATACATACATACATACATACATTATAAGAAAATAATTGAATCATAACAAAACACTTAAAAAACCAGTATACAAGAATTTATCAAAATCGAAAACCAGTATAAAAGAATTTATCAAAATCGATAATCATTTATGAAGCTTTATAGAAAACTACTAATGCAGGTGCAGGTCATAATTTTATGATTTAATAAAACTTAATAGATAATATAAATGATGAAAGTGAATCTGAATACGTCATTTTTTCAAAGCAATATATCTTCTTTTTCATCTAACCTGGTTACTTGTGGTTAACCGTGTGATAAAGTTTCTATCAAATTAAACACTTGAATTTACGGTTAGAAGTTTTGTTTTTGTTATAGGAAACATTAGTCCAGTGGCGGATCTAGCAAATTTTCAGGGGGGGGGGGCGAAATAATAATAATATATTATATACATGGTGTCCGGATTTCGAAGGCCACCATTGGGATTTCGAAAACTATAAGAGATACGACTTTGATTAAATGAGACATGTAGTGCGCCTCTGGTGGCCATCTTAGATGTGCTTTTGTTTTGACAAAAATTCTCATAGGTTACTAGAAAATGGCAGTAAACTTAAGTTGGTCGATATTTTCATTATGAAATTACTTCTAAACTATCAGAAATCAAAAGAATTTTTCAAATAAAAAAGTTAGTTGTTTTTGTCTCTCCAGTGGCGTACGAAATTATTTTTCTGTCGGTAAATTTTTGAGATATAATACAAACTTACTTTTTTGAAATGGAATTCATATTTAAGTTTACTCTGATTTTTTTTTTTCTCATATTGGTATAAGGGTAATTGTGCTTTAAATTTATTTTACCCTGAAAATCTTAGATTTTATTATTTTTCGGGATATTTCTTCTTTTTTGTCAGTAATTTTAATAGTTTTTTAAAATAGTATTTTATTTTACTTAAATAACTTTTCATAACCACCTTGTTTCATAATTTAATTTTAACTCTATATTTTCAAATCCATATTGTAAAGTGGAACGCCCGCCGTCGTCGCCGTCGCTGTTGCCACCGCCGTCGCAGCTGCGCCGACGTCACCGCAGCAATGAGCGATTGTCTAATTACAGCGATCACGCAATCGCGCTAGCAGCCGGGCGAGATAAACAGACAAGTCGCGACCTGTTTGATTACTTGCGGTCGCCTGAACCTTTTGAACGTCGAACGTTTTAGAGCTTTTCTATAAGATAAAGGCAGCTGTATAAAAGGGACGCTGCTATGCTCGAGAAGTTAAGTTAGTTATTGAGTTAGTTACATGGAGGATTATAAAGTAAAGTGATAGTGAGAAGCACAGCAGTATCGTAGTGAGGGTATACAGTTAGTATCGAGTAGGTACTCCGGAAGTTACTGATATATTGGGATAGCTGTCGAGAATCTCGCGAGATTTCTCGCTTCTCGCAGTTGTTATATCGATCTCGCCTCGAATTTTATACTGAAATCTCGTTCTCGTCTCGCATATGCAACGAGACGAGACGAGGTGCGAGAGTGCTCTCGCCTCGTCGTGCATCACTAAATAACACCTATATAGTTACTAGGGTGTGGTTCTTAAACCTCCAAGTGGGTAGGGCTTTCTAATAAATACCTCCTCAATGCTTATAAAGCAGGGTATATATTTGTATACAGACTAGTATTAAAACCAGAGAAAAAATTCAGACAGATTTGATAGCTCAGTTGGTCGGAGCATCCTACCGGCAATCTATGTTTTCGTATAAAAAATATGTAACATTGTAAATATTAAATTTATATTAATATTTGTAGATTTTCAAGCCTTTAACTTTCGAAATCTCAGAGATAGTAATATATAACATAATTAACTATTACTCAATTAATAACTAATATTATAATTTATTAGTATTTAACTTTGTGAGCATTAAACTTAACCTATATAAAAATAATAAATAATAATTGCTTTTTACAAGACTTTTCAAATTAAGAGACATGCGGTATTAAAATGTAATAAACATATTTATTTATGAAAATAAGTTTCATTTAGAAGTGATTTCAACGAGATTTTACGGAATGTATTTATTTTATAAAGATGTAAGTCGGACATTTAGATTTAATTGTATGTGAGAATAAAAATAATAAGTATAATTCATACGGACCTTACGCAAATATGGAAAGCAATTAATAGACAACTATATTTTATCGAGAACAATAGTTTTAATGTGTCATTAATTTTATTTTAGAAAGAAACGTTGAGCACTCGTAACACATTTAAGTAGCTTCTGGCGAAACATGAAGTACAAGATATATTTCGAGTCTGAATACTTTCGCATTTTCTCTTCTTGACCAAAGCTACGTTTAGCACATATTACCTTATATCAAAAAGCGACTTGCTGTCATAAGAAAATGTCAAAGAAGTTTGTCAAATGAAAGTGCAACTGCAGACGTATTTTTAATGAGTTTCGTATTATTAATCGTATGATACTATACCAGTTGGAAATTGAATGGACATGAACCGAGATGAACTTTGTTCATTATTACTAGTAAAACTAATAGTTTAACAACAGGCTTATTAATTATGTAAATAAAATTAATGTAGGTATATTTCCTGTATAAAATATCAATAAAAAAATTAATCCTAAAAGCACGAGTATGTGATTCTTTTTTTATTCGTCAGTATTCAAATCAATCAAGTACATATAGCACCTCCGCGACAAAAGTGACACATTTTCTAATTTTTAGTTTTATATGTGAACATAATGAAAATAACAGGGTGATTAATCCGTCTGTTTTTTTTTTTTATATATAATAACTCAATTATTTTAAATATTATAGAAAACACATAGGCTGTTCCATTTTTGCGCAATGGTATACAACTTTATATTTTAAAATGGAACAGCCTATAATTTATTTCAATTTGAAAAGTACATGAAATTTTATCCAATAGTATAAAAATAATCACTGGCGAATGATTAAGATAGTTATACCGCGGAACCATTTTACGCAAAATTAATTGAAATTTAAAGTACATCTCAATCAAAGTATAATCTACCTGCTCTCTTAATCTCAAAATAATTGACCATGCGGTAGTTGAATTAATTGCAATTAAAATTGGAAATGGAAAAATAAACATAACATTTTAAATTATTACTTTTATGGAGTAAAATAATTCTGGGATGCAGTCATGTACTTTTTAATATTATTTACTTCGACGTTTCGATCCTACCAGGATCATCCTCAGGAAGAAATAATTATTTTTTACAATAAACGGTGTACAAAATTTTGCCTTCAATGACACTCATAATTGGACATGGACATAGTGCCTCAGTGAGTGTGCATTTTATTATTGACATATAATTTTTCAAATTATGAACGCCATTGACGGCAAAATTTTATACACCGTTTATTGTAAAAAATTATTATTTATTGCTAAGGATGATCCTGGTAGGATCTAAACGTCGAAGTAAATAATATTAAAAATTACATGACTGCATCCCAGAATTATTCTACTCCATATCCAAATTCAGTCAAGAAATTACTTTTCCACATATTACTTTCATATCTGAACCGATATTTAATCGAAAAACTAGTACCTATGTTAAAGAAGACTAATTTACGGATTTCATACAAAAATTTGTAAATTATTTACATCCAGATTTAATATCAGTTAGCAACGCCCACTCTGAAATTAGCGAATAAAATGTAGCAGAACAGTTTAATCAATATAATACTACTTTTGTTATTTTAAGAAAGAAATATATTAATTTGGTTTGCAGTTTAGACCTGTAGTTTAGAATGGATCTTTTCAATTTATTGAGATAGAAGATATTCGCAATGGGGATCTGCGCATAGTAAGAACAATTGAAATCTATGACGTTTGTTTGTAAAAAAATTACAGGTAAAATCTTTGGTACCTTTAAAAAACATCCCGAATGAAGTTACAAAAGCTTTTATTGGAGCTAAAATGTCTAACGATGTAAATTTTCACCGGGTATACATATATTTTAATCACTGCAATATTTTTGACGTTTCGTTTGACAGCCCAACTGGCAGTTGTTCGCGCCATTTTCTTACTATTTGTAGCGATAGAAAGAGATAGCCGTTAAATTGAAAAGGTCCATTGGTATTATATCATAAAATATCTTTTGCACAAGAATATACCAATAAATGTAGCAAAAATTCAAATTATGTTTCTTGATTTTTCTTGCTTATGAACTTGATTCTATTCGTTTACTTACGCTTTATCTTTTATAAATCTTCATGTATACCGTAAACGACTCGACATTTTCATAATTTACACAAACTGCTTTATACAACAAATTTTTGTCAATATTAAAATTCAAACTCTCAACACAAATAAACCAAATATTTAAATATCCTGGATTTGTCTAAAACAGTATACTTTAGTATAAGTATATTGAAATACGAAACTTGTGAATATGTTCCTGCACGGTACAGTTCAAAGAAAAACTTTTCTATGGCAAAATAAAAAAATTATTTGTACTGTGTATAATATTAGCTTTCAACTATTTTTATATAATCTGTGTATATAATATAATGTTAAAAAATCTGATGTGGCCAACACATAACCTCTGGCCAGATATTTTACCTGGCTGTACGCATAAAACGAAAAATATTTTTAAACACATATATTCATGTCTCACTACAAAATAATTATTTTAATATAAATTATGTACAATACATACATTTTCTTTATATTCAATATCCTGAAATTTTCTTTTTCTATTTTCCTTTTCTTTTTCTTTATATTCGTCATTTTTTCGCAAATTTCTTTTATATACTTTTTTACGTATATTCGTTTGCGTTGACTTTTTTTATTTTCATAATCTTCATAATACTGTACAAATATGTTTGACAGAGGCATACAAATATTTTTGACAGTGACATTTATGTGTCAATTACAAACATTTGAATTTCTTGCCTTGTAGTAGTTTGATCTGAGATTTTTTATATCAAATTATTTTATATGCCTTTCTTTATCTCTAAATCTATAGAAGATATAATAATGAATTTATATTTATCGAATAAAGAATTTAACGTTCTTTAATATAAGTATTTACATAAATTTTCGATAAATAATATTTAGATGATTTTTTTCCACACATCCAAACACACACACATACACACATACATACGGACATCATCGTAAAAATGTTATAATCGGATTCTAGGGACCTTAAAACGTGCTTATTCACTAAAATCTGGATATGTGATTTTTAGCATGAATACAATACCTCTCTTAGCGAGAGGTAATTACATATGTCATGCTGTATGTTTTAATTTTTTCTTTTTCTTGTAACTACTACTTCCGGTTGTCCAATTGTTACCAAAACTGACTGGACTCTTCCGATTATTGTTAGATTGAGGAATCCGTAGTTAAAAATGTCTTAAGTCTTATAGTATTTGAGATAAAGTGAATCCAACATCCACACATCCACACACACATCCACACACACATACGGACATCATCGTAAAAATGTTATAATCGGATTCTAGGGACCTTAAAACGTGCTTATTCATTAAAATCTGGATATGCGATTTTTAGCATGAATACTATACCTCTCTTAGCGAGAGGTAAAAATATGTTATTGCAAGTACAGAGTGATCAAAAATGGCTGAAGCTTTACTGTTTCCATGGGTGTACCTTTCCAATTTTGCTAGCTGTCATACGAATAATCCTAAGAAAAATAGTCTTCTTTACGGTCACCCGAACGAAAATGTGATTAAAGAAGAAATTTGTCACTCTCTTCTTAAAAACATAATGAAAAGAAAATACTTAAATTTTTTCGCGAAGGTATGCGAAATAAATATCAAGTGAATCAATGTAAGGCAATGATGTTAAGCAAATGTCATGTACCTCTCATCATGTCATATATGGAATACAGTTTCAAAATTTTCTAAATGATCGTATTTAAGTTAGAGTGGAGTATCCACACTCTCTCTCTCTCTCTCTCACACACACACACACACACACACACACACACACACACACACACACACATATATATATATAAATATATATATATATATATATATATATATATATATATATATATATATATATATATATATATATATATATATACAGACATCATCGTGAAAATGCACAATACGTATACCTACCAAGAGTAGCGGGAGGTAAAAAAAACGATTTAATTAAATATATCAACTATTTCAATCCGTTATTTCTTTATTACACCTGTTATATAATATTATGTCGGCCGTATGGCGTTCTGTACCATAAAGCTCTTTACGATACTGTGACTTTATTTTGTAATTATTGATCTAAGATGCTGTAATCATGTAATTATTCTTTTATTTCATTCATCTGTTAGATTGCGCATTGTGAAATTTTGTATTATGTTTAGAATTAAAAGGTCGAAGAAAATTTTTAATGCGCACCTCGACAAAAGTGCTTTTTGAAGGTTGGCCTGTTTGCTTACCTCAGCAAGCAAACTCAGACTCGGCGGTAATATGAACTTTTTTTATTCTTAATCAAGATTCAAATCGCTCATGTTCTAGGTCGATTATATTTATTTATATTATGTTAGTTCTTTGTCTCATAATCATCTCAATAATATCCAAAAAACATGTATCTATATTTGAAACATAGAACGATTTCATTTATCTTTATTACTTATGAAGTTTTGTAAAAACTAAAAATTTACTGGAAATGTGGAATCGTACCTTATCAACTTCCGGCGGCTTGACATATCCAGGAGGAGGAGTAGCATAACCACACGCCAGGAGAGTCAGCAGCGCAAACTGTAACAAAAATGAGAGTTTTTTATTATCGTTTGACACAGATATCTCGCTCGGCTCGATTCTAACGCAGATCGCACTCATTGTCGACTCCAACAGCGCTCTGTTTTTATCTTTTTAACTTTCGATAACGCGGTGGATACGGAACTAAAAAACGAAAATAATTTCATCCGACGTTGGCTGCCTTAACATCGTCTAGTTGTTGTTTCTTGAATTTCTTTTTTTCTTTTTGTGATTGAAACGATTAATGTCAAACGTGAGCAGTTGGATTTAGATTTTGGACACCGGTAGCTCAAGGTCATACGAATGTTTTATGTCATTGTTTTTGTGTCTGTTTTTTGGTGGAGAGAGTTTTCTAACAAGCGTATTGCTATCTTTTTTCTATTTTGGTTTTTTAGCACTTTATGAAACAACCAAAAAAATTCTTAAACATGAAATAACATATTTTTAAATCTTTATTACGACCGGTTTCGGTTACTTTGTAACCATTTTCAAGAGGCGCGACTAGAACAAAAATATAATATATAATAACATCATCAATAATGGTTATGTATTGTTATGAAAGTAGAAAAAAGAAAAATACATTTTTATAAATGTGGTAAATATAACATCTAGTCAATAATTAAAAATGTAAATAGACATAAAAGAGAAATAGAAAATGAAATTAGCAAAATTATTGTAACTAAACAAATCATTACATATTACACTGCAACATATTTCAAAATTTGTCAGATATTCCGACTTTAAGCCGATTTCGAATTTAAAAAGAGAAATTTGTAAAAAAGTTATTAGACCAGAACTATTGAACAAATCAGGGGTTTATAAATTAAAATGTGGGGATTGAAATTGTAACTAAATAGGAAAGACGGGCAGAAAATTTATAACCAGATTCAAAGAACATATGAGAGCTTTCAGACTCCAGAATAGCCATTCCACTTTTGCGGAACTTTTCTTAAATAGATTCTACACATAATGAAAAATGAACTTTTTTTTGATTTTTTGAAAAATTTCAATTCAAATTTCAATGGATAGTTTTTTCCGTAAATGCAATGGAATCCAACTTCTGTATTTTTACAGTGTAAATATTTTTAATATTTATTATATATTCACTTTACATATTACAGTTAATGTTGATTTGGTTTGAAATACATTGCAGTGTAATGTGACATGATTTTGCTAATTTCATTTTCTATTTCTGTTTTATATGTCTATTTATATTTTTAATTATTGACTAGATGTTATATTTACCACATTTATAAAAAAAAATTTTTTTCTACTTTCATAACAATACGTAACCATTATTGACGATGTTATTATAATATTATATATTATATTTTTGTTGTAGTCGCACAGCTTGAAATTGGTTACCAAGTAACCGAAACCAGTCGCAATAAAGATTTGGAACAGTGTGAATAAGACTTTAATGATTTTTTAAACCTTTCTTACATTCCTTATTCAATTTTCATGCTTGGGTGTATCCTAACATCATATTTTTAAATATTTTTTGACAAAAGGACCAAAATAAAAAAAAATATAAAATACACATTTCATAAGAGATTTCACCGCACTTGACCTTGTCCTCTTAGAAAACTCGCGGTAAGCCGCTTGTTTCTCAGAAAGAAGCGTACTTAAAATCATGTCTTATGATACTTTAATCTACTGTTACAATTTCAAACCAAATTCCGGATAAAATGATAAATTCCAAAAATATTTACATTAAATACAATAAAAGAAAAATTTGACTTGACGTTCCATTTACGTAGCAAATTATTATTGGCAACAGAAATGCGAAATGTATAAATATGCTTTATATGATTAACAGTGAAAGGAGTACACATTCACTCAACAAATTTATCGGATGCATTGTATATTAGCACACTCAATTCATAAGATACTTTTCGAATATGAATTGACTGATTCATATTCATTAATTTGCAAATAATTTTAGGAATTGTATCGCTCATGTTTCTTTTTCATTTACATATTAATACAGTAGAGAAAACTTCAACTGACAGCCCCCAAATATGGATTAATTACACTTTTCATAAATATATGAATGAATAATGCTACTTCATTGTATAGCGTAGGCATGTAGTGAGAAATCGAGTTTAATCTCACATCTAACAAAAATTACCTATTCATTAAAATAAATACCAGGAGCGTGATTCTATATAATTTGGAGACTTGTAGTACTCTCTAGCAATTACGTCAAACTTTGGAGATTTGTGTTCAGAAAGTTTATTGCAAGAAAACTTAATGCAAGGAATTGATCACGTAAAAATTAATAGCGCAAAAATTGGTCGCTGTTTAATGAATTATTTAACATTAATTCAACATTTAATACTATAAAGATGGTTATTTTATGGTTTTTAAATGAAAAATTACTTTCTGTTTCGGAATATGAATAAAACGAATAAGCTTCATTTTTGTCGATATTTAGTGCCATTTTGTTAGTTGGGATTGGTAAAGCTGCACATTAATTATACAAAATAAAAAACAGAAATAACTGTCCTGTACCTAACTATTATACCAAAAATAAAATTTCCTAATGGTAATTTTTTAATGTAAACTAATAAAGAAACACTAGTTACAGAAAGATATTCGTTCGCCGCTTCGCCGATATACAATATTTTTGAAACAATTCAAGAAAAAATATCAAACAACGGATTTAGTGAAAAAAAAATCCAAAAAATAACAACCAAAAGAATAGTTAGTTATGATATTAGTGTTAAAAGTGACATTTTATTCTCTGGGAAGTTTGGAACACGACGCGCTGCTGAGTGCTCCAAACTTCGTACAAAATAAAATCACTTTTTACACGTACATAAAAATTTCAATTTGTTGTTCCATTCGTGATTATCAAGGTAACTAATTTGCTTTTAACACTAGTGTTAAAAGTAACAATGGTCTGTCACTTTTTAACACTGTTATCATAGTAGATTTGTAGAAAAAAAAATTATATCAAATTTTTATTTTTATGGTATCAAGTATATCATTAAACAAGACAGCCTCTAAATGAACTAGAATCACCCGCAATTATTCTCCTTAAACCTACAGCGAGCGCGCCTCTCAGAATTGAAGGGACAAGTGGATAAAGGGGCTATGTGGCAAAAATTAGTTTTCGAGATAAAAGCTACTTCGTTTAATTTATTGCTACTTTTTTAAATTATGTATATTGCGCTCTGATTTTTTAAATGTAAATTTGTCCAATAAGGTTCTATTTAATACATATATACATTTTATAAAATTTATTAAATTTTCAGTTCTTCAAAATTTTGTGTACATAGCCCCTTTATTCAAATCTAAGTTTAACATTATTAATAAACGTATGAAATGGATAAATGGGTTAAAGTACATTTTAGTACATTTGCCCGTATTCATAACATTCCGTAACAAGGGTAACGCTTCGTTATATTTAAAATGCCTGTAATATAGCAATTTTTTATTCATAAACATTCGTTTAATTATAATATGATTTAAGAATATTACTAAATTACTGGAAAATGTAATCTTTCTTATCGATATCATCATCATCATCATAAGTGTTATTATATAATATTGTCATAACAAAATTAGTAAATCTTAAAAAACAAACCAAATTAAATGTTACACGAGAAGAAAAAAGCTGATGTGGCCAGCACATTACCTTCCGTCAGTTATATGAGGTATTTACGAAAATTCTTTCTCAGCTTTTTATCAGGTTATAGCTACCGGTATCGATATTTTAAGAACGCAAGTGGTAAACAGGGTAGATCCATAACCTATGAAAAAATTTGAAAATTTAAAATAGCTTACAAATTTGACGTAGTTAACAAACTGAGCAGAGTCCTATTTTGAACACATTTCAACTTATAACGCGCGCGCTTCGCTTTGCCTCACTACCTTTTTTGAGATTAGATTCTTCATAAATCCGGTAGATGGATCTGGTAGATATTGAACAATTTTCGAACACGGTAACTTTTTACCACTAGTGTTTTCGAACACAGTCAGTAGATGTGGTATCTACCGGTAGAATTTTCGAAAATGCGTAGGTGTTTTCTATAAAATCCATACAGAAAATTTCTTGCAAAAGATTCTAAATTTCTTGTATGTACATTACCTTTCGACAGTTGTATGTATTTTATACAAATTCCATACAGAAAGTTTCGAGCAAAAAGATCCTATATTTCGAATAAATTATAACATAAATATACTACGAATATGTCAATTGCACTTGACACTGACATCTTTCAATCAGAATTTTCTTAGTATAGTAGCTGTTTCTAGCATAGCTGGCTAATTTATGAATTTTTTTAAATAATTTTATAACTGTATATCCATTTAATATGAAGTATAAAATGCAGTCAAATCGTATAGAGAATACAATGTTCTTTAATATTTATAATAACATTAAAAGTGAAAAATGATATTTAACATCGGTTTTTCAATAAAAACTGTTAAAATCTTAAAATGAGGGTACTTCCTGTTGACCAATTATAACTAAAATCTAATCAGCTCTTCATATGGATGCAACAAATAGGAATAGGAAAGAATTATAATTTTTGGAAGTGTAGTATTAAAGTTATCGTAGACGAAAATTTTGTTACTTACACACACGCACACGCACACACACACGCACACACACACACACACACACACACAAACACACCCACACAAACACACACACACACACAAACACACACACACACACACACACACACACACACACACACACACACCTTAAAACGTGCTTATTCATTAAAAACTCACCACCGAATTTTTTGACCAAAGACAATACCTTCCTTACCTAAAGGTGACGGAAGGTAAAAAGGAAATTAGTATCAAATATTAATATCTAAGTTGTTTGCCTTCTTTGTGTGTTTTTATTTGTTTTGTTTAAAGGCTGTGAAGGTTTCTGCGGAAAAAAAATGTTCATAGAACCAACGATGATGTACTGGAACATTTTTATTTGTTCTTTGGTATTTTCTAATTTTTGTTCCCTTATATTTCTAGTTTTATTTCAAATAATAGTTAGTTCCGCATTCTTCGAAGTAATATATGTAACACGATGTTTATCATATTTTAAAATCAACACTTCTTTGATTGGCGTATATGGATCTTATGACCCTCTATATAAATAACTTTTTTTCAAGTCGAATCCATTTTATCCATCTCGAAAAGGAATCGTTTCGTTTAAAGTATTTTTCTTCCTCTATACTATACCTAAATTTATTGCCAACGGTTCAAAGTTTTGAAAATGATGCTCCATATCTGTAACGATCGCATTTTTAATAGAGCCAATTTGTATTAAACGGCGATATTACTGTGGGGTATAAATAGTTTTGTGTTTTCAAAAAATCTTTTCGATGCGACCGAAATCTCGATCGGAGTCTTACTTCCGGAAATTTATGGTCTAAAGTGGTTAGGTTAGGTTAGGTAAGTATGTCTTACTTCCGGAAATTTATGGTCTAAAGTGGTTTCCTTTAGAAATTAAAAATTGATAAAAACAAATCATTTGAAAGTTTTTATTTTGGCCACTACACGAATCGGACCAAATTACTAGGTGATCCCTGGTTTGAGCTTTTTCAGAGTTTTGTTTAAAATTCCATAAGCAGCTGGCTACTTCACTGCTACCTCTCCCTGCAACATCTTCTGTCTACGTTTTCATATATCTTTTTCGCCATTTGTTGATATTGAATGAATGCCAAGATTGTAAAACCATAATAATAAATAAAATAATGCATGTGTCCATTTCCACTTACTATCTAATTCGGGTTTTTTAGCATCTTTAATTTGTTGAATGTGTTCCTGTTTTTCTGTGGTATTATAATTATTATTTTTATTATTATTATTATTATTATTATTATTATTATTATTATTATTATTATTATTATTATTATTCAGGGTTATATCCACCATTAATTTCCCCCTTCATAACTTAAATGTTCTTAGGTACGTCGCATGTCTAACAAGTTTTTACGGTTTTCACCTTATAATATGATAGAATGACACTAACAATTTTTAGGTTTTGTTTAACTACGGGAAAGTGTATATAAGGGTTATGTGCGTTGATTCTGCAATTTTTAAATTGATAGAGATTATGTTCTCTTGGCTCCTTCATACAATACTGTCTGTTTATATTGTAACACATAGCCCCTTTATCAAGCTAAAATCTCAAGAAATATTATATATTTGTTAGTGTTGAAGGGTTTATGAGTTGCCTTTATATATATCCCTTCATCCATGACAAAATAAGAGAAAACGAAAAAATGTCACATAGCCCCTTTATCCACTTGCCCCTTCAATTAGGAGAGCGAGCGTGCAGCGCACAGTGCGCTAAGCAGAAGAAATGGTTTTTATGTCTATACAGGGTGTCCCATAACTTCAGGTACATATTAGAAGGGCATATAGTTCTTAATGTCCTGATTACGGAACAAAAAGAATTTTTTCAAAATTCAAAAATTTGTTTTTGGAGTTTTTGAAGGAAACAGTTTTTGGACACTGGTTGAATAGGTAGTTTTAATATTAAATATTACGTTGTATTATATCTAATTAATAAGAAATGTTTGCATAATACAATCATTTCATTAGGTTTCTAGTAGCCGGCCACATAAATTGTGTTTCTTATAACAGTTTTGATATTGCTCTTCTGATTATTGTTACAAATATGAACGGTTACCGTAACAGTGAGTTAGTGGATATGTTGCTAATGTATGGCGAAGCAGAGCAAAACTGTAGATTAGCTCAGCGTTATTACGCTGAACGTTTCCCAGGACGACGGCATCCGAATTCTCGCATATTTGTAAGCCTTACTCAACGCCTTCGCGACACTGGTTCTTTGCAACCTAATCGGGGAAGAGACGGCAGGGCTCATCGGAGACCAGTAAATGTTGAAAATGCTGTTTTAGATTTGGTACGCAATGACCCAACAATCAGCATAAGGAGAATATCTCGTCAACTACCAAGTGTACCACGAATGACAATTTGGCGAATTTTAAAGAATAATAATTTACATCCTTATCATTTTCAACGGGTCCATGCGTTAATTGAACCCGATCATTACTCTCGAGTAAGGTTTTGTGAATGGCTTCTAAACCAACATGCTCAGGATGGCAATTTTACGTTAAAAGTAATATTTTCCGACGAAGCGATATTTACTCGTGATGGTATACATAATATTCATAACTGTCATTACTGGGCCGAAGAAAATCCACATGCTGCTGTCAGGAGTCATTTTCAGCACAGATTTTCACTAAATGTTTGGGCTGGGATGGTAAACGGATCGTTACTGGGACCATACATACTTCCTAACAGAATGTCTGGGAATGATTATTTACAATTTTTGCTGAATAATTTGCTTGAATTATTAGAAGATATTCCTCTTAATGTACGTCAAAATGCATGGTTTATGCATGACGGTGCGCCGCCAGATTTTGCTAGAAATGTCAGACATAAGATTGACAGAGTATTTGAGGACAGGTGGATTGGTCGAGGAGGTTCCGCGTCTTGGCCCCCTAGATCCCCGGATTTCAATCCGTTAGATTTTTATTTGTAGGGTAATTCTAAATCCCTCGTCTATGATAATCAAGAGGCACCTGAAACCCTTGAAGAATTACGGCAACGAGTTGAAAAATGTGCTGAAAGAATTAGACGAGAATGCAATTCATCGGGCTTGTTCAATTTTTTTAATTCAACGTGCTGCATTATGTTTAGCTGTTAATGGAAATAATTTTGAACAGTTTTTGTAAAAATAAAGTAAATAATTAGATTTTTTTTCATTACATACACATCTCCCAAACTTAATTGGTGTGGCAAAGCTTTACGTAATTTCATAAATTAATTTCATTGTTAAATTATTTTATGTAAGAGTTATAACTAATTTCACTATTCCAAATATTATAGTATCCAGGGGTACAAAAAATGTTCTTCTTAAGTGAACTACCCTTAATTATAGGAATTTAGACAAAATTCTTTTTGTTCCGTAATCAGGACATTAAGAACTATATGCCCTTCTAATAAATACCTGAAGTTATGGGACACCCTGTGTAGGGAAATATATAGTTAACTTAGGATATCTGTTGTTATTATATTATTATTATGTTTTTATATTTGACAGGTATAGAGTTGACATTTAATAAAGAATTCTAATTCTACATGGTGTCAGGTGTAAAAAATTGATATAATGGCAGAAAATAGAGTGGAAGAATTGGAACAATTGGTTCACAATTTACAAACACTTGTTGTAAATATGCAAGTGCAGGGTCAGATGGGGACTTCACTACAATCACAGACAGTTTCGGCACCAATTCCTGAGAGATTTTCTTTCGAAAGAGAAGATTGGAGAGGGTGGATAACGGGATATGAAAGATATAGGAAAGCTGTGAAGTTAGAGAAACATGAACAAAATATACAAATTAATAATCTTTTACTGCATATGGGTAGTAAAGTGAATAAAGTTTTGGTCACTTTGCAGAAAAAATAAAATGATTTAAAGACATATGAGGAAACAGTAAAATTATTTGAAGACTATTATATAAAAAAATCCAATATAATATATCAAAGGGCAATATTCAACAGAAGAAATCAATTTGAAACAGAAACTGCTGAAGAATATATTGCATCAATAATAGAATTAGGGAAGAAATGTAATTACGTCGCATTAGAAGATGAATTAATAAGAGACAGATTAATAGTTGGCATAAAAGACACAAAATTATCGGAATCATTACAATTAAATAACAATCTCACATTACAAGTTACTATTGACAAAATTTTACAGTCAGAATTAATAAAAAGTCAAAATAAAGAAATAAGACAAGTTAATCAGAAAGAAATTGACAATATAAGAAACAATAAAAAGCCTTATGTAAATAACAAAAACCGTAATAATTGGAATAAAAGTCAAGAAATAGACAAAAATATGTGTACACGATGTGGAATCAAACCAAAACATGATTATCAAAATTGTAATGCCAGAAATGTAAAATGTTACCGATGTTCCTTAAAGGGTCATTATGGAAGAATGTGCAGAACAAGGGATGTAAATGAAATAGAAAAAGGAAGTCAAGATCAAGAATCAGATTCTGGAAGAAGTGATATAGAATTGGGTGAGATCAAAAATATAAATAGTATTAATAAAGAAAATACACCATGGTACATAAAGTTTCAGATCGGACCATTCAGAATTAGTTTTAAGGTGGATACTGGAGCTGATGAAAGTATTATCTCTTGGGGAGTGTATAAAAAATTAAGTCATTTATGTAATATTGAAAAAACAAGAGAAATTTTAGTAGGACCTGGACAAAATAAATTAGATGTACTAGGAAAAGTAAAGTTACCTATAGAATGGAATAGTAAGAAAATATCAATGACAGCATACGTTTTGAAAACAAAAGAAAATTTATTAGGAAGACCAGATATAATAAAATTGGGAATACTTAAATTTAGCAACGATTATTTATCAGTAAATGAAGTTGAAAATGAAACATTAAAAAACAAAATATTAAGACAATATCCAGAATTATTCGAAGGTCTCGGTAAAATCAAAAATGAAGAATATAATATAAAGGTTAAGGAAGAAAGACCAGCAAGTATAACAACTCCTAGAAGAATACCCTTTGCATTAATGGAGCCAGCAAAGAAAGAAATTGAAGGCATGAAAAAGGAAGGAGTTATAGAAGAAATAATAGAGGCAACTGAATATTGCGCACCAATGGTTTTAGCTGTGAAAGGCGAAGGAGATAAAAAGAAAATAAGAATTTGTACAGATTTTACAGAATTAAACAAACAAGTAATTCGAGAAAGATTTCAGTTACCAAGTGTAGAAGAAACTTTAACAGATATGAGAGGAGCGAAGATATTCTCTAAATTAGATTTGAAACATGGATATTGGCAGCTACCTATAAGTTTGGAATCTAGAAAATATACTTGTTTTATTACGCCATTTGGAAGATTCGTTTATAAAAGATTACCTCAAGGATTATCATCATCGCCAGAAGTATACCAGCGAACCATGCAAAAAATATTGAAAAACATAGAAGGAGTTAAGGTACATATCGATGACATAGTCATTTATGGAAAGAATGAGGAAGAACATGAAGCAAGATTGATGAAAGTTTTAAATGTTTTAAAAGAAAATGGGGTAACTCTAAATAAACAGAAATGCGAATTTGGGTTTAGAAAATTAAAATTTTTAGGCCACATTATTGAAGAGAATGGTAATATAGTAGCTGATCCAGAAAGAATAAAAGCATTAATGGAATATCCTGAACCAAAAAATATTAAAGACGTACAAAGATTTTTGGGCATGTTTAATTATTTAACTAAATTCATTCCACACTCGTCAACATTATCACATGGTTTAAGAGAACTTTTAAAAAAGAATCAAGATTGGAATTGGAATGAACAACATCAGAAATGTTTTAATTCAATGAAGAAAACATTGACGAGTATCCCAGTATTAGTTTCATATGATGTGAAAAAACAATTAAGAATTTCAGCAGATGCATCGTCTTTCGGTATTGGTGGATACTTAGAACAACTTCAAGAGGATGGAATTTGGAGACCAGTTCTTTATTGTTCAAAATCCCTCAGTAATACAGAAAGAATGTATGCTCAAATCGAAAAAGAAACTTTAGCGATCGTATGGGTATGTGAAAGATTAAGGCAATATTTAATTGGTAAAAAATTTCAAATTCGAACAGATCATTTGCCACTAATCAAAATCCTTCAGAATAAACCAATTGAAGAACTCAGCGCAAGGTTACAAAGGTTTCGCATGCGTATGTTATGTTTTGATTATGAAATTATACATGTACCAGGAAAAGAATTTTATGTAGCAGACGCATTAAGCAGAGCGCCAATGAATATTGGAATTAATGATGAGGATGTCCTGTATCACCAAATTAATGTAAGTGAAATATACAAATCAATTTATCAAGACAAAGATGACACATTTCAAATCCTAAGACAATATATAAAATTTGGCTGGCCAGAAAAGCAAAAATGTTCGGAAATAGTTTATCCTTATTTTAAATATAAAGATTATATAAGTGAAATAGATGGAATAATTTGTTATAAAGACAAAATTATTATACCTCAGCATGACAGAAGAACTGTTTTGGAAAAAATACATACTGGTCATCAAGGCATTACAAAATCTAGAGTTAGAGCGAATGAATGTGTTTGGTGGCCTAATATAAATTTACATATCGAAGAAATGATAAAAAATTGTGAAACTTGTATAAAAAATTCGAAAATAAATGTTGAGCCATTGTTACCAAGTCCTATACCATCTCGACCATGGGAAATAGTTGCTACAGATATTTTTGAATTTGAAGGAGAGACATACTTATTAATTACTGATTACTATTCCAGCTATCCAGAAATATTTAAAATAAGTAGAAAAAGAAGTAGTGACATTATATTTAAAATGAAAGAAACATTTGCCCGACATGGAATACCGGAACAAATCAGATGTGACAATGGACCACAGTACAACTGCGCAGAATTTAAGAAATTTTGTAAAAGTTACGACATAACGTTGACAACTAGTAGTCCATTTCATTCACAATCAAATGGAAAAATCGAAAACAATGTAGCTGTAATGAAAAACTTATTAAAGAAGAATAGACAAAATTTTTATGCAGCCTTATTAATTTACAGAAATACACCTTTAAGAACAGGTGATTCCCCAGCCAAAAGGTTAATGGGAAGAAATTTAAGGGATATTTTACCTTCGACAAGAGCCCACTTGAAGCCAAAATTACCTAATCACGACGAAATACGCCAAAATATTCAAGAAGATCAAAATAAACAAAAAAGAAATTATGACAAAAGGCATGGAACCAAGTATTTACCTGAATTAATAAAAGGGGAAAGAGTTTGGATTGTTGATAAAAGAAAGGAGGGAACAATAATAAAGAAAACAGAAGAACCTCGGTCGTATCTAATAGAAACTGACAAACAAGTAATTAGAAGAAACAGAAGATTCCTGAAAAAATTACCCTGTCAAACTGAAGAGAATCCAGAGCTCTATGGCTTGAAATAGAAAGAGGGATGTAGGGAAATATATAGTTAACTTAGGATATCTGTTGTTATTATATTATTATTATGTTTTTATATTTGACAGGTATAGAGTTGACATTTAATAAAGAATTCTAATTCTACACCCTGTATAGATTTCAGAACAACAGAATATATTGAAAGTTATAACAGTGGCAACATATTGTGATCAAAGGTCCAATGAATGATTAGCTTGAGTGACAAATAATCCCTTCGCCCAGTAACAATTTTATGAGAATTTTTAAACTTGGCGCACCCAGTGCGCGCTCCCACTCCAGGGTTAAGGTTTTTTTTATAAATGTACACTGATAATTTGCAATATTGAATATTTATTAATAAAATAGTTTGAATACTCGCTTTTACCCTTTCACAAGAGTTAAACAAATTGCCTAATGAAAGAGAGATAATGAAATCAAATTCCTCACCCAATAAAGTAATCAGGATGCAATATAAATTTTACATTCCTTGCAAAGGCATTACAATTAGCTGTTTTAATGCAGCAAATGATATTCCATGCCCATATTTTAAAAGGAAATTCAGGTAATTAGCTCAGTTAACAATTGGTGAGAATATCCTAAATTCATGTCAATTAACAGCAAATTAAGTTAATTATACATAATACATACATACATACGTAAATACATACATACGTACATAGAGATACAATTTCTTTGAATTCAATAAATACCTTTGTAAATATAAAATAAAATAAAAATTTGTAAATCATTACTTTCATTCAGTTGATTAATGAACTATACATATATAATGTAAAGTTTCATGCTCCTCCAAGCATATTATTTCAAAAAAGCTGGTATATGTTTTGACAGTCAAACAGAAAATTAAACCTATAAACATCCATGTAAAATGTGTTTCATCGAATCCCAAAAACATGGAAACACTCTTGTGAGAGTAATATTGAAACATGCATGTAAATTTTTAATAAAGTAGACATAATTAATGCCTATAATTCCCACGAAAATTAAAGAAACATGGGTTAAATAAAGAATTACAGCCAATAACATAAATTTTTAAAATTAATTATTAAAATAATACTCTTTTACTTACGTTTTTAACATATTATAAAACTTAAACAAATGGTGAGAACTTAAAACTCTGGGCCAAACAAGAGATAATAATAGCTTTTAAAGGGTCGGCTTCTGAGACTCTTTAATTTTAAGGTAATAAAAAACAATGTAAAAATCCAATGCGTATAGTAGAACAGAAGAATGTGCAAGCCTTATGGATACCGTGTCTAACAGATTTAATAGAGGTGTAAAGGCGATACAACCCAATATTAAATGGCGAAATACTTGAATAACATTCAATTTTTGCATGTTTAAAATCTATATTTTAAACTAGTCAAAATTTCTCTTTATTTGCGTAGGTTTTATAATTTTTTTGTTCAAAATGTAAACCGGACGAACTATTATCGTAAATCGGACCTATTCTGTCTCAAAATGGTTAATTTTTAACAACTGGATAAAAATTTTAACCAATTGAAATTGATTGTAAATTCAAATTTTAGTTATAAAACATACTTGATTGGTTAAATTTTATAATTAGTTGTTAAGAATTAATCACTGAGTTAGACAATGGGCCCGTATATTTCGAATTTATACTAACAATATTAAAATATGTCACTATCGCATAACAATTCGTAAAGGAGATATGAAAAATTTTCACGAATGTAATCAAGAAACCAGGTTATAGAGGAAAGACCATGCTTGATTCAAAACTGTGACTTGAAGTACCTATTAGAAAAAAAAGGATGACATAAAATGTGAAAAAGATCTCAAAGTTTCACACAACGAACAGGAATTAAAACTTCCAATGTTTACTGGCGGTGAATTAACAAGAGAAAAGAAACAAGGATATAGGATGGCAGATGAAGAATATAGGTAGGAAACACTAAGGATTTCCAGCTACAAACTTCTTCAGAAACTATAAAGTATATAGGTATATTATGAAACAATAGAATTATAGTAGCTGTTTCCATAGTTATAGCATGGCTGGTTAATTTATAAAATTTAATTTCTTTATCATATTTAACTCTATATCCATTTAATATGAAGTATATAATGCATTAAAATCTTTAATATTTATAAAAACTTTAAATGTGAAATAATGTCATTTATCATTGTTTTTTCAAAAAAACTGGTAAAATCTTCAAATGTGGCTACTTCCGGTTGACCAATTATAACCAAAATTTAATCAGTTTCTTCATATGGATGTAACGAAGAGATATACGAAAGAATTATAATTTTTGGAATTGTAGTATTAATGTTATCGCAGAGCAAACTTTTGCCACACACACACACACACACACACACACACACACACACACACACACACACACACACACACACACACACACACACACACACACACACACACACACACACACACACACACACACACACACACACACACACACACACACACACACACACACACACACACACACACACACACACACACACACACACACACACACACACACACACACACACACACACACACACACACACACACACACACACACACACACACACACACACACACACACACACACACACACACACACACACACACACACACACACACACACACACACACACACACACACACACACACACACACACACACACACACACACACACACACACACACACAC